>CM034701.1:274523554-274543917 GCA_020142125.1 Phrynosoma platyrhinos | reverse complement strand
ATCCCCCATCCTATACCTCTGCATTTTATTTTTTCTGTCAAAGTGCTGTACTTTACATTTCTCCCTTTTGAAATTCTTTGTGTTAGTTTTGCCCCAGCTTTCTAATTTATTAGGGTCATTTTGAGTTTTGATCCTTCCTCCATAAAGTATAAAGTATAAAGTACTTTATTCTTCGTATAAAGTTCTTTATATCAAGTCTGATCATTGCCTATCATGTCTGCAGTTGGAGCTCTAAATTCTTTGAAATAATTTTTTCTCAATTGTGTTTCCTGAGGTCTTTTAATTGAAAATTCCAGGAACTAAAGCAAGATGGTTATGTGCTGTACCACTCAGCTATGAGCCCTCTTCAGTTTAATAATTATGTGTTGTGCTATGAACTATCTAGTTCATTTAAGGCTTATTTGCTAGAGAACCACTGTTTGGCCTCGGGGAAGTTGATGTCTATCAGCTTCACTTTCCCATCTGCATGTGAAAATAATGTAGTGACCTGTTTCTCAGAGTATTATGAGAAAACAAAACAGACTGGCAAGAAAAGCATACATGTTTGTGGGGGTATTTTTACTGTTGCCTATAATGTACCAGGGCATGAGAGGATAACCAGGTATAAGGGTTGGAATAGCAAGGCTTGTTATTCAACTGGACGTTGAATTGGATGTGTACCATGGATTCAACGTTTTGTCTAGAGATGGGTGACAAATCAACTGTCTTCATTTTTTCACAAGAAGTTTCCAGATTTTTCATCGAAAGTGAAACAGGCTGATTCGTCCATTAAGATAGAGACATGTATGTGCTTAGCTCTTAAAAGTCTGCATTTGAATCTCAGTGTATTCAACCATTCTTGCAGTGCTGAATTGTGTTTGCCACCTCTTTTTATCCCCACTGACAGTTTCCTCATCTTTAACAGCTATATGACAGGTCCTCTTCATGCTAGGAAAGAGCTTACTGAATTTAGCCAGTGCAGATGGTTGAGGATTTTATTCCTTTTTAAAATAAGAACATTTTTTTTAAGAAGATGAGTGTGTGTGGTTTTTTTTAAATGAATGTCGAGGAAAGTGAAATTGAAGGTTGATTCACCAACTGTACCTGTGAAGGTGGTGGGACTGGGTGAAAACCCTCTCTGCAGATCTTAACATCTGAGCCAGCTTGTATTTGGTTGATCATCTTGGTGGTTTAATATTATGTTATTAAAACACATACACACACACACACACACAGCTATTTGCCCCCCTGCTTTGATTAGCTGGGCAATTGCTATGCCTATTTTTAAATTAATTGTTGTTTAATTGGCATACATTTCAATTGTTGTGCTATTATTATTGTAACCCTCTAAGAGCTTTTCTGTTTGAAAAGTGGCATACATATAAATATAATCTCAAGTGTTTTCTTACCTAAAAGTAACATAAACTCTGATGTGTTGCCCTTGGAATTCCCTTCAGTTGGTAAAAAGCATAATAACATAGTACCACATTTATTGTTGCCTTTTTAAAGGGTGTGTGGCCTATAACATATACTTAAGTAAAGGTAAAGGTATTCCCCATTGACAAAGTTGTGTCCAACCATAGGGGGTGGTGCTCATCTCCGTTACTAAGCCAAAGAGCCAGTGTTGTCAGAGACTACTCTATGATCAAGTGACCAGTATGATTGCACAGAATGCTGCTTCCCACTGAGAAGTGGTACCTATTGATCTACTTGCATTTGGATGCCTTCAAACTGTTAGGTTGGCAGAAGCTGGGACTAGTGACAGGAGATCACCCCTTCATGCAACACCCGGGCCTCGAACTGCCAGCTTGCTGATATACTTAACATATACTTAACTATACTTAATGTTAAACACTTAAGTTATAGTTATGTTATATGCTTAAGTATATAACATATACTTAAGTGATGTGAATATTCAAATAAATAAATTATAAATATAGAAAAGTTATAATGTCTTGTCTTCCCTGAAGTAAGATCTGAGAAAAGGAAAGAGAGATAGACATAGTTGGTGGAGCAGGCTTTTTAAATGTATGTTTTCATTTTTGTAAACTGTCTTGTAAACATTTTATAGGCTTTAATAAGAGCTGATTAGAAAATCTAAGTATATTTTAAACATTACATTTTGCTCACAGACTACAAAAATTCCAGGAACACGTTCTAGGATCAAGCTTTTTTTTTTTTTTTAAATGAAATAGAGAAAGAAGAACTGTAAAGGGAGTGGTGTACAAGAGAGATGAAAAGGAATAATGAAACAAATAGGGGAAGCAAGATTCTAGGTTCATGTCTCAGTCTGTTTTAATCACAGAGAAGAGGGTGCCAGTCATGATGGAAGGGTGGACTGCTGTGATGAGAGAACTCTGGTGTGTGGCTGCTCATTGTCACTGGGCTTAAGGTGGGGGGGAGACACACACTGGCACTTTCATGTTTCCATGCTGCGTAATACCTGTGCCCCCCACTCTTCTTGCCGCAGTGAGTTTTCCTCCTCACTCGATCAATATTCCAACAAAAGGCACAAGTGAAAGGGAATAACAACAGAGAAATATCTAATTGCTACCCCATGTAATCTTTCTCACAGTTGTTATCATTGTTGTATATATTTTCAGCCCAATTGGTTTATCTTTTCTCACCACCTGTCTGTGCAGCTGCCTCCTCTTCTTTCCTTCCCAATGGCTGCAAATATCTGCTTATCACCCTGTTTCATACTGTGTTTTGTCTGACTCGCTCTTTGTCTGTAACCTATTTGGACATTTATTCTATCCACCTCTTAAGTCAGAAACATTATTGTAAGGAACTCTACTGTGTATGCTCTGTGTGCTGGTTTTTATGAGCAACCTCTTGTTGTTTAGCGTGATTTCATTTTGATGATCTGACCTCACTCAGACTCAAAATAAGAACACACACACACACACATGTCTTCCCTCCCGATTCATGGGGGATCCATTCCAGACCCTCCCCATGCAAATTGGAAAAATCACAGATCACCATTTTGTCCCTCCCCATCTGCCTTCCACAAAGGAATGAGACCATAGACTCCAAGTCCACAAACAAGGAGTGATGAGTGTATATATGCATGCACTGTGGCAAACATGGATCCACTTTTGTTTACCAGTGTTGTAAGAAAAGTTAGGCTGTGCCATTCCTATTTTTTTTCCTACTGATGTATTCATGGTATGCATTTTTCATGGCCAAGTACTATTTTGGAGTGGTGGGAAACAGACATTCCTTTCCCTTAGATTTTCTTTTTAATTGAGAAAGGCTTAGTTTGGAACACTGACTGTGCAACAACTTACTGCACATTCATTCTGCCTTCTCTCATGGTCACACACATTGATGTTCTTGCTTTACCTGGCTATAATCTCTGCAAAGGCAGCCTTCAAAAACAGTTCAGTTTCACCCCACTGCATTGGCACTATAAGCAAAGCACGACTTTATGTTTGCATTTAACAAGTTTCAAGCTTCAGTGAGAAATTGGCAACATTTTTCTTTGTGACAGCTGTTTGACAGCATTTGGAAATGGTTAAAAATGGAAAATTATCCTAGAGAGGGAACGTGCCATTCTCTTCTTAATTCAAACTGAGGCACAGAATGAATGGACCAACACACTTATTACATTCTGGGTGCTGAACTTAAAATGCATTGCCTTCAATGCTGCCACTTGGTTTGATAGTCTAGTACTATTCTGGTAAATTAAATTGTTCAGAAAAAAACTGTGTCATTTAATAGTATATCTTTTTTATTTTTATCTTGTGAATGAATGAGGATGAAACTTGACATCACAGCAGTAGATCTATATCTATCTATATCTATATCTATATCTATATCTATATCTATATCTATATCTATCTATATCTATATCTGTTTTAAATCATCATTATTTTATTGTATTTTAAGGGGTGGGTGGGATTGTGGGATATTAATGCATATTTTAAAGTTGTAAGCCTCCCTGGTTGCATTACAGAGAGGGGCAGGTAAGTCCAGTATTTCTCATGGAACTCTTTATAGACAGTCTCCTGCCACTTTCATAACCATCTATATTCCCTCTTCTCTTTCACTTTCCCCCTCTTCCTCCTCCCACTCTATCTGGATCACTCCCAGGACAAACTCCTCAGAGCTTAAACTCACAGTTAACAGGATCCAAAGTGTGTGTGTGCGTGCGCGCGCGCGCGCGCGTGCACGCGTGCGTGTAGGACCTTCAGGCATTCTGTAAGTGCAGAGTAACTCATTTGTCGAAGACAAAATCCTACAGTTACTCTTAATTAAAGAAGAACCATTAAATCCATTGGCTTTACTTATGTTTCAACTTACTAGTCAATAATTAATTCAATAGATCTCCTCTAGTTGGTACAAACCAAAAGGATTTTAGCCAGTATGTGAGGAGAAGTGTGCTAGCTTCACCTTCTTCCATCACTATATTACTAGTACTGCTGCTGCTGCTGCTACTACTACTACTACTAATAATAATCATTTATTCATTTATATTCTATCTTTTTTCCAGCACTTGATGGTGTGTGTGTATGTGTGTGTGTGTTCAAGTTGCCTGTTGACTTATGGCAACCCCATGAATTTCATAGGGTTTTCTTAGGCAAGGAATACTTGGTGGTTTTATACTCTAAAATATAGCCTACAGCACCTGATATACAAACTTTTTTATGCTTGCTCTTTCAGCATTTGAAATGACAAATTCCATTAATTCAACAGTGGTTCCACTGTTTCATCAGTTCTTGTTGCTTATGAGGCTCATTTGGGACCACTCACATGCATTTGTGTTATGCGTTTCAGTGGCCAAAATGCATTTACAAAAACAAAACAAAACCTGGGTTCTACTTTTTAACCAGTTCTACTTTCTGATAGTCTTCTGGTCCTTAAACCATTAGATAAGTGAGGGCTTCCTGTATAAGTGTTCACTTCATATGAAAAGTAGTCTCTCTCCACAGTACAATCCGAAATGCTGTTTTTTCCAGGCTTCAGGATCACATAGCGAGCTTCCACAAACAGAAGAGTCTCACATTGTTTTTCATATATCTGGAATGATGGAAGGAGCAAGATATTATCACTGCTTAGAGAGTTCCTGAAGTGGGCTAAGGATGGAAGTTAATCACAAACTGCCCACCTCATATCCACCTCCAACCAATTCCCTTTTGGTCTAAATTTGGGGTGGATATGAGGTGGGCAGCATATGGCTAACTTCCCTCCTTAGCCCTCTTCAGGAACTCTCTAAGCAAAATCTTGCTCCTTCCATCACTCTGCACACATGAAAAGCAATGTGAGACTCCTCTGCTTGTGGAGGCTCTCCATGAGATCCTGAATCCTGGAAAAGCAGCATTTTGGAGCTAAATTAATACACTTCACCACACACACACACACACACACACACACACACACACACACACACCACTTTGAAAATGCTGTCTACAAACCGACATATTATGTTTCAGAATACACATGAAACAGGTTCAAAATATTAACCTAGGTTTGGTGGGTATATGAAATTGGGGATTGTAGTTAACATACTTGAACTAAAGAACTGATGTGTGTCCATTTCTGACAGGAAAAGGAACATAATGATTCCAGAGTGTCCCCACTCCCTACCTTTCTCCTGTTGCCAATCTCAGCAAAGGCCCTTGTACACTATGCAGTTGTGACACTATGGTTCCTCTTTAAATGCCATGGCAACTTCTTATGGAATCCTGGGATTTCCAGTTTAGGAAATAGTCTTTAGAATTCTGAGCCAGAGAGCTCCAGCACCGCTGACCAAACTACAAGCCCTGGGATTCCATAGGATGCAGCCATGGCAGTTAAAGGCTGTGTCTGCAGAGATGAAAAGAAACATTTCCCCCCATTCCCAAACTGACATGTTTAGGCAACACAAGGAGCCAAAACAAGTGGAATATGGGTCCAGTCTGTACTCCAGGGTGATTTTCTGGAGTAAAAATAATCCCTATTTGTCCTGAATCAGGCTGGAAACCAGAGAATCTCCAGAGCATTCGGACTGTGTGGTGATACGGGGACAGGGTAAGGCATATTAGTGAGTGAGTAGAAGAAGTTAGGAGGAGGTGCCCTGGTCCTGGTGAGCCACTGATCTGGGGGAATGTGTAGACAATGCTGCTGATATTGGCCCATTGTGGGTGCTGGTTGTCCAATAACTTCTCCTCCCTGTGGATCCGGAAGTCCTGATGGGTTTCCCATCAATGTGGACATGGCAAAAATGGGATCATAATGCTCTCATAGTGAGCCCTGGTGATGCACTAGTTAAATGCCGGTACTACAGGCACAACATTGTGAGTTCAATCCCGAGGGGCTCCAAGGTCAACTCAGCCTTCCATCCTTTCATAGGTTGGTAAAATGAGTACCCTGCTTGTTGAGGGAAATTGGCTTACACATTGTAAACTGCTTAAAGCGTGATTAGTTCAGTATGAAGCAGTACAGAAATGTAAATGCTATTGCTATTGCTAATGTAAAGGGGCCTCAGGTGTTTCCCTCTTCAGCTGAACTGTCACAGTGGAAATGTGCTCAGCCTGAAAAAATGTGCTTGGGGACAAGGGTTGTGAGGAGGTAAGCTTACTTACTCCTGTCGCAGTTTTTCTGCTAACAACGGCATTCCATCCTTCTTTTTGACTTGATTAGGATAAATCTATCTCTTAAACACACTCCCCTCACATCTCATTTGGACCTCATTTATCCTCAAGATAAAGCATCCAGGAGAGGAGACATAATTAACCAGCACACAGATTTTAGGCAGTAAACCAAGTTTTTGAACAATTTAATTTATCAGAGGCCTAAATCATACTAGATTATTAGATCAGGTGGAAGTATGGAAGGGAATGCATTTTCAATTGCACATCCAGAATGTCATAAGTTTGTTATTTCATTCATTCTGTGTCTTTGTTTGTGTTAGGAAAAGAAGAGCATCTTTCTTCTATAGGATAATTTCTTTTTTCTAAACATTTCCAAATGCCGCCGAACAGCCATCACAAGAAAAATTGTTGCCAATTTAGCAAGCCTGAAACTTGCTAAATGCAAATGAAAAATAAAGCTCTCCATGTAACCCCAACGGAGATGAGTGAAGGTTACTTTGAAAATGAAGATAACTTGCCATGTTTAAACTCATGAACCTTCTGCTCAAGATACTCTTTAGCTGGTGAGACAAAGAAGCTTATTGCATTCATTTTAAAACTGGCTTACCTGATCCAGATTAAATTTTAAATCGGGTGGCATCCTGAAATTATCAGAAGGATTTAGCCACCATATCTGCCACCCGGGTCCATCCCTGCTCCCAGGGCTGCTCTGGTGGCCATTTTCTTAAGCTGGAAAACTCCTGGCTTCGAAAAGAGGTGTGCTGAGCACCCCTGTGAGTGGGGATAGATCCGGGATGGACCCAGGTGGTGGATTTGACAGAATGCCGCCCGATTTAAAATTTAATCCAGATCAGGTAAACCAGTTTAAAAATGAGAGCGATAAGCTTCCGACTGTGGTGCAGTGGTTAGAACTCTGGATTAGGAAAATACTTGGATTCAAATCCTTAACTATCGGTAAAGCACACAAGGGTCAACCACTGGCAGAGGAGTGCAAATACCCCAGAAAACTACCAAGTCCCTGGATTCTATGGGGTCAAACTGTGACAGTTAAATCAGTACCAAAGTGCTAAAGGCAAGGGGAAGAACTGTATGTCTCTTTGAGTTCAGTATAGCCTGCTGGGTTACATTTCAATGGGGCAATGAATCTGCCTCAGGTGTTACTATAAGGAGTGATCCAGGATGCTGAATCTGATTCCCAAAAAGGGTTAAGCACTTTGAATTTTACCTTTTAATGTTCAGACTAAAATCCAGAACAGATTCACCACACCATTGATATGCCTTTGCTATTTCTTGAGTTTCCAGCTACCACTGCTTTAAAAAGGACAGAAGTGTAGATGAGAACAAATGGAGTGGGAAGGGGGTAGCATATATAGTGGGACCTCGGTATCTGCAGGGAATCCATTCTGGACACCACCACCACCACGGATACCAAAATCCACAGATGCTTAGGCCCATGTTGTCCCCAATGGCAGCACATGCAACAATGGGGACTTACCTGAAGTCCTGTTGTTCCTAATGGCAGTGCGGCCATGTACGCATGCCACCATTGGGAACAAGCAGGGCTGTCCCTAATGATGGTGCAGCCCACATGCATGTGCGGCCATTGCTGATAATGTGGGCTTGCTGTCCGCGGATGCTTGAATCTATGGATTTGAAGTCTGTCGATACTGAGACCCCACTGTACACCAGAGGACAGAATTCAAAATGTCCTTGCCAGATTGGACAGCTTAGCCCAAACTAACAAAATAAATTTCAACAGGGATAGATGTAAGGTGTTACATCTAGGCAGGAAAAAATGAAATGCACAAATATAGGATGGGTGACACCTGGCTTGAAAGCAGTACATGTAAAAAGGATCTAGGGAACTTAATAGACCAGAAGCTAAAAAGAAGTTAACAGTGCGATGCAGCACATCAAAAAAGGACATGCAATTCTGGGCTGCATCATGAGGAGTATAGTGTCCAGAATGAGGGAAGTAGCTGTGACTCTCTATTCTGCTTTGGTCAGACCTCATTTGGAATACTGTGTCCAGTGGTACAAGTGTGTGGATTGCACCGGGTGTCACCCCAGAAGAAGGTTGACACCCATCCAAGCGTGCACACCCTCCCTGCCGCATGCCACTCTACTCAAGTAGAGTGATACCTTGGGCAGTGACACCACTGACTGTGTCCAGTTCTGCTCACCACAATTCAAGAATTATATTGACAAGCTGGAAGGAGCTCAGAGAATGGTGATCAAGATGATAAAAGGCCTGGAAACCAAGGGGGGAAGCAGACGGGTGGCACAGGGCCTCCCCAGGAAGCTGCGCCGCGGGGCCGAGGTATCCGCACGCCTCGGCCCTGTGGCGCAGCTTTGCCGCCCCTGGAAGGAGTGCTAAAATAGTGCTCCTTCCACAAGTCACCAAAGGTGTGCCACAAAAGGCTGCCGGCGCACCTTCAGTGACTCTTCCGCTGCAGCGTGTACGGATGCTGCAGTGGGAGGTCATCCTCGGAGCGCCGGCCGTGCGGAGGGCTGGCTGCTCTGAGGACATTTTGGGGAAGGGGTTGGGGCGCCCAGCATGTGCTTAGGGAATTGTGTATGTTCAGTTTGGAGAAGAGAAGACTGAAAGATTATGTGACAGACATCTTTAAATGTCTGAAGGGAGGTCATGTAGAAGTTGGAGCAAGCTTGTTTTCTACTGAAAACCAATGGATTCATATCACATGATCCAATGAATTCAAATTTAAGAAAAAAATATTCCACCTAAACATTGGGAAGAACTTCTTTACTGTAAAAGCTGTTTGACAGTAGACTAGACTGCCTTGGAGGGTGGTGGACTCTCCATTTTTCAAAGTCTTTAAACAGAGTTTGTATGGGCATGTTCCAGGAGTGCTGTAGTTGTGTATTCCTGCATGGAAGATGGTTAGATTAAATGGCCTTTGTGGTCATTTCCACTCTGTGATTCGGTTCACGTGGTTACGCAGCGTGTGATGATCCACGTCAATGTGTAGCACCAGGGTCACTACCTTCTCAGATGCAGGCAGTAGCCTGTGAACTGGAGAAGCACCTCTCTCCTTCCAGAAAGAGTAAAAAGATTCTACAAACAGGCATCTCTCAGATGAGGCTTTAATCTTGGTTCTTCTATGTACAAGGTTATATACACACGACAATCCACTGACACTCGCCACTCTAGTCACCATCCAACAACCACAACCAACCGTGTGTCCTGAGGTAACTCCCTTATATACCCAGGGCTCCATATGGCCTTTTGGCCCTGCCTCTTCCTCCTGACACTTGTCACTCATCCAGGGTGACTTGACAGTTTTGCACCCTTTCCTGTGCTTTACAGCACCTGGTGACCATCAGCCGATGTCACTTCCCCTGACTCAGCACCTGGTGGAAAATGCTTAGTCATTATGGCTGCCTGTGACCCTTCCATGCTGGTCACTACTATATCAAACTATATTGAACATTTTCCCTGGGACACAGTCTCAACAGATTCTGTGATTTTTATTAGTCTATAAATGTAATGAGAGCCAGCATGGTGTGGTGGTTTGAGTATTGAACTGTGTCTCTGGAGACCAGAGTTCAATTCCCATTTCACCCATGAAACCCACTGGGCAAGTCATATACTCTCAGCCTCAGGGGAAGGCAATGCCAAATCTCCTCTGCACAAGTCTTGCCAAGAAAACCCCATGATAAGGTTGCCATAAGTTGGAAATGACTTGAAATCACACAACACCACCACCACCACCAAGAACAACAAATGTAATAAATAAATATAAAGCATCCAAGAAGAAGGAGGTAAGTAACAAGTGGATAAAATGGAGAAAGAGGAAGAAATTCAAAGAATCTTCTAACTGGGAAAAAGCTTATAAAGGAAGAAAATAAGGTCTGAAGAAGGTGCAGGGAAAGAAAAAGCACAAGAAGTAACCATCAAAACAAGAAGAAACATACAGACATAGGAGATAAAGAAAGCTCATACTTGCCTGGATAGCAGTCTTCAATGACAGAACCATCCATTTATTATTTTGTTAATTTATATTGTGGTAACTGAAGATAGGGGTGCTTTTCCTCCATGACATTTCCCCCCTTAGGACCAAAGGTAGGAACAGCACAGAGGAAAAAGCAAGTAGGAAAACTGGTCTGTCTATTGGAAGAACTGCTCTTTTTCCCTGGCACCCCCAAGGAGGGATTTCTAGTGGCCAAACATGGGGAATCTGAATATTCTGGGGAAGCACTATTAACCCAGCATTATGCAAATACAGGGGTAAAGTTTATGCAGGATTCCAATTTCCTCTGTCAGAGGTAGAGATGATTTCCCTAGGTAGTTCACTTCCTAGGGGACTTTGTTAGAAATGCATTCCTAGTATTCATCCCCTGAAGGAAAAGCAAGACTTGGAACCATCAGAGAAGGTCCTGTTCATGAGGAGACAAAGAAAGAGTGACTGAAGGAAAACTAACCTCTTTCAAGGAGATACATACCAAAATACTTACCTAAAGTATAAGGCAATGAGACTGGAAGGATTCCAGGAGTAGCACTTGTACCTGTTAAAAATGAACAACAGATATAGTAACTTTTTATTTCTTCTTGGCTTGGGAATGGAGAAAGTGAATGGCATTTGTGGGTCACAGCCTGATAGTAGAACTGCAAAACAATACTATGTGCCCAAGGTGAAAGTACTCTCTTCCCTATGTCTGTCCAACATAATGCTACATATTTTAAGCAGAGTTCATCCAGACAGTTTTTGTGAGAAAACATAATACATTGACATGAAAACTACTGGCTATGCTATCTATGAAAATGTCAGTACTTTTAGCAAAAAGATGTTTAAAAATGCATATAACAGCGTGAAGGTCCTTAAAGTTATTATTTCAATTCTACAACAGCTCTCTCTCTCTCTTTCTCTCTCTCTCTCTCTCTCTCACACACACACACACATTTTATTTTGTTTTGTTTTTGCAATTTATCAGGTCTAGTAGGGCAGTTTGAATCACCCGTATTATTACAGTGACACTTCCCTGCAACCTCCAGGTTGCTGGGCTCCCAAATACAAGAGGATGCTGTAGTCTGCACAGATGCTAAAGTGTTATGCTTGGCTGGTAACAACATCAAACACAACAGTGGAGTGACTCATCCATTTTACTAATTTATAAGAGCAGCCTTCCTTGAAATCCCAGCATAAAGTCCTGCACCCTCTGTTTCTGAAAGTGAATATAGCCTTGAAGCCAATAAAAGCAATGGAAAGAGAGATGCTGAATACAAAATAACCAACCCACCACTTTTGTTCTTGCAACTTTCTGGGTGTCATGTTTATAGCACGAAGCTTCAGGGATCCCAGAGCAAAAAACTGAACATATCACAGCTCTCAGCGCAGGGAATGATAAAAATGCCAAGCAGTAAGCAGCAACAAGCAACTGAAAGAGGTACATTCTGATCTTGTAGGAAAAAGGTCACTTTGAATGCCTGAGAGGTAGCTGTGCTGGCAACTTCAGGAACCATCACTCACACACTTTTTCATACATATATGCCTAAGACGTTGTCTTCTTTTTAGTGTACAACTGAAAATGTGTATCACACAAAGCATTCATTTCTACCCTTTTTCTAGTGTAACTGGTAGCCAGAGCTTGCAAAAGTTACTTTTGGGGATTTTTGTTGTTGTGTGCCTTCAAGTCATTTCCAACTTATGATGACCCTAAGGCTCATGGGGTTTTCTTGGCAAGTTTCTTGAGAAGGGGTTTGCCATTGCCATTCTCTGAGGCTGAGAGAGTGTGGCTTCCCCATGGTCACATAGTGGATTTTCATGGCAAAGCCAAGATTTGAACCTTGGTCTCCCAGTGTCCTAGTTCAGTGCCTAAACCATTATACCATGCTGGCGTTCAGGCATGGCCAGTTCTGAGAGCTGTAGTCCAAAAAAGTAGAGCTCTGATGATGGGAAATCTGGGTTCCTAAGAAAGTTCCTAAGAAAATACTGGATGAATCTCAGGATTCACTTTCATACATCTTTTTTAGAAAGGCTCTGTGAATTGCAAGGCAATTTTGGGAGTCTAGAAGTCCATGCTTCTGCTTTGGAACTTGTTATTTTTATTACACATGTAGAAAAATAATTGGCCTTGAAGAATAATTTCATCTACAAGTCTTATCTTCATGGTCAGGCCTGTGGGAGGAGACAAGAGCCTCTTGACAAGTGAGATACAGTACTATGCATTTTCTTTTGTAATTGGATTGCAAAGATAGGTGAAAGTAATTGGATCTGGACTTCTTGGCTGTTGGAATTTTGTGTATGTGTTTATACTTTTCAGGGTCTAATCTATTTGTGTATGATTTGGGAACATTTCTGTTTTGCCTCACTGTTTTGTTTCTCCAAGGAGAATAATCTCAGCTGTGAATTAAGGGGCAGATCCTTAACTTTTATAGGTAAGCAAATATATCAAAACATACCAGGTGGTTAATAGAGAAGAACAGGGCGAGTAAGTTTTAAAAAGAATAAAACAAGAGAAACATAAATCAGATGAAAGGTGCCGGGGAAAACAGTATCCTAAAAGAGTCCCTCTAAAACATTTGTAAAAAACATAGCTAGGAAACCTATGAAATATAGTTTCATGCATATGCCACAGCTTGGTGGCAGAGTACCTGCTTTAAATCAAAAGGTTTCCCAGATTCAGCCTTCAAGTAGGACTGGAAAAAACCCCTCTGAAACCTCAAAGGATGACACGTAGTATGATGGCATGAAGTGGTCTGGCTTGATTGAAGGCTATCTCTATATCAACACCTGGACAAAGTTACTTTTGGATAACAGCTCCTACAATCCCCAAGCAGCATGGTCATTATATGGTGTTGATATAGAGATTCTGGGAGTTGTCATTCAAAATAATACCTTTTCTGAGTTTTAGTTTATATCACCGTATGATACCATGAATATTTGCTTCTACCTCTTTAGAACAGGGGTCGGCAACTTCTGGTTGCCGGGGGCCGGGGGGGGAATGGCATTGGGGGCTGGCGCGCACGTGCTTGCCCCCACGTGTGTGCATACGCATGACGACCATCGTCATGCGCATGCGTGCACGTGTGAGGGGGGTCTTTTTGGAATGCCCAACAGTGCCAGCGCTGTGCGCATGCGCACGGTGCCAGTGCCGTTGGGCATTCCAAAATGCTGACCCACGTCGGGCACACATGTGCACGCGATGCAGAGCACCATTTGGGAAGGCCCAACAGCGCCAGCACCATTGGGCCTTCCAAAATGATGCCTGCTGCTGTGCGCGTGCGTGCACAAGTGCAGGCGCCATTTTGGACACCAAAATGGCGCCTGCACTCATGCATAGCATGGTGGTGCGTGTGCGGCGGCGGTGATGGCGGCTGTGGCAGGACTGGCCACAGGCCGGTCCCAAGGCCTCTGCGGGCCGCACTCAGCCCACAGGTCGTAAGTTGCCGACCCCTGTCTTTAGAATATAGTACAAGCTCTGTATCTGTGGAGGATCTGTACTCACAGTTACCACAGATAAGTGGAAAGTGTGGTTAGCAGTGAATACTATATTTTCAGCAAAAGGTGACAATAGAGTCATGTTAGAGGACCTCAAAAAGCCTAAAGAGACCTTTTTTCTGGATAAGTAGGTGAAATCACTGTTATCAGACCATTGGATACAGGTGTCATATTGTATATTGCCATATGACACCATAAATATCAGCTTCTGCCTCCCCTTGGCTAAAATGTTACTCTTGCTACAGTCAGCCTTCTCCTTGACTATGGAAGCTGAGTCTTCTTCACACTGGCCTTCCTTCTATCCTCTGTCCCAAACTTTACTGCCAAGTTCTTGAGTGTTTCTCTCATTTCTTAGATCAGGGGTAGGCAACCTTTCCCCTTTAAGGGTCGAGGGACTTCAGCTCCCAGAATCCTAGGAGCTATTGACCAACATGGGACTATTGGCCAACATGGCTGAGGCTTCTGGGAGCTGAAGTCTCTCGGCCCTTAAAGGGGAAAGGTTAGATCATGGGATGAGCTATCACAGATTCACCTAGTGGCTCTCTTCTCCTTTCCAATCTAGTAAAATTCCCCTTCATCATTACTTTCTTTAAAGTGCCTCCCCACAGACTTTAATTACCTCTTCTTTTTGATTTCCAAAGAAGTAGCTGTGTTAGTCTCTTGTGGCATGAAAAGGAGGAAGGAAGGGGAGAGGGGAAAGGAATGTAGTAGCACCCTTAAGACCAGGGGTAAGCAACCTTTTCCCTTTAAGGGCCGAAGGACTTCAGCTCCCAGAATCCCAGGAGCTATTGGCCAGCATGGGACTATTGGCCAACATGGCTGAGGTTTCTGGGAGCTGAAGTCCCTTGGCCCTTAAAGGGGAAAGGTTGCCTACCCCTGCTTAAGACGTTTTTATTTTTGCATAAGCTTTCATTGATATACATAAATGCACTTTTTTGGATGCTTACTAAGTGATAACAGATGCTCTGGTAGAAAGCATATATACACTGTTGTGGGAGTGAGAGGGAATGTAATAGGATATAGATTCTAGAAGGATGCCAATAATCACACTTGTCCTAATTTTCCAAAGGGCTGTGTAAGGAGATACAGGTCTTTCAGATCTTTACAGTGGTCAGTTAGTGTTGATGTGTGAAAGCAATAAATCTGCTTTCTTGTTGAGGAACCATGACCTTTAAACCCTGTACTGTATGTTCAGGAAGGTTTAAATATTCTGCAACTGGTTTTGTGGTACTGCCATTTTAAATGTCGGATTTGTGCCCACTCATACTCTTTTATAGAGATTATCTGGTTTGTCCAATGTAGAATGTAGAGGGGCATTGCTGGCATAGGATGACCTATATCAAGTTGGAGGAGGAACAAGTAAACGCACCTCTGATGCTGTGGATGATGCTATTAACTGCTGTATTGGTCCCAGTGCAGATGTGGGGACAGAATTGGCATCTGGGTTTGTGGCAGGGTCTTGTCTATGTCTTATCATTCATGTTATGTGTGCTGTTAGGATGCAGTAGCTGTTTAAAATTTGGAGGCTGCCTGTAGGCCAATAAAGGCCTGCCTCCCAGAGCTTGTGAGAGAGCATTGACCAGAATCCAAAGGAGGGATTTGTGTATTCTACATGGTAAGTTACAATTAAAAAGCACAAACAGAACTGAAACATTAAATGAATACAGGCATTCCGAGTCAAAACACAATAAAAAATGCATTAGGGGAAACAAATGCAGCACCCACTAATGTAAAAGCTTCTCCCAGAGCAAGCAAGAATCTGCAAGAATTAAAAGGTCTTTGCCAATTAAGGGAAAGACAGTTGGGAAGAAGCCAGCCTAGCTTTTATGGGTAAGGAGTTCCAGAATCTTGGAGTGATCAGTGAGAAAGCCTGTGCAAAAGGGATCTCTTCCTCTTAGGGAACTAGGTCAAGGGGGGAGGGCAATATCCTTCCCTACTACAGTCCCCTCTGGTCTTTGAAACCATATTTACTGGAGTGAGAATCCCTCGAAAGCAGGTTTCACAGAATGCTGAGGACTGCAGGAGAAGAGGAAAAAAAGAGTTTGATCACACAGGTGGTCAGTAGCCAAGCATAATGTTGGTTTTAAGCCATCATGTCTCTGTCTCTCATCTCTTCCACAGTCAACTACCAGCAGCTCCCCCTCCTCTTTAGATTGTCTGTCCTCTCCTACTGCTTCCTTCAGTAGCCTCACTAGGGTTGGTGTCAACCCAGTGCAGTAACTCATGCCAGCACATCCAGGCTTGGTGCCTCCAAGCCAATGGTCCCTGAGGAGCAGATTGGGCCACTGCCTTGTTTTCAAGTCCCAAAGGGGTCCAGTGCCATCCAAGAGTTTGCTATGGCATGCTGATCACCTCCCATCCAGCCTCTTTTCCAACTAGAGTGGGTGGGCCAGGTCCTTCACAGGACTTCAGTCTTTGGCAGTCCTGGTCTACACTCTGAGAGACACGGTGGTACAGTCTAGATTAGAAGGCAGACACCCCTCTCTGAGGTGTCACCTAGTGTGGTCTGCACCCCCCATACCCACTAGAAATGTCCCTGGCTGTCTCCTATGTCTGGAACTCCCCTTAAGAACATCTACAGTGCACCCTTTGTATATGTGGGGGGGTCTGTTCCAGACTCCCTACATAAGGGAAAAAACATAGGACCTCAAGTCCCCTTGTTTTCTATGGTGGTGCATTCTTGCGTGCCATGCTGTGCACACGCTGCAGGCATGCACACCACTGAAAGTGCTGGGGCTTGCCGTCCATGTGACCTTGAGTCCACATATGGTGAGCCAGTGTATGGCGCAAGCACACCGTATATGAATACCACTTTCCTATTCACTTTTAATTCTCAAATCCCTCTTTTTGATCCTTTTGTCTTCCTCATCAACAGAAATGAAACCTGTATGCCTACATTTATTTGTTGATCTTCGTTTCTCATTTTTTGCTCCTCTGCCGGAAACTTACCTCTTTTTTATTCCATTCTTTTTCCTAACAATATTTGGGCTTAAATCCAAAGACTTACCTCCTTTCTTCTTCCATTATTTCCTCTAACAATATTTGGGCTTAGATCCAAATATCCCATTAGCAGAATGCCATTCAAAGGATACTCCCAATGGGAGAATGGAAACAAACTTTTGCCCACATGCAATCTTCTATGTCTCATTTCTCCAAAATCTGTTCCAGAGGGACAGTGCAGAATATGGTCTAGAACGCAGTCTGCTAAAGGCAATCAGTGAACATATATTTCTCTGCTGGATTGAAGACTCTTCTGCAAATAAAAGAAGGTCTTCAATTCAATGGAGAACAAATATGCATCCAAGCAGGGCCAGTACTACCATTAGGAAATGTAGGGTAGCTCCCTCAGGCTGCAGGTGCTAGGAGTTGGGAATGGAGGGACCCAAAACATTAGAAGACAGCACTGGACAGGATACTCTGAGGGCCGTCTAGAGTATCCTGGCCCTGGAGATGCCCTGACCTCCACCCATTACCTCAGGCCCTCTGTCTGATGTGCACTGCCATATTGCCCAACGGGGCCACAATGGCAGCAACTCATTCACTCATAAGGTCAGAACAAGGCATCCATTGTTCTCACCTCAGAGCAAGCAGCTCACAGCATAGTGGGATGCATTTTAAACAACTGCCTGCTATTGGAACAGAGGACTTCAGACAGTTCTAAGAGGGGTACACCCTAGGTTTGATGTCATCTGGCCAGTTCATGCCACACTAAGGAATTGGGCCCAGTCTTGTGTGGCGTCCCCACTGAGAGGAATGGGGGCGGGGGGGAGGCTGGTTTATTTGGCTTGTGCAGACAGGACCAGAGTTATATGTGCCACACAACTCCTAAGCCTAACTCCAGGTGCTAATCCCAACTCAAGAAAACCCCTGAAATCAATTGCTGAATGGTAAACTGGCACTCACCTAAGCCCCATTGTTTCATTGGGGCTTTTGTGGATTTAATAGCTTTCTAGATGTTACACAAGTGGATAGTTATGCTAGATGAATATTTTAAAAAACCAATAAATAACAAACAATAACTGTAATTTTAAAAAACCCATGGTAGATGTAATTATATTTGTGTGAGAGAGGTTTTTTTAACCTTGCTGTTTTCTGTCCCCCCTCCTGTTTTTTCTCTGAACAATCCACTTCAAAAATTAATTAGTCTTTCTGTTTTGTATGCCAAGAACCCAAGAGCTATTTCAAAGCAAAGTGTAGCATTGTTTTGAAGAACTACCACTGCTATTAGTAGTTATTTTCTGCTGTAGATGGATGCTGGGACAATGATCAGATAATGTTTTTGAAGGAACCAAGGATCTGAGAAGGGAGTCTGAATGAGAGCAATTTTTAAACACATAATGTGCGCGCACACACACAAGAAGAAAAGGCTCTCTGTAACTAAAAGAGGAGAAAAGCTTTCTCTATACTGGCATCACACCTAAGTTGCTTGCAATTCTCTTCCTCTCTCTCTTTCATATTTGGAGGAGGGGAGGTGTAGTTTAGCCTACCTAGATAAATACAGGTAAAAGACTGGATAAAATGTGCTCACTCCTTTAAAAGTATGTGTTTCTTCCATATTGCTAGCTACATCTACATTGACCTGAATTGTCCAAAGTATTCTAAATGAGAAATTATCATAATTTATATAATGGCAGTGTAATAAGTACAATTTTCTTTTTAGCCCCTTCCAAGGATTTTCCCTCCCAGGATGCACTGAGCCAAGACTTTCAATGCAACTTTTTCTATGAACCGAAGATATCTCACTTGGAATACTTTGAATCATTTACTTCTGAATCATATACTTTGAATCATATACTGATAAATAAGGAAATTTCACTCAGTGTACTAATCCACACACACACACCCGGCTGCCATCTCCAATTCCCATGATTCCCAAGCACTAACTCTAACCCTAAAAGTGGACTCAATTTGCACTATTTCTGGCAGTCTGCAAACCCCCTAAGTAGGATTAGTCAAAATGAAACAATTCTAGATATCTACCAATATCATATATTTGGTTGCTGTTTGGGGATGGTGGGATCAGTAGACCAGCACACCAAGGAAAATCCATCTTGGAGACAACTGTCCTTAAAGCTCAGTATTTCACAATCTATGCAGTTAAATTTTGCCACTGATCATCTTCTTTTGTTTTCCCTCTACCCTCACCAACATATATGTTGGTGCTCAACTTTCAGACACATTCTGCATTGTTTGATAGTGGTAAAGAACTTCAAAAAGTGCTTTAAGGATAGCTATTAAAGACAATTACAGTTGCCCCTCCATTTTCATGGAGGATCTGTTCCGGAGCCCGCCGTGAAAATGAAAAACTATGAATATTCATGCCCCATTGTCTTGAATGGCTGCATGCTCCTGCGCATGATCCTGTGCATTCACCATGGGTGCGTGCACCATTTATCCCTCCCCGCTTGCTGGTCTGCAGAGGACCGCGACCGCAACTCGAAGTCCGTGAATTGGGAGTGATGACTGTATAATGGATGGCTTATTATATCAGACCAGATAATGTCATTACCAAAGGTTACAATTCTTTTGAAATGTAGGTCTCTCTCTTCTTCATTACCCTTCCAGAGATAACTCATAAGGTAGCTGCAGTACTTTGGATCATATATTTGGACTGGAGAGTATACCAGGACTTAAAAACGGACCAGCAGACAGGATCATGAAGGACAGATAATCAAAATTCTGAAGTAACAGATTGTTAAAATGTGTGGTTGATATAAAATTAAGCTCATGTACCAAGAGTTTATACCTACTTGAAAGCAATAGCAACAGTGAAAGGTGAAGGTGAGCTCCAATGAAGGTCGAATTGGCATTTTGCATAATCCCTACCCAATTGCCACTGTAAATGCCATTTGCTACAAAGACGGTGTTATAATCTTAGCTGGTTAGAGTTAGAGCTATCAGCATGCATATATATTAGGCAGGAGGATTCAAGCAGTCAAGTTTTGATACATTATTTATGAACATTTTACTAGCACATACAGTAATTATAGGCCAATGAGACAGCAGATATTTGTGTTCTTTTTGTCACACAGTGGGATGAAATTTGCAAGATTAGTGGCCCATTCCGTGGGGATGATCTCTGACAAATTGCAAACTAATAGTTACATGAGTTTTGTACAATGTCTCTTCAACATTTTCTTTTTTCTTTCTTTTTTTAAGATGGAAGCTGTCAACAACCTTTTTTTCTCTTGATAGGGGTAGAAGAAATGGACAGGGTTAATAGAAAATAGTTTTCCAGGATACTGCGACTTCCTGAGTCCTGCAGCTAGGATAACAGGTCTGGAGCAGTGGCGTCACTAGGGGGGGTGCAGACCACACCAGGTGACACCTCAGAGGTGTTAATATTTAA
>CM034701.1:274486488-274497271 GCA_020142125.1 Phrynosoma platyrhinos | reverse complement strand
ATGTGCCAGCCCCGTGTTCCCCCCTGCATACACTCCCATAATGCATGCCATCCTGTCTTTTTTCTCATCAGAAAAAGTGTGGGGCAGCATGGTGGGAGGGAGCATGCACTGCCCTGGAAGTCCTGCCCCCAGAAGCTCTGCCCCTAGAAGCTACACACACACACACACACACACACCTCTGAGTTAATCCTTCCTATAGCCTAGCCCCAGAGATCTTGTAGGATCAGTGCAGGCAACCCCCAAATGCATTAGAGAGCAAATTTTCCTGGCAGGTCTTGAACAGCTTTGATATTAAAGATCTTGAATCCATTGAATAAAAACAGCGTTCTCCTTGTTGTAGCTAAAGGGAAATATCAAGTATCAAATTGTCACTTTTGTAAATTTGTGATTATACAGTATTGAAAAACACAGAAAAAAAGAAAGAAAAAGAAAAAGGAAGTCACCAAAAAGATACAGAAAAATAAAGGGATATAAATGCATGCTAGCTAAGTCTGGAAGTTTGGCTTTGGCATTGCTGTATGATGTTCTGCCAAGGCACAAAAGTGGATCATGTTTCAGGCAGTCAAAGATCCAGTTCAAAGTCAGCATTCAAATATTTAATAGAGTTTGGAAGTGACTGAGATATAGCTTTGGAGTCGTAATGTGCAGTTGCATGGATTGGAATAAAACTGTGTCTTGGGGTCCAGCTCTTTTTAGTGGGTATGTAATGTCTTAAGCTCTTACATACTTAACACAATAGGCAGTAAAAGAGATAATTCTGTGGGTTTTCATCATTTAAGCCCTTTGGTGATACTAGCCTTATTTCCTATAAACTCTCCTCCCAATCTATTGAGTTCAGCTCCTATTTTCTCTGAAGAACTCCTCCCCTCACTTCAGTTCCTTCCATCCCTTTATTTTTGTATAGTATATAGTGCTGTAAATTGGGCGCTTTAACACCTTACTTTGAATCTCACGTTGTATCGTCTTGGTGATCAGAATTGATAGGCCTATTACAGATTCTCAAGAGTGGGGCCACAGATTCAGTTCAAGAAGTGATACCAGAAGCATGATTGCTTTATCACCTCCCAGAAAATTGCCTGACAAGAAAAGAAACAACGATCCCCATCTGATGCATTGGAACAGTTCTGTGCATCCTCGAGGCATAGCAACAATTATCACATGGCAAAATATAATAAGAAGGATCACTTCTATTCTGAGATTGCACCTCACTTACATTTGCCCCTCCACTCCCACAACAAGGCCTGCCTTGGAGTTCACGGGCCCTCATGACACTCTCTGACCCGTAGTCAATCAATTTGCAAAGAATTCTGCATTCTTAACATCCTCATCAGTGATTAGAGTTTCTCTCTGTCTTCACATTATCCTCAAGATACCTTCACTATGACTGGAAACCATAAACATGTCATTAATGTGACAAAACACCACCCCCGTTGATGTCAAATCCCTTCCTACTCAGCAAATTTCCTCTGGCACAGGCTGGCTAAATGGAGCAGCCGCCTGGCTGTTTATCTGAAGGTGTTCAGACCGTGTGGGCGCAAAGGGAGGAAGGAAATGCCAGTGCCTCCAATGAACTCCCTGCTCTTATTATTTTCTCTAAATAAAAGCAGGACTACAATGAACATGACGTATTGAAATGTGTCATCTACCTCTCTATGGAGTACTATAGCTCAAATTGCATTTGCCTTTGCTTTTTAAATCATGCCATTTCATCAAACTCATCTTTATTTTTGTCGCAAGTGAATACTCCCAGGATCTTTCCCTGAAGTGTGTCAATCCAGCAAACAACTCACTATTTCTTATGTGCATTTCTCTGATTTTTACAGAGACCCTTTGCATTATGCAGAATGCATATATCAGTCCTGTTTCATTTTCTTTCTGAAAATCCCTTCAGTTCACCTAGTTCATTGTAACCATTTCTAGATGTAACACACACACCCCACACACATAAACATTTGTAACAGGCTAAAATTTTAATCAGTCTGACTTTCTGGCTTTTTCTTCAGTTATTGAAAATTATTACTTGCCCCTGGTCTAGAGCAGCCTCGCTTTTCCTTTAGTTCACTTTTCCTTGCCCCCTCTCCCCTCACTACCAGTCTGTTTCTGCTCAAAGTGATGGTTTTGCTCATAGAGTCCTGGGATCTCAGGTATTTGAAAGGCCAAATTAAAATGTATCTCATTCCATATTTGTTATCATTGTGTGCCTTCTAGTCATTTCCCACTTGTTACAACCCTAAGGCAAACCTATCATGGGGGTTTCTTTGTTCAGAGGAGGTTTGCCTCTGAAGTTGAGAGTGTGTGGGTTTCATAACCAAGCTGGGAATCAGACCCTAGTCTCCAGAGTCATAGTCCAACACTCAAACCACTATGAATGGGGAGGGACAACTGTACTTCTTCTGCCCCTTTCCTTCACCTCCTTGAAGAGTTTATTGGAGAATTTCCCTCCCTTATATTTATTTTTACTAGCAAAAATGTTAAAGTTCTGTTCTGAGGGAAAATAAGTTGTAAAAAAACAGGTTGTGCCCCAGCCCAAATAATCCATCTGTTACACACTTTAAGTTAGATCCCATCACTCCAATCCCATATATAGTCATGGGCTCATAGAACCTACTGATTGGAAGTAAATCTGTGCAAATAACTGTTCACCAAATCAAAACATGAATGTTTAATGGCTTTTTATTTTTGTATTAGCTCAGATGATTTATGAAGGGGTGTGAAAAAGTTTTAATTTAGAACCTAAATTTTCTCTAATTTTTACATGATAGTATGGTATAGCTACAATTTAAGGGTGAAGCTTGATACAGGATATGTATGGGGAGTTGAATTGGAGGCTAAATGGCTGTAATTCTTTAGAAGTTCTGATGAGTCAGAGTGCAGAAAAATATTGCAAAATGTAAACATTAAATCAAACATGCTTGTCAGGAGGAACGTATTCTGTAGTGAGAACTTATTATATATATATATATATATATATATATATATATATATATATATTGAGCATGCAAAGCTTTGAACCCAGCAAGTCTGACTGTTATACAGGATTGATCCAATCTCATCAAGCTATTTTTTAAATCTAAAAAGCTAAGTGCACAGTTCAGTACCCAAGCGTATGCATTATGCACTGGAAAAATAATGTGATTACAATATTTTAATTAATACCAAAACCCCAAGATTATCTTAGGGGCTGTGGAATGCAGCAGAGATCCATCAGCAGCCATGGGACAATACTTCACCTCAGGGTCCTCTGATACAATTTGTGGAAAGATCCGAGGTGCTGATGTAAATTTTCTCCCAGCAGTGTTCCCACAACTGGTAGGGCCCAGAACAGGGCATTCTGTGGTTGCATTTGAGGTAATTTTGTATCCATACAACCCAACCTCCTCCCCCTACATTCCCTTGACATACTCATAGATGTGCCCCACATATTGACCCAGAGCTGCAATTGTTCTTTTCCTTCTTACTGGTTTCAATGGGAAGGAAAATAGGAGAATGGGGGAAGAAGGTCACTGCTACTGATTCCATTCCTTGCCAGGGGTAGTGTGAGATGGTAACTCTTAGGAAGTGAAATTCTTCTTCATGAATACATCCACCATAGGATTGCTTTGCTAAAGCAAGTAGCTTTCTATTTAAGCCTAGCTTTTTGACCTGCCTTGGCTAAGTGGTAGAGCTCAAAGCCCAAGTTTTGTCTCTGACATAAATGGTTTCATCCAAGAACACCTACAGAATGAAACACAATGTTGTTTGTTCTGTTTTGTACTAAAATGTCTATCTTATTACATCTCAACCAATATAGAAATACTTCATGAACAGTCATAGAAATGTATCTTGAGGCTCTGGAGCTGGTAATAGGTCTAACAAAGCTTTGACCTTTACTTCTTGTCATCTTTGAAATTCTAATAAAGAAGAAATAACTCCCAAATCCCCTTAGGAGTTCAAAGAAAGGGAAAGAATTAATGGATGAAAAGAGGTTGATTGAGAAAGATGCATCCAGGAACCCTTTCATACTACACAGTAACAGTACTGTGATTCCACCTTAATGCTCATCCTGTGGAAAGAATGCTTTGTTTTCCAACAGTTCCATACCCTCCAACATTTCACAGCTGAAAACTGGGACACATGTGGCCAAGCCAATGTCAGAGTATTGTCAAGATAGCAAAAGTTGTTAATAAGGAATGACATACATGCTAGAAGAGTCTGCAGTGATTTGCTTTTGCTTGAGGCTACTGAGAAGGGCATGGTTCTATTGCTTCCTTTCTTCTCTCCCCTGCCAAGTTAATGGAATGTAAACTACTCTTTGAACGCAGTTTGGAGCAAATGACACAAGCAGAAGTCAAAAGGGGAAAATGAGAGGAGGAAGAAGAAACTGGGAGATTGAAAAAGTAGGATGAGAAAGGATTAATCAGGGCTATTCCTGCCAAACTGAGACCTTTGCAGGGGATGTGGTTCTATCCTGTGGAATCCTGTGGAATTTCTAGTTTAGGGAGAGGCATTTAGAATTCTCAGATGGTGAACTCCTGAGTTTATAGTTGGTGAGGCACATGAGGAGGCCCCCTCTTTTCTCAGTTACAGTCCAGTTTATATAAAATGTTCATAGACAAGTCATTTTTGTGCAACCAAACTACATATGCCTAATGTTGTTTACAGATATAAAACTTTTGGAGTCTACTGATTATGTGTAAATTTAACTAAGCATAATATATATTACGTGTTACTGAACACCTGAAGGGAGAGGGTAAGTAGACTGGCCTGTTTCACATCAACTATTTGTTTTCCTAAGGTTCTAGGGCTCAGGGCAGTTTTGCATCTGATAGGCAGTAATCCCCAAATTTTTTCAGGCTACCGCCCCCTTTCCTCTTGGGTGACAACCCTAGTGCCCCCATGCCTATTTCTTAGTATTAGGTCCATTGTTCTACTGCGGGGGGGGGGGGGGGGGGGAGAGTAGAGAGAAAGGCCTTCCCGGAACAACTGTTGCCCCATAGATGAGTCCCATTAGTTTGATTCCTTATGTTAATTTTGTTATTTAATTTATTCACATTGTATTTTAATTAGTCTATTGTTTAATCTTGTTTTAAGGGGATGGGAAGGGGGAAGGATGGGATTGTGGGATGAGGGAATGTTTTTAACTTGTTCTGTTTTAAATATTGTTGTTCCCCGCCCCGATTGCCATGCAGAGGGGCGGGATATAAATAAAAATTTATTATTATTATTATTATAAATTATCTTAAGCAAGGGAAGTGGCTGCTTTTGGGTAGTTTTGCATATGACATAAATGCAATTCTGCTTACCATGCAACCCCACTGGGTGACTCTGGGCAAGTCACACTCTCCCAACCACAGAGGAAGGCAATGGCAAACCCACTCTGAAGAATTTTTTTTCAAGAAAATCCCATGATAAGTTCATTTTAGGGTCACCATGAGTAAAAAAAAATTGAAGGCACACAACAATAATTGCTGCTAGCGAGTCCAAGTTCCAAAGGGAGCCTGGAGCCCCACAAGTTTATAATTGGAGAAAGGAAGGTGAGGCTGGGGGGTGGCTTGGGAACATGAAAGAGAGAGGCCCCTTTATGGAAGGAACAATGCTACCCAAATGGGGTGCTTGGTGAAAAGAGTGGGTGGGCAAACTCAACAGGATTTCCACCTGAGGAAGGAAGGGCTGCATGACCACCTGGGCAGCCCATGCAAAGAAATGTTTCTGCAGACGCCCTCCTCCTCCTCCTGGCTTCTCCTGGCAAAGGGAGGGAGAGGGCAGTAAAAGAGGGGAAAGGAACAGGAAACCCCAGGAGTTACCAGAGCATTGTCAGTATCCAATGCAATGGGGAACAGGAAGAGCCTATCCCTTTTCCTTCCGTTCTGCCCTGGCTAGCTGCTTGAGCTAGTTAGCCAAGGAAACAGGGAAAGAAGGGTGCACACCTGTCCCCCTTACCTTTTGTCTTGGAACCAGCTGGTGTCTTTCTTACCCGAAGTAGCTTTCTTATTTGGGTACCTTGAAGGGAGAAGGTGAACAGTTTCTGGGGAAAGGTGGGTATGGCAAGTATTTAGATGCCCAAAGAGGGGAGGGAGTAAGGGAAGGGGAAGAACAGGATCCGTTTTCTCTGTTCCATGGGTGAAGCAAAGATGGAGGAGTCATGCTAGGTCTCTTGCCTCTCAACATGAACAGACACAGCTTTTTCCCCATCCAGCTCTCCATTCAGTCTCCCTCTGTCCTGTCCCAGAATTGTGTACAAAAGAAGTTTCTTGCAACTAGGGTTGCCATAATTCTCTTCCACAAAACCTCAGGGGCAAGTCTATGAAAGCTTCTGCTACAACTTTTTTCACACAGTTAGTCCCAAAGTTTTCACAGGAGAGAAAAAGAAAGAAGGTTTCTCATTGTTTTGCTAATGGACCGAATTGCAAAATTTATTTCCTGGACTTCATTCCTGGACTTCCTATATGCCCCCCCCCTTTTCAAACAAACACACATTTCTATTGGAAAGGGAAATGGAGGAAAGGAGAGCGCTAGCCCATTAGCATGCAACTAAGAGGAAAGAGGGGCTGTGGACCCTAAGAAAGGGTCCCCCCTTTTTCAAACACACACACACACAAACATTTCTATGGGGGGGTGGAGCTGGAGGGAAGGGCAGCAAGCAAAAAGTTCCACCGTATCGCCACACATTTACCAGGACACAAAAAAGCCTCCTCACTACTCCCAACCTCTGCTTGTCTCCTTTCCCTTCCACCTCTGGGCTCTGGGTCTGGCACATCTGCACAGTACCACACAGAGCCTCTAGGGTGGGATCTGGATGAGTTTTTCCCTTTGCTCTCACTCCTGTTTTCAGGAATCTGACAGCTGCTGCTTTTCAAAGACTTCAATCTGGGACCTTTATGCTTTTTCAGCAGCAATGGCAACTCTACTTGCAACTCTCATCCCCACAATTCCCAGCCACCTCTTTTTTCCTTTTAGTGCCCTCTGCAGCTCTTTTTCCCCTCAGCGCCCCCCTGGAGTTTTCAATGTCCCCAGGGGAATGCTACCACCCACTTTGGGGACCACTGTGATAGGATCTCTGCCTTATTGCCCTACTGAGCTAGCTTCAAGGCTAAAACAAAATGGTGCTTGGCTAATCTGTAGCTACTTGACTTTCCCTGATGCTGAAATTTCAAGTCAAGTAGGTTTATTGGGGCAGGTTAGGTTTCTATAGACATGTGGCTGTTGACATGAAATCTAAGCATAATAAACAAACAGACCAAAAAAATGCAGAACAAACAGTGAACATCTGACCAAATGGGTCTACTAATAGCCCAGTCAAGAGAGGGCACATTTGCTCTTTCTTCCAAGGAAATTTAATTTTGTCTCTGACAATAATGAGAGGTCTTGTGGCTAAGCTAGGGGTCTGGCGTTCAGTTTCCAATACACTTTTGCAACTCAGCCTGTGACCTTGGGTGAGTCGATGCATTTTTCTGTGCCATTTTTTTCCAATGCAAAAAGAGAGAGAGGTTGTTATAGTTCTTTGCCTCTGGGGAGAGGCAAAAGAGTACCCCATTTCTCAGATGGGGAGATGTTCTGTCTGGGAGTCAGCTCTAATCATTCATACATGAGTGGCTGGAAGAGACAGGCCACATCAGTAGAGGCATGCTCTCTCCTCTTTCTGCCTTACCCAGAAATGTCATTTGAAGACCTTCACAGGACTCCACAGCTCACTCAACATTATCCTTTCAGAACTGTTGGCATAAATGACAGGGGGAAGAATCTGCCCTCAATTACAACTGTGCAACTTATTGATTTCACAAACAAAAGGAAAAATCAGCACAAGGACTTTGACAGGGAATAAAAGAGAGGGAGGCTGAGAGTGGGCGGAAAGAAAGGAAGATGTATTCACAGAACAGCTAATAGGCAGAACCCTAAGCCTACCATGGTTTCTGGATAATGAGTTGTCAGCCGTGATAGTAATACTAGGTCTGAAGTGGAATTATTGAGCTGATTATGGGAAACCTCTTGTATCTACATTCTGCCAGAGTCCAAGTAACAAGCTGCAAACAAGGCAAAAGTCTGGCTAAGAGAAAAGAACAGTAAAAAAAAAAGGACTATTATTTGACAGGAAGAGACACAAATTGAAGAACGGGAAGTCATTAATAGAAAAATAAATCTACAGAAATAATGTCAAGAAATAGGAGATTTTTACTTTTTGATATAAAAGCTCTTTAGATATGTATGATTGATACACAAGGAAAATATAAAGGTATTCATCTGCTAGTAGAAGTAACTCATCTCATCTGTCAGTGTCAGCACTGACAAGACTGTAGCAACCTTTCAGGTTCTTACAGCTTTCCTACCAATGTTCACACATGAAAGATTGGCAGGATACACAATATGCACATGCAGATTATGCCATTCACAAGACCTGGGGATTGTGAACCTACTTAATTTGTCAGCTCCCCTCCCCCCCCCCCCAGCAGGTCTTCTGTGCATTTTAAGAGCAGAGGATTCAGCAGGTGAAGCTTCTCCTGGCATGCAGAACCCAGCCATGGTAGTAACATTGCCTGTAAACATCTCTTGAGAAAGCAGTCTAAGCCTATAATGAATCAAAACAAAGAAAACTGTTGCAAACAGTTCTAATATGGTGTGTATGTGTGCGTGTGACAGTTAACTCATACATTTTTACTGGGTATGATAAGCTGAGGTAACAACTTTGCAGAACCATCCAGTATTGGAGGAGTGGCATGTAGTTGTGGAAGAAAGTTAAGCATTTTCACCACTGCCTAAATATTTATTTTTCCCATTTCTTTCTCTAAAACCCCCACTTCATTAAGGCTGCAGAAATAATTCATTTTGACACCCCTTTAACCACATGGCTCAGTGCTATGGAATTCTGGCAATTTCTGCAGTGTGGATGCAGCCTAAGACACCTTTAATTTAAACTTGGCCTAACAGTAATTCTGAGCCACTGAGCTGGATTGTATAGGGTTCTGTTTGTGCTGCACTGAATTTATGCTTGGCATGCCAAAAATATATTTTGACTAATGTTCCCAATGTTTTTTGTTTGTTTGTTTGTTTGTTTAAAATAGTTCTGTATGACCTTTGGAGGCAAAGGTGATTTACAAGAGTAAAGGCCTAAGCAGACTGCCAGAAATAGTGCACATTAAATTGAGGCACTGCCCTGGTTCAGTGCTAGGGAATCATGGGAATTGTATTATTTTCTGAGACATTGAGCCTTCTCTGTCAGAGAGCTCTGGTGCCACAATAAATTACAGTTCCCATGATTCCCTAGCACTGAGCCAGGGCAGTGCCTCAATTTAATGTGCACTATTTCTGGCAGTCTGCTTAGGCCCTAAGGTCCTGTAATGAGGAACTTTCCTGGCAGGCCCTTGGATTGGTACTTAAAACATTTCCTACAGACCTGTAACAAGTCTATTACAGAACTAGTGGCAATGAGCCTGTACAGACCAGCCCAAAGCACCGGCCTGCAGGTGGAGTCAGGGCATGGCGACTACACGCCGGCTGGTCCAACACTGCCCTGATGCCGCCTTCATGCCATTTGCCCCACCGCATAGCGGGCAGCATCAAGGTGCTCCCTTGGCACAGCATACAGACACACTGCAGCAAAGGAGCACAGAAAAGCCACTGCTGCAGCAGCAAGGGTGACTTTTTGCCACTCCAAAAAAGAGTGGCAAAGTGCCAGATCGGGGCTGTGGCATGCGGTTGCCGTGGCTCTGATCTGCCATTCCCAGGGGTGGCATGAAGCTGCCCCTTAGGGGGCGTCTGTACAGCCCCTATGTTTCTTTTTTCTGCACAAAGAACACACAGGTAAATTCCTTCCTCTGTTCCATAAAATTAATTTGGTTTTTAAGGTATATTTTGTAAATTTTAAATGTTTTAAACTGCTTGTAACACTGCTGTTACAGACACTGTACTCCTGCCAGAGAACAAGTTGATAACACTAAAGAGGATCATTCAAAATGTTGAAATTCCTACACTGGTGAGATAAGGGTGATTTGTGGACACAAACAAACACTGAATGTTAGAGTCATCCTTTCAGCCTAGAAAGGCTTAGGAGCTATCTGACTATGGGCCTCTGCAGACTGCCAGAAATAGTGCACATTAAATTGAGGTACTGCCCTGGCTCAGTGCTAGGGAGTCATGGGAATTGTATTTTTTGCTGAGACATTGAGCCTTCTCTGTCAGAGAGCTCTGGTGCCACAATAAATTATAGTTCCCATGATTCCCTAGCCCTGAGCCAGGGCAGTGCCTCAATTTAATGTGCACTATTTCTGGCAGTCTGCTTAGGCCTTTACTTTAGGAGCTGGGATATGGAACATTTAGTTTAACTTGCTTTTAACCAAAAGATGAATGCAGAGCAGAGCAGAGGGTTAGCCCTGGCACCACAAGGACTGGGAGGGAAAGAGTAAGCTAAGTAAATATGTAGCTTCCTCCACTCTGCAAAGTTCTAGTAGCTGAGCTGGAGATTTGCATACAGCCCTTTCCTCTTTCCTACAGGTGAACCCACCAAAAGTTGGAAAATTTGCACCATCATTTCTCACCCGGAGATGACCCATAAAACCCATAAAACTAGAGAGATGTGCCAATCATAACTACTGCTGAATTCAATGAAAGTATGGTGAGATTCTTTCATGCAAGACACATATCCAACATGGGTCTAGCTTCCATTTAGCCCCTCTCTCTTCTTGCATTATAACAGTGGAGTAGCTATGGCTCACCTCCTTCCTGTTCATCTTAGGCCCTGGGATAGTCAGGGCTAATGGCAGCTGTATTCCAAAATATCTGAAAAGTATCAGAGTGTCCACACATGCCCTAG
>CM034701.1:274419160-274446219 GCA_020142125.1 Phrynosoma platyrhinos | reverse complement strand
GTATATGTGCCCTCAGTTGCCAGCTCTAGCCACATTCAAACTTGTGGACATCCTGCTTAAACTGTGATGCCCCCCAAAAGGACACAATATTCCAGGTGAGATCTGATTGAAGCAGAACAGAGTGGTGCTATTATTTCCCTTGTTTTGGATGCTATACTTCTATTGATGAAGCAACCAATTCAACTGTTAAGATTTAATGGTTTTGTATTTGTGCAGACTGCCTGATACAAAGGAGCATCAATTTCTCCAGGCCCTTTGGGCCTCATTGTGATTCGGACAATAAAACATAATCCTCTGCTTTTAAGTGTAATAGCAGGAAATAAAAATTGCCTCTGGATAAAAACAGCTCCTTTTGATTGTGTATTTTGTCCTCATGCATTGCCTTTGGACAATATAAAACCATTTTGGGAACATTTTGTCCCACTCAGGTGCTGTTATATAGACATTCACCTTTCTGTCAGTCAATATTCATAAGTATCTGTCCATCTGTTTATTCTAAGTCTTTAAAAAAGCGAATACAGGCACCACAATAACTGGAAACCCCTGCTCCAAAAACAGGACTGAGAGAAAGAGAAAGAAAAAAAAAGAAGAAAAGGAAGAGAAAGGGGTGGGAGATGGAATGATATCTCTTGTACTGATAGCATGCATTTCTTCTCACCATATTTAACTTTCATATTACAAAGTAAGGATACTCGCAAACAGGTGCAGTCCTTGCTACTTCTTTTATTCATACAGTTCTCTTTCACACTGCAGTTATAGCCCTTTGATAAAAGTAAAACCTACTGTGTTTCCATCCTGTGTGATTCTGGGATTTGTAGTATGATGGAATTCTCTGCCAGGGAGCTCTTGTGCCTCCCAAAATTACAAACCCCAAGTCTCTGTAAGATGCAAACATAGTAGTTTAAGTGGTATGAAAGTGCTGTAATTGCCCAATGTTAACATGAGTTTAACTTTCTCCTTTTCTACATAGGTTACTATATAGACAGAGATATAAGCAGCTCTCACTAAACATTTTTAATCCTGAAAATACACTTGGTGGCAAACCAAAGTTGCTTCAGTATAATTGGAACAACAACAACAGCAATAGGGTTTGGGACTCAAGGTGGCTTACAACAGTTAAAAGAGACATAGCTGAAAAATATACTGAAAAAAGTTTAGCAATCCATAAAATTAAGAGTTAAAAAACTATAAAAAACAAAAAATAAAACAGATAGGCAGTATAGTACAATTCTACGGTTCCCTTGAACAGTGAATCTGCAAAAGGGCTGCGGAAATAAAAAATGGCTTAACTTGCCTGCAGAAAGATCACAAGGAGGGGTTCGGCTTAGTCTCTCTTGGAAGGGAATTCCAGAGCCTGGGAGGAATCACTGAGAAGACCATCTCCCATGTTCCCAACAGATATATCTGTGAGGGTGATGAGAAAGAGAGAATGCCCTCTGCAGTGGATCTCAAAAAACAGACATGCAGAATATGGTCCTTCAGATAACCTGGACCTGAACTCTACAGGTCATAACCAGTACTTTGACATGTGCCCAGAAACTAACTGGTAGCCAATGGAGCTATTGCAACAAGAGTTGTGTGATTCTTGTAGCCAGCTCCAGTTCCTCATTTGTTCCCAACACAAGATATGTTTGGATGAAACATAGTGGCTTTCTCTAAACTACACAGTGAATTTTGTGCCGGAACAAAAGACAGAAAACAGTGTCCCCTTCATCCAAATACTTATCAATGGATGCTTCTTAGAGCCACCATAGGTTATTATGTCCATTCTCCTAGTGACAGCCTGATATATCTCTAGGGTTCCACTGTGCCACAGATAGGGCTGCCATAATGGGACAAAATGTAGAAAAAATGTAGTACAAAATTTAGGCCAAATGTAGGATAAAATTTAGGTCAGAATGTAGGACATTAAAGAAAAACAGAGGACACACCCAAATAAAAGCCAAAAACATTAATTTTAAAAAATAATAATATAAATTATGCTTTTTAGTCATGCTCAAAATGGAGGAGATTTTGACATTATTATCAAATAATGCCAGGGGAGGAGGCCTCACCACTGCGGCCTCCCTCCTGGGAGCCCAGATGGCTGGCTGAGGCCTGGCACAGCTCAGCCGCAGAAGGAGGAAGAGAGGCCTTGCCATGACAGGCTCCCTCCTTGAGGCCCAGCTGGCCAGCTGAGGAAGCGAGGCCTCACCATGGTGGGCTCCCTTCTTGGGGCTCAGCCAGCTGGTTGAGGCCCTACGTGGCTCTGCTGCGGGAAGAGGTGTCCTTCCCCCTAGGGGCTCAGCTAGCTGGCTAAGGACCCGCGTGGCTCAGCCACCGGAGAAGAAGGAGATGCCTCGCTGAAGCAGCCTTCGAACTTGGGGCCCAGCCCCATATGACTCAACCACCAGAGGAGGAAAGGCCTCGCAGTGGTGGCCTCCCTCCTCAGGGCCTTGCGCGTCTGGCTGATACCCCACACCACAGGGGACGATGGAGGCCCCAGCCCCCCCAAAAAACCTGACCCCAGTGAGGCCTAGCAAGGCAGCTAGTCCTTGCATTCTGCTGCTGCCGTGCTACAAGCACAGTAGTAGTAGGAGGCGGCAAAGGAGGAGGAGAAGGAGGGAGCCGGGACAGGCTCCAAACCTGGGCCAGGACATTCACAAAGGGTTAAAAACTGTGAATGTCCTGGCAAAACCCGGGATATAGCAACCCTAGCCACAGAATAATAGATTCATACAGTTGGAAGAGACCAAAGGGCCATCCAGTCCAATCCTCAGTTCCTCAGATCTAAGGAAGTAGATTCAAGTCTACAAAACCCTTGAATCTATGGCCAACGTTGGCAGATGTATCATGCATATGCCTCCTGCCCATACCCCTCACCACACCTACTTTTCTCTCCATAACCCACCTCACTCCACTCAACTAGTCCCTAGCTGATGGAAAGCATGGGAAGTGGCAGAGACATCATTGTTCTGCATCCAGAGACAGGGAAAGAGCCAGACACTTCTGTTCTATTCACCTGCTTTCTACAGGCCAGGAAATGGCCTTGTTGGAAAGATGCAGCAGAAAAGTGGGATGGGGGTTGGTTGTTGTGTGATTGGTACAGAATTCTGACTTCTGCAACAGCCAAAAAGGTTAGACTTATACCATCATAACTCATTAATAGGATACTAAAAAAGTAACATTGCAAAGTCTAATTATATGGTAAAAGTTGTGAAAGTGTGGTCTTTCAGAGGACCTCAACTCCCATAGGTCCTAGCCAACATAGCCAGATATTTGTGGAGGCAGAATTGTTATGGGGGAATGGGAATGATGGGAACTGTAGTTCAGCAGCAGCTGTGGACCTACCACTTCATCACTCCTGCCCTACAATCCAGGTTTGGAGAGTTACTTTGAAAAAGTAATTTGATAGATGGGGCAGCATTGCAGTCATAAAAAGGTATGCATGTGAAGCTTCTCTCTTTATTGAAAAGGAATAAAGCGACTTTCAAAGGCCTGAATGCACACAAAGGGCTGTGGATTCAAATGTAGGACAAACAGAATCACCAGATCATGGTTTCATCCCTTGAACCAATTATAATAGAATAGTCCCTCTTGATTTTAGTGGAGCTCCTGCTGAGTTAGACATTTAGTAATTGCTGCAAAAGATGGCATTATCATACAAGTCGGGTCCTGTGGAGCCGACTTGTATGATGGGAAGAAAAAGATGTAAATTATTATGCCCAGTATTTCCTTTTCTTGTTAGCATTGCCAGACCCACCAAAGGGATCTGAGGGAGTGGAAATTGTTTCCTCTGAAATGCATCTTTGAAAGGGGGAAAAGGGGGACCCTTCCTAGTTCCTCTAATCTGCCAGTTTGTGGCTGGGTAAGTGACACAAAGAGCCAAGAGAGGACACAGCTGGCTGGCAAAACTCTGTTATTAGCATGCCTGTATCAGCAAAATTTGTTCAGAGTAGGTCACCCAGCTGGATTTTAACACTACTGAAGCTCTTGTTTCGGAAACTGGTATTTTTCTCCCCTTTTTATAAGAGAGGCGTGTAAAATAACAGAGCCAACAAAAATGTAAATGTTCAGGGGTGGTACAGGGTGATGGGAAATTGTAGGTCTCCTGGCCTTGCCAGCATCTCTATAAGAAGCAACTGGTGGTTTTGGTTCCAAAAATGCCTTCAACCAAACAAGATAACACAAGCAAGATGTGGCAGGACTGCAGACTGTTCAGGGAGGGAGCTAGCCCTAAAGGGTCTGAATATTTTCTACTACAGGACTTTGTCCTTTCATTTCTTGTGACTAAGGAGAACAGTTTTGGGGAAGCAAACCACTACTGAAACTCAGCTCCATCCCATTAGTTTGTTTCCCTTGACTTACAGTACAGCAGGGATAGGCAACTGCAGCAGGCCCATTGGCAAGATAACTGTGTGCAGGGTGACCAGATGACATAGCGGCAAAGAAGGAAAGGACAAGGCACCACAAAATGTAAGACATTCAAGAAAAATGCAGGGTATTACAAAATAACAGCTAAAAACACTCATGTGAAAATTCATGCTTCTTATGTCGTGCTCAAAATGGAGGACATTTGGAATTCCTCCTGGAAAGAAGGCTGAAAGGTAGGACATGTTCTGGCAAAGGAGGATGTCTGGTCACCCTGATGTACATGGGACCTCTGTAAAGAGGAAACATAGATGGCTGACTATCTCTGCCCATCTGTCTGTCTGTCTATCTGTCTGTCTGTCTCTCTCATACACACATTTTAAGCTAACACCTTTAAAGGAGCTAATATAGATATAAGGGATGCAAAACAAAGTCATTGCCACTCTGCCTCCCCAAAAAATTTCCTTCAGTTCCCAAGTTTCCAACATTGCAGAAAGGGGGAGAGAGAGAGAGAGAGAGAGAGAGAGAGAATCATTCACATCTAGAACTCTTACATTTGCTTTACAGTCTTTTGATTGTAACTTTGCCCCTTTTTCTAGGAGGCCTAAACTGTAACTTTTGACTGAAGTTTTAAGTTACTGCAATGCTAAAAATTTGGGGACTGAAGGGGAAAAAATTTGAAGGGCAGAATTCTTATCCAGATCCCTCCTGGCATATATGGTTTATCTCTTTCTATTTCCCAGAGAGCCTTTTCTGTTGTTGCCCCTAAACTCTGGAATGACCTGCCAGACAAGATCCGTCAGTTGACATCTTTAGACAGCTTTAAGAAAGCTGTCAAGACGGATCTCTTCCGGCAGGCTTTCCCAGAGTAATTGCCCTGGCCTTGGGTTTTCTGACTCCGTGTTCCTTCCATGGCCCCATCACTTGTTGGTGGATGAGGAGCGCTTTTGAGTTTGATTCAGGGCATTGTAATTTATCTTAGCTATCTTGGTTTGTAATCTTTTGAGGTTGTAAGGTTTTAAAACTCTGTTATTGGATATTTTAATTATATGTCATTTAATACTGTTTTATTGGGGGGTGGGATGTCTTTGGGAATTTGATGTATGTACTTTTTATTGTAAGCCACTTGGATTGTTGTCATTAAGCGGGATATAAATAATTATTATTATTATTATTATTATTATTATTATTATTATTAACAAATATTTTATGACATCATCAACCTGAGTCTATAGAACACATGATGTTTTATCCTTAGTTGACAGGTATACACACAGTCTCTTTGTCTGTCTTGCTCTCTCTCTGAGAATGAGTAAGGTCAGAGTGACATGAACTGTCCCCAAAGCACATTAAACTGTGACAAGTACAATAGAGCTTAACTGTTTGTAAGAGAAGTACAGAGACTGCTCATGAAGGCCTGTGGAGGAAAATGCAAACATCCTCGTGTTCCTACAGTTAATTAAAACACGCATGTAGGTTCAATTCCTTTAAAAAAAAATCTCAGTTCAGGGTAGATACAGGCATAGGTACAAGGTCATCTATTGAGCTTTATGGTTTCCTGAGCTTAGTCCAATACTCTAAGCCCAGAACATGGTGTATGTGTGGGTGGCACTGGTGGGGGATGGAAATATGTCAACTCCCAGGATCTATGGCTATGCTGCTTGGGGAATTCTGGGAGACGTGGTCCATACAGAATTTCTTGTATGCCTCCCAGAGCTTGCAGTGGCTACCATCCTCCTAGCAGGCTTGCAAGTGCTCCCACCCATTGAATCAGATTTTCTGCAGACAGAACAGTGGATTGGGTAGGCTTTGGTTTCCTCTGATCTAGCAGGATCGTTCTTCTTCAGGCGATGGAGCACCTAGTGATGCTCTGAGGCCATGATGATAGTTCCTTCACAGAACCAGTCAGTCATAGTATAGGCATTTGTTGCTCCTCCAGCACAATGTCTGGCAAATGTTGTCCACAGAGTTGGACTGGAGGACCTAAAGATTCCTAGAGAGGTGTTCTCTGAGGTTAAAAAACATAGTGTTTTTATTATTTGCAGTTTTTCCATATTCATGGGGGTCTTGTGCCCCTAACCCTAGCGAATGTGGAGGGATGAACGTATATAAATATTTATATATTACTATATATAAATATTTAAGTATGGCTGAATAAGGCTTGACAACATGCTTCCATCCTTACACTGTTATGCTGTGGTTGTGTCCTGCACCACAACACACTGGCCAATTTCAACCACAAGCCATGTTGAGGAGCACTGTAAAATATGTTTGGAATTATGAGCACAGCTTTCCTTTCCTCCACAGAACCAGAAGCTGTCACTATTCCAGCCCCAGTTCCACTGCCTGCTCCCAACGCTAATGCACCATCTCCAGGCTTCTGTAAGTGTACAGTTAAGGACACTAATATAATAATACTGGAGGATGGAGCCATTTCTCCATTACAGGTCACACCTTCCATTATACTTCTTCCCTTTTCTTTATTGCAGAGAGCCTTGTGCTAGAGAGACTCGAGAGGCTCAAGCGGAGGATGTCAGCCCTGGACATTGACTGTGGCTGTAAATATATATAGTTGTATTCATATTTTGTAAAACATTTATTGCATTACAAAGGTTTAATACTTCCAAAAATTATAAGTATTGTTTTTTAAAAAATCTGTTGTATGCGAGTTGTATGTTGCAAACTCCTACACCCCCTCCCCTCCACCTATGGTCAAGTCAAAACAGCACTTACAGAAATAAGGCATGTCAGGAGGATAGTGGGACAGGTTTCTTGATTTTCCTTACAGGCCTGGCAATGGAAGTAGTGGTAGAACTGGAAGACTTCTGCTGAGCTCCAGCTGCAGCATTAGGGTTGGATTGGGAGGGCCACCCACAGAAGATGCAATGCAGGCCAGTACCATAGAGGCATCAGTTGAGGATGCAGCATGAGGGAGACCCACAGAGGGTACCAAATGAGGGGCATTGCTGCTGGGAACATTATGGTATCCACTGGTGGTGGGCCCATCATTGATTGTACAGTTACTTTTCTCCTCTTCACTTGTCATTCCCCCCCCCCACCGTGGCCCATTATTTGCCATTATAAAGGATGCCAGTTCCCTCATAACCTGTGTTTGCTCCTTTAAACAATTAGTGAGCACATCAAATTTCCTTTGGGTTTCTGCCATAAGCTTCTCCCTACTTTGGAGGTCTCTTTCCCTAATCTGGAGGTCTCTTTCCAAAGCCTGGTCTTCCCATTCCTCTTCCCTCAGAGTTTGCTCCCTCATACGATCTAGGAGGAGGTTCATCTGCCTAGACAAATGCTGCATGAGTTTATTTGCAGTCTGCCACCATGCTCCGGTCATGCCTTCTTTTAATTTGAGACAGTCGTTCAGCTGGGGTCAGCCCTTTGCTTAACCATGGTAGACACTGTGGAAGAGAATTGAAAAGTGACAAATTATGAGAAGATTGACATTGCACATGTCATCAATACATGATATGGTTATGCTCCCTGATAAACCCACATTTATGCAGCCACCATGTTCCCCTACTATCCATTTCCAACCCCCACACACACACCCCGAAGAACCTCCTGGGATATGTACCAACCATTTGGTCCTATGGCCAGTTACGTTGCAGCTTCAGGAGGGTTCTCATCACTGGGACCAACAACAGGTTCCTCCACCTGTGCTATTTCCACCTGTGATATCTGTGTTGCATCCTTGTCCAGTTTCAGAGGAAAGTGTGAGGAGTACAGATTCCTCATCCTCTGCTATGAAATTTGCCAAAAAGGAGGAGTGGTCACTGTAGGATAATAACCCATTGGATGCTCTTGCAGTGTTAAATAACCCCAAGGTAGCACGGTGATGGGGCTAGCACAATTTTGAGCCTTACTCTGAGTCGATGCAGGATGAAAAACAAACAAAAGAAAACACATATGCTGTCTTATAACAGAGCTGATAGAATTGACCTTGCTAGATATTTCCATTAACAATTATGTTACAAGGCCCAGACAATAGTGCAGCATCACCTAGAAAAAAAGCCACGTGTTCGTCCCTACACTATACCTAAATGAATTGATCCACCCATATGGTAGAAACAGAAGGAAATAAATTGTGTGCACAGGCAATCTAATTTTTTATGAATTTAATAAACATGTGAGCATGCTGCATGCAGCTATCAGAAGCAAACCATAACATGGGGGATAGCCTCACCACATGGCCAGCCCCTGTACCATGAATGTATAATTTTTTTAACCCATGGGCAATAGTGCATACTGAGACAGTGTGGCACACATATATAGTAAGGTAATGGAAAAAAGTTTGTGAAAGAAACATTTTTGTGAGCATGCTTCTCATGGGTACCTGGAGAAACACAAATCTGGCCCTCCCTGCTTAGTCCAGCACCACACGACCACCCCTGTACTATGCATGTAAGTGATTGAGTGAACATATTGTCATTTTAAAAAATTTAAAAACTTACTTTGTGAGAAGAGCTCTTCAGAGCCATCTGTGGGCTGTTGCTGTTCCTTTGGTGCCATAAGGGGTCCTTCTGAGAAGTTCTTCCTGCTACTCGCACAACTTCCATTGCTGTTGTGACCTTTTTGGCCTCTACACTAGCATCAACAGACAAAACCACCTTTAGCTCATAAAAAAGGGCATTGTTACTGCTTCATTCCTGCTTCTGGGAGCAATCTGGTTTGCCTCCTTAAATTTATGCTTCAAACCTTGCTTTTGGTCCTACACTCCGAGGCATTCCTATCATGGCCTTTCGCCCTCATCTGTGTGGCGATACTTTCAAAAACATCAAAATTGCAGTGGCTATCCCTGAGTTGCAACTGAACCTTCTCCTTGCCCCAAAGAGCGATTAAATCAATCATCTCTTCCCTCTTCCAAGCAATGGCTTTGCCAGCTTTCCATGAGGAATCAGCCATCGTTAATGTTTTGATGAGAGGAAGAGAAAAACCAGCCGGTGATTTTAAAGGGCTCTGCAACCACATTAGAACCTTTAAAAATGGTGATCTGTCAGGAGTTGAGGGGGAGTAAACAAAGGTGGGAGGGCACTGGTGGGATTCAGTAACCCTTGACCAGATGGGAACGCCCTCCTTTTCTCTGTGCCCATCCCTGGGCTTAATCCCCTATGCCACCAACAGGTGCACCCATGTCAGGGATGAATTCCCACCATAGCACATGACTCTCTCCCGTAAATGCACGCAAATACAACAGCATGCAGATACTTACAATTATTTTTAAAAACACACTGCATCATGGTCCCATAGGGACCCCCCCAACTTCCCTGACATCTGGGTCAGGTACCCATGGATCAATTAATGCCAAGGCAGGGAAGAATTACCATCATGGAACCCATAACTCCCTCTCATGAACCCACGAAAATGCAACAGTTTGTAGAAACTGTCATTTTTTAAAAAACAAACAAACATGTTGCACTGTGCCCCCCCCAAAGAAACACCACTCTATTTGCCCTACCTGTTGAAAATTTTCCTGCTGAACCAAAAAAGAGCTGCACAGTTTGATCAGGACCATACAGTGTGATTTAAAAGGACTATTTGGCTGTGCTGGAAATCAAAATCCACAACCCCATGACAGCCCCACGGCAGCACTGGGGGGGGGGCGGATGACGTTTTGCCAAGACCTTGGTGGTGGGATGGGTACCACTCTACTGCCCCCCTCTTCCCATTGTCCCTCCCTCCTGGATGCCCCGAATGTGACCTGAAACACATTTACATTTGTTCACAGCTGTTGCAAACCGGTTCTTTTAAAAAGAAATGCTAAAAAAATCAATTTTCAAAAGAACCAGTTCTCTAAAGGAAAACTGAGACTGTTTCACAATATGAGAAGCACTGGAGTACTCAGAAAGAGAAGCCAAAGCAGTTGGAACTGAAAGATTAGTAACAATTATTAATGATTCCCCTGAGCAGTGCTAGGTACTACAACTATGTTGTATTATATGTTATTGTCTGGGGTGAGCTAAAATGTAACTGAGAGCCAGCATGGCATAGTGGTTTGAATGTTGGACTATGACTCTGGAAACCAGGGTTCAAATCCCACTCAACCATGAAACCCACCCAGTGACCTTGGGCAGGTCGCAAGCTCTCAGCCTCAAGGGAAAGCAATGGCGAACCTCCTCTCAACACATCTTTCCAAAAAAACTCCATTACATGTTCGCTGTAGGGTCACCATAATTCAGAAATGACTTGGAGGCACACAAAACATAACAAAAATTAACAATTTCTACTCCTTTACTATCTTTTTATTGCTTACACAGTGTTAGGATCTTGAACAATTAAGTGAAAAGTTTTCCTCACACACTTTCTTTCTTTTTGTCTTAGTTTCTTCCTGGTTTTTGTATGAAATTCAATAAAAGATTAATAAAAATAGAAAAAGAAAAAAAACCTCTCTGTTTGGATTTGTCACAGAATATACCCTGAACTGTGAATAGACCTTGAAAATGTTCAGTTTTTAAGGACTTTTTTACAAAATGGAGGAAAATAGTTAAATTATTTATTTTTGATCATGAAAATGAAACTTATGAAGATTTGCATCCTTGTTTTCAGCCACAGATTTTTGAATATCACACTTCTTGACTGGGACTGACAGAAGGCAAAGAAGAAGCAATTGTTCAATTACATAGAAAAATGTTCTGCGTATGTTCAGAGACATATGCTCAGATACACTGAAAACATTTCTGACAAAGAATTCTCCACCCTCGATTCACTGACTGAGTTTGCAGCCAGCCACATTTGGCACATGCAGTGGATCAGAGTCCTCTGCCCAAAATAAGAATATCACTCTTTATGAACTATTAACATAATTCCTTTAATAAATAAGGCATCTGAAACACTACCCTCAATCTAGACAAATGGTTCCTGAACTTTGGTCCTGCAAATGTTGGGGACTTCAGCTCCCAGAAATCCCAGGCAGCTTGGCAAACTGTTGGGAATTCTGGGAACTGAAGTCCAAACCATCTGGAGAACCAAAGTTTGGGAACTCTAGACTATACTTGACTTTTACTGTTTATTGATATTGCATGGTCCATGATTGTCACTGCAAGGCTATAGTCCTACATATGTAGCTGAGAGTGTCTCATTGAACTCAATAGAAGTTACTTCACAGTAGACATAGATATGATTTCAGCATAGTCCTTAGGTGGGCAGACATTTATTTTACAAATAAATATAGAACATTGCCAAGGCTTTTTTTCCTGGTATACTGTACAGCTGATAATTAACCATGGAGAGAATTAAATTAATGTAATCCATGTTTGCTGGGAGAATGAGAAAGGTTATTAAAATAAATAAAAGCTGTGTTATTGGTTTTTCTGGAAACAGGAAAAGTTCATTTAAATGTCTTGGAATGGTCAGAATTATTTGTTTGGATTAAAGTAGAACATGAAAGCTCTTGTTGTAGTGCCACAGATGTACTAGTCTTGCAAATAAACATTACCCATGTGGACACCAATTTTTCCCAAACTACTGATGGAAAGACAATTTACCCAACTGTTAATGTCTTAGGACGTTTTCACACTTGGGGTCTCAAAGCCGCCTGGAAGCAATCAAGAGCCATTCCAGAATGGATCCTGCAGCTTCAGACCTGTGAAAGCAGCATCATTCCGGAATGGCTCTTGATTGCTTCCGGCAGCGGCAACTCAATTCCTTTTTAAAAAAGGAATTGAAAAGAACGGGGATGATGCAGAAATGCACCGGGGATGGCACTGGATGGGGCGGGGCGGGGCGGGGCGGGGCGGGGCTTGCTGCGACGTCGTGTGAACACGCGGAGCGAGGACCCGGACTGACGCAGGATTGCGCCGGGGATGGCACTGGATGGGGCAGGGATTGCTGCGACGTAGTGTGAAAACTTTGCAAAGGAGCCGGACTGGGGCCGGACGGAGGTAGGATTGCGTCTGCCTTAAGCCCCGTGTGAAAACGTCCTTAGACACATAAAAGTACTTTCAATTTCTTAACCATTTTGAGTGAGGGAAAAACAAGTCCAAGAACTGTGAAAAATAGAATATTCCAATTTGCTATGCACTGCGAGTGCTTATGGTTGTAAACAAAAACACAGTGAGAACCATTATTTTGGAACACTTGTTGCACTAAAAGGGAGTAGATAAAACATCAATGAAAAGTTCACCTTAATCATTTTGCTAAAATTATTCACCTCCTCAGGGACTATGATCATGTCCCCTCATCATCAGTCTCTTCACTGGCTACTGATTTTTTACATCAAGTTCATGACTCAAACTGCTACTATTTAAAATAATGGTATGAATTTGTGAGTCAAATCAAGATAGGTCCTATAGGATCCCTTCCACCTCTGCATCTGTTGACTTTAAAAATTTCTGTAAAGATGGCAATCAGTGTGAGTATCCAGAGTTCTTAAGACCTGAGAAGAAAATGTATGGTGATGTGTTTCAGTCTCTCACAAAAGATCACAAGAGTAGAAACCTGGCCTCTAGAAATGTCAGAGTTGTCCATCCCTGATATACATGATATTGTGAGTGCTAGAATTCCTGTACTTTCTTATTGTTCAGATGTGGGATGCATGCACACAACAATCTCTCTGCTACATACTTCCCCATATTATCATCACCACCACATTTTCTTTCTCCTCATCACTTTTGTTGTTCTTGTTATGTGCCTTCAGGTTCTTTCTGACTTATGGCAATCCTAAGGTGAACCTATCATGGGGCTTTCTTGACAAGTTTCTTCCAAGAGAGATTGTCATTGCCATCCTCTAAGGCTGAGAGAGTGTAACTTGCCCAACGTCACTCAGTTAGCTCTTCTGATAGCAGTCTCTTTTTCTTCTCATGCCTCTGTCCATCCTGCCGAGCTTTGCCTGCAACAGCTCCCACCCCCAGCAACCCTATTCTATTGCTCATGCAAATGCCTTTGAAAATCAACAACTGCATAACAGAGATTTGGGGAGGGGGTGTTGTCTGAATGAACTCCTGTGCCTCCAATTTTCCCATTATTTCTCACAACATTTCTGATCTTCTCTTGTTCATCTAATCTGGACTGTGTTTTCTTGGGACAGGAACCCTACTGTCTTTTTCTATATTCTTCTGCATATTACTAGAAGAATGTTATAGTTTTGTATATATAATTCTAATGAACCAATTGAGTTTTTTTAGCACAATTATATATTTATTCTTCAATGATTTGTATGTTTACTCTCTCTACTTTAATGCTATATATTTTTATATGATATTTAGTTCTGGAGCCACCTTGTCCTCTTGAAGGCTGCCACCACACTGCAGAATTCATGCAGGTTCACACTGCTTTAACTGTCATGGCTCCATCCTATGGAATCATGGAATTTGTAGTTTGTTGTGGCACCACAAATCTCTGAGAGTGAAGGCTAAAAGTCTCTCAAAACTACACATCCCAGAATTCCATATGGTGGAGCCATGGCAGTTGAAGCCACGTCAAACTGTGCTATTTCTGCAGTGCAGATGCAGCCCAAGTTCCAGGGGCTCTGCAGCACCTCTCTCGCCATCTGCTTTTTGTTGTAAAAGTGTGACTTTTGTCACACTGGAAAAATCACTGGCATGCTTTTATGACCATCTCCCCCAGAAGGAGAACGTAAGTGCTATGATGGCATGTAGAGAGGCACAGAGAAAGCCACTACTCTCCTACTCCATTTCATCTTTCTTGTCTCATGTGATAAGGCTCTGAGTCAACTTGAAGGCACATTGCAGCCCAACAAGTCCACAACCATGAGCACTGAATCCCTTGGTCAATGTAACCCTCCACAAAATAGTTGGTTTATGAAGCAAAATATATTCCTTATATATATTCCTTAACTTCCCCTCACCTAGTAATCATTTCTGTTTTATAAGCACATTGTTTGTCCAATGAGCATTGGCACTGATGCTTTTTGATCCATCTCCCCTTCTGTTTGAAGGAGATGGAATCTGGATGCTCATGGGGATATATTAGCCATTCATGTGTCTCTGCCGTTTTCATGGTTGTCAAATTATTTACCTCAAAGTTGTATAATACAATAAAGCAGAGGTTTTAAAACAATTGTGGGTAGAAAAAAGACATCAAAAAAAGGCATTCAGTTTGAAGATATGCTAATGATTTCTAAATTAAAACTGAGATGCAGATCTGAATGGATCTGTGATAAAAAAAAGTTTTTAAAATCTCCCATTCTGTTGCTGATAATTCCCTAGAAAACTAGGAATGCAGAAAATAGCTGAGCATCTTCTCTTAACTGATACCACAGATTTTTGTACAGCCAGATGTACAGATTTTTAAAAACATTTCATGCTTTTTATATCCTTTGGAAAACAGCTCCTCCACCACAAGTGCATGCTGGCAAGCATGTTTTTCTGTTAGCTGACCAATGTTATTAGCTTGTGTGCTGTTGACTACTCTGCCCTTTGTTCTAAGAGAAGCATGATATTAATGGCCTGATATTTATGGCCTTTAGCTTCCTTTGGTCTATCATTTTGTTTTCATGGAATGGTTTTTCATTAGATAGTTGGTGTAAGTATTACAACAAAAATACATGAGGGTACTATATGGAATGATAAGGCTGTATCCCTTTCTGATCAATATGCATAGAAGCAAGCAAAAGTCCTTTGTCAGCCACATTCAACACTACCTTCCAGTGTGTATGGTCAACAGAATTGGCACATCCTCCATAGAGAGCTACTCTCAGATAATCATAGTATAGCAGAAGCCGTAACCGAAGCCCTGTGCAATGCCATCCTTAACACACTGGTTAATTTAATTTGTTTTCTTTTGGTTTATCCAATAAAACTATGGAAGAAGCCTTTAGTGACATGAACTCCAAAGAATGACAGAAACCAGACCTGTAAGAGTCTTGGGTTTTTGTTCCCCCCCCCCAGCTAAAACATTTTCCTGCCACTGCCAATTCTATTTTGCACTTTACACACCAGCAAGTGCAGTTATTTGTGGTATTCATGGCTAGAAAATGTCATTATTTCCAAGACATTTTGCTGGCTAAACATCTGAGGCTGAAAATCTCATAAGCCCCTGTGCCCCGTGGCAGTAAAAATACAATAATTGTTAAATTACTAATAATTTGTCTCCTTTTATGACACTCCTAGGTAATCACCTTCCTGATGCATTCACTTCTCTCTGCTAATGGTTGGGCCACCAGTACTATTTCTTTTTATTGGCCAGAATTCTCTATGGCAATTACAAATGTGTAACCCAGAGTTACACATCTCTGACTCTTTTGTATTCATGATCCCTATGTAGCCCCTAGTTTAGAGGCTATGTAGGGACCATGACAGTCCCTCAGTCCATACTTACCAGGGAGCAGCTGATGTGATTGATGGAGATCTGTTCCCCTGTTGATACTTTGGTGTTGGTCCCACTCACCCTTCATGTGAGTGATCACTGACATTAGGAAGAATTGCAACAAGGATTATTCTTCTGCTTGTTGCACCAGATATCGCTCTTGGGAGGGGGTGATAATGACAGTAAGCTACTTCCCAAATGACAGGAAAACAGACCCATCCATCACAGTGGTTGCTTCCTGGTAAGTGGGGTTGGAGGGGACTTGATCAGGCCAGGTTACACTGCATAACTGCAGTGCTTATGTATACTTATCTCACATAGAGGATTTTGATTCTACATATATATTTAGATATCTTATTTTCTCATGTCCTTTTATACATCTTGAGAATGTGCTTCAAATTTGGTTGAATACCAAATCCCCAAACAAATGATTTACTCAGTTGTTATTTACATGCATACACAGGCTTGAGAGCACTTTGACTTCCATGGCCCAATGCAATGGAATTCTGGGAATTTGGTTTTAATTAAATCTAGTTTAATAGTTTTTTAAGGGGGGGAAATACGTTGGTTTTAGGCTGTATTATTTTAATGTTGTGAACCGCCCGGATTGGGTCACCAATGGGCAGTATATAAATAAAATTTATTATTATTATTATTATTATTATTATTATTATTATTATTAATTGTCATTGTGCTATCTGATTTCTCTGACAGAGAAGGCTAAAAGTCTCACAAAACTACAGCTCCCAGAATTCCATAGCACTGAGCCATGGCAGTTAAATTGGTATCAAACTGGATTATTTCTGCAGTGCAGATGCAGCCATAATCTTTCTTTAGGGACAGAACTGAAGCCAGTGCATGTAGGCAGTCTCCCATCCAGCATTCAAACTTGCTTAACTTTGCTAAGTCCAGATTCAGCCATGCTTAAAGTTACTAATCCTCACATTCCTTCCTCCCCTGACCTGGGCATGGCTATTGTAAAGCTACAAAATGTATGCATCCCCATCAAGATCAGTGGCTGTTGTTGTTATGTGACTTCAAGTCATTTCCAACTTGTGGTGATCCTAAGGCAAACTTATCATTGGATTTTCTTAGCAAGATTTGTTCAGAGGCCTTTGCCTTCCTCAGGCTGTGACTTGTCCAAGGTCACCATGTGGGTTTCCATGGCTGAGCAGGGATTTGAACCCTGGTCTCCAGAGTTGTAGTCCAAGACTTAAACCACTACATCATGCTGGCTTTCCTTGAAGAGAGGTACAGAAGTAAAGCTAGGATAAAGAAGGGTCTGGCCATAAGTCTGATGAGGAACGTTGAAAAAGCTACTTAAGTCAAGTCTGAGGAACAGAAGATTAAGGGAAGATCTGATACCAATCTTCAAATATATGAGATATTATGCAGACAATTAAGCCAACTTGTCATCAGTTGCTCCAGAGGAAGGAATAAAGTTAATAGTAGAAACTACAGGGAAGCAGATTTTGGCTGAATATTTCTCCTTATTCCTAAGAGTAAGAGCTGCTCAAGGTAGAACAGTCTGCCTTGGAGGGTGAGAGAATCTCCTTTGTTTCAGATGGTTAACCAAATTCTGGATGTTGTTAGGACTGCTATCACTGCATCTTGCTTTCGAGGGCCTGCATTGAACACTGGGGTAGTTCATCTCCAAGTTTCCTTCCAGCTCTAACATTCAATGTTTTTAACACGTTCTCATATTAGTTATGTTTTGGACTTATATTAAATGTTATAATTCAAAGCACATCTAAAAGTTATCAAATTGCTTTCAGAAAATGCAATTTGATGAAGACAAAAAATTATTTATGGATGAAAAAGAAAGAAGATGATACCACATACTAAACTGGTTTGGTAAAATAAACTTTCTGCCTGTTTTTCTGGGATATCTATGTCTATATGCATACACAATGTGAATGCTTCCACATTATGCATACAATGCATGTTGTGTGTGTTCTGTGCTGTGTGCCTTCAGGTCATTTTCAACTTATGGCAACCCTAAGGCAAACATATCATGGGGTTTTCTTGGCAAGATTTGTTCAGAGGAGGTTTGTCATTTCCTTCCCCTGAGGATGAGAGAGTGTGACTTGCTTAAGGTCACCCAGTGGGTTTCATGGCTGAGTGGGGAATTGAACCCTAGTCTCCAGAGTCATTATCCAATGCTTAAGCCACTGGGCCACAATTATTTTTGTTCATTATAAAAGTAAGAGAGTTGAGAGGGGTGATGTGATACAATTGACTAGGTTGTACTGTATTACAACTGATTATCCATACCATACAAATACAAGAACCTTACCGGTAGTTCTTTTTTTAAAAAAAGCTGAGTTTCTGGACATCTGGTATTGGTAGTGTTCAGTACATTGTGAAGTTGATAACAGGTTGTATGAAACTTAAGGTGTAATTTGAATAGTAGATGAAAAGGCAGGTGTCAATGCCACAAACCATTGGCATATAATGATGTAATTGGTTGTAAATGTACACACCATAGGTTCCCTGCTTATGAGCCTCCTAATGTAATTGTTGACACTTTATTTTCTTTTTTATTTCTGTCCTTTTTTTTTACATGAGGCAACACAGACCTTCCCATCATAATATACAACTGTCTAACATCTCAGAACATTCCTGCTACTCACTATCTCACCTCAAAGGTCTATTCTTTCCTGCCTAAAATCTCTGCAATGCTGCTTCTTATCACTAGCACAATGCAAGTGCTTTATGATCATTTGCCATAAAGTATGACATAAAGCATAAAGCACAACAGTGTTTGTGTTCTAACTGCCTATTTATATTTAAGGAGAGATTATATTATCTGTGCAAGTTCTGAGTGGGTTTATTCTAAGTGATGGTATATGATAATGTACTATTTCCTCCAGAATTCTAAAATTAATAAGTTCTACTCTTGTTATCATGATGATAATAAGTTCAAGGCACAACATGCAAGCAGAGATTGGAGTATGGTGTGAGTTATGGTAATACAAGGACATTTTCAATCTGCACAGCTCAGATGTATCCTCTTATCTGTGGGAGTAAGTCTCTTTTCAGGTAGACTGGAGACTGAAAGAGTCATGTAGTCAGGGTGATCTCAGGGAGGAGCCTGTCTTCAGTCTCTCCATCTTCAAGCCAATAACTTTTAAGGTGGAAGGAAGATAGATGGAATTACATAAGTAGCATCTGTCAATCTGAGTTTATGCAGTAAACATTGCTGTGTATTTAACACAAAACAAGAAAAGGTTTTGCCAGCATGTGCATGACTCACTTTCTCCCTCTTAGGGCCATGTGAGCCAAGTTGCCCGTTCTAGAAAAGAGCGAATGATAAATTGCATATAGAATGGATGGCTCAGTTCCTTCACCTATGCATGCAGCACAGTTTTCTCATTCTACAGGTTTGAATCAAAGAAGGATAGCTAGAAAAGAAAGGGAGGAAACATTCTAGGAGTCTAGAAGATAAAGCCCAGAAGAAGACAAGTAAGCCCATTAGAGAGAGAAAGAGCAGCTAAAGCTGCTATAACACTACATAATTTATGACTTGGGTTCTAGTCCAGGAAATTTTTGTCAAATCAAACAAGTGACTGAATGAGAAGTTAACAATACCCAAGGACCATCAAATTAAGACTGAGGCCAAGTGGGGACTCCAAGTTGGAGTCTCAGAACTTGTGCTGCACCATATATAGGCAGTGTACTGCTAATCTAGTCATTAGTTCTGGCCAGAGATTAGAAATGCTATCTTTCTGGATTACAACCAACCAGACACCTCCAGTCAGCATGGTAACTGGCCATGCTGTCTGGAGAATTCTGGAAGCCATAGTCCACATTTTCTCCCAAACACTAGATTTGGTTACTGATGCATCTGAATGCAAGATATATACTGTATAAAGATGATACTATGAAGGGATTCCTAATGTACAGAGACTGCTCTCTTTTACCTAGGGATGCAGATATGGGGAGGGCAAAATGAAGGCAATGTCTCTCTAAGTTACCACTCCCGACTGAATTTTTCCTTCAGTCCCCACATTTTTGGCATTGTAGACAGTGAGACACTAAAAATCATTAGCATCTAAAGACTCTTATGTTTGATCTGTTCTAATTCCCTTGATAACTTTCCCTGCCCTTTTTCTTTGGCTGTGTAAATAGTATGTCTAAATGCTTGGCTGAAATTTTAAGTTACTGTGTTTGTAGAAATTTGGGGACCATAGGGAACCTTCATCTGTGTGGGCAGAATCCTTTTTTGTGGGCATTGCCATCATTTTGCCCCCCCCTACACACACACCTCTCATGTTATAGAAGCTTAGCAAATATTGCAAGTGGAAGCAGACTTGGGATCTTAATTTCAAGTGCTACATTTTGAAGAGTACCAACCCATTCTTTAAAAAAAAACACAGAAAAATCTAAAACCTAAGAAATAAATGAATCTTGATAAAAAGAAAGTATATCACCTGGCTTCCCATCTTCTCCCTCTCGGTACATACACTCAAGAAACATCTGTTCAACCTCTTTTGTGCAAAAGTCTCCCCTGCTCACACACTATAGCACGGCACAATTGAACTGATAGTTGTGGAGTGAGAGCATGCAAGGCTCTTTCGCTATAATGCCAACCCCCCACAGTTTATTTGCGTGCAGTCATAAACGTAGTGAACCTGTAACATAATTGTACACATTTGAAGAGGGCCAAATGCTGAAAGAAAAGGTCTGCTTTTCTGACATAATGGAACCAGAGATTTTTTTTTGGGGGGGGGCATTCTATTTTCTATTTGATTGTACAGACAAGCTGTGCTTATTAGGATAACATGCTTTCATAGAATTTGGCCTTGACAGTGATTCTTCACAGAGCAGGGCTGGAATATGGAGTGAAATCATAACAATAAGAGAAGCAACAGAAGCAGTAGCATTTTATGCTCTTTCTATACCTTCCATCCAAGGACTTTAGGGTACTAGACAAGCATTGATGTGCTTCTTTTAGAAACTCAAGAGAGCTCAGTCACGTATTATTTGTTGTTGTAGAATCCTAGAGTTGGAAGGGGCCTCATGGGCTATCAGGCCTGCTCAATGTAGGATTTCCAGTTAGAACAGCAGGTAGCTGATCAGCCTCTTTAAAGACCTCCAGAGAATGGAGCCCCACCTTTGCTCTAGGCATTTGTTTCAGTTGCCAAATCACTCTTATTGTCAAGAAGTTCCTTCTAATGTTCAATCAAAATCTATTCTTGTCTAACTTCAAACCATTAGACCTGGTTCTACCCTCTCCGGTAGCAGAGAACAGGCTTGCATTCTCCTCTCTATGACTGCCACTGAAGTATTTAAAGAGCGCAATCTCCACTTCACTGAGTTGAATAAGCCCAGCTCCTTCAGCCTTTCCTAATAGGTTTTGTTCTCTGGACCTCTTTATCATCCTTGTTGCACTTTTCTGAACCTGCTCTGACTTGTCTATATCCTTCTTAAAATGAGCTGCTCAGAACTAAACAGAGTACCCCAGATGAGGCCTGACCAGCACAGAATATAGGGAAACTATTACTTCCCTCGACTTAAAAACTATAATTCTATTATTGCAGGCTAAGAAAGCATTTGTTTTCTTTGCTGCAGCATCACATTGCTGTCTCATGTTCATCTTGTTTATACATGTTCTTTTTTCTTTTCATGTCCTTCTTGAGTTTACAGTGCGGCCACATTGGCTTTTTCAGATGTTTCACATTGTGTTTCTTCCAAGGAATTGTTCATGATTTTGCTTTTAGTAGTTCCTTCTTCATGAAATCCTGCACATTCTGGGTGCCTTTTTCCTTTAGCATCTCTAGCCATGGGACTCTACCCAGCAGAGGTCACACATAGGGCGTTTTCACACGGGGCTTTAGGCGAACGCTAGCCTACCTCCGTCCGGCCCCACTCCGGCTCCATTGACAAATTTTTCACACGATGTCGCAGCAAGCCCCGCCTCATCCAGCTCCATCCCTGGCGCTAGCCAGCATCAGTCCGGGTCTTGCTGCGCGTGTTCACATGACGTCGCAGCAAGCCCCGCCCCTTTTAGCTCTAACTCCAGCATCAGCGCTGGAGTTGTAATTCCTTTTTTAAAAAGGAATTAGGTTGCCGCCGCTGGAGCCATTCCGGAATGAGCGGAAGGATCCGTTCCGGAATGGCTCCAGGCGGCTTTGGACGTTTTCGTGTGAAAACGTCCTAACTGAAGTTTCTGATAATCACCAGTTCTTGCTTCTTGGAGACCTCTGAGATTTGTTTCAGAAATGCATCATCCACCACCTTGTCTTGGTATGGTGGCCTGGAGTAAATTCCTACCACAGTGTTGATTTTAGTTCTTTCCACATTATTTTTTACCCAAATGCTCTCCACTGGTCCACTTTGATCACTTGGGTGGATTTGTGTAAAAGTGAATTTGTCTTTGACATAATGCTACTTCCCCTCCTTTTCTTTCCCATCTATTCTTTTTGAACAGATTATATCATTCAGTTATATTTTGTTGTGGATTCAAGTTTCCTATGGCTTTAGCCTTTGTTAAGGAAACAGAAACTTCAAAATATCAAAAATATCAAAGCTAAGCCTGTTAAAGTCAAGCAGAACAGCAGAAACATGCCCTTGTCTAACAATGTTTTTCTAAGAACGGAGGCTGACTCAAAGACAACACAAATAGCTTGTAGTTTAAAAACAAAACTTTACTAATCAGCCCTGGTGGTGCAGTGGTTAAATGCCTGTACTGCAGCCACTCACTCATAGACCACAAGGTTGCGAGTTCAATACCAGCCAGGGCTGAGGCTTGACTCAGGCCTGCATCCTTCCGAGGTCGCTAAAATGAGTACCCAGATTGTTGGGGGGCAATCAGCTCACAGTTGTAAACCACTTAGACATCCCATGTGCGATATGAATGGTATATAAATGAAGCTGCTTTGCTTTGCTAATGGCTTGAATTTACATATACATAGAGGCTATAATCTAACTAGCTAATGAATAGTTCAGGTAAAAGAAGAAATCTTTATCTTGCCATATTTCTGAAGAACGTTGAAAGACCAGGGAGATGGGAGAGCAGAGAATAGCAGGGGAATTTTTTTGTTTTGAGAAAACTTCCTAATAGGGCGTCGTGCGCATGCACACGTGCGGGGGCAAGCACACGCCCGCCTGGCCCCCGTACCATTCCCACCCCCTCCTGGCCCCCCGGCAACAAAGGTTGCCGACCCTTTGTCTATTTGATTCAGTTCCTGTGGCGTGGTCACCTCTATGAGGTGACTCCATGTTGAATCAATCCATTACTGAATGTGAATGCAAAGTGGATTAAATTGAAATAGGTAGGTTCGATCAGGGTTTAAATAGTGTGAACGTCTGTTTGGTGCTAAATTGCTTCATTAATTTGACTCAAAAAACAATTTCTTTTGCAGTGGGAATGAGGCCCTGGTGTTTAGAGCTTGCTTTTGGACAGGTGTTTTTTTACACTTGATTCTGCTGTATCTTTAGGCAACATGAGGTGATGGCCAAGAGGTAACAGATACCTGGAAACTCCCTCCCTACCCATTCCTCCTGATTCCCTTGGCTACTGCCGTCTGTTGGAGGACAGAGCTTGTGCCCTGTCCTGTAATCTCTAAACTGACAGTGCCAATGATGTTTGCTTCTGTCTGCAGAATGAGCAGGAGCACAGCTTTTCCTTTGTGCCAGGTAGAAGAGACCCTCTCACCAGCAACAATTTAGTGAGGACTAAGAATGTTCAGTAGCCTATAGAAAGTTAACTAGGAGATGTGTCTGGGAGAACTGCAAAGAAAGGGAGGGAGAGGACAGGGAATGAGTCTACCTGAGCTCCTAATTGTTTAAAGTGTCCTGACAGGACATTATTTGCTGGCTGGAACACTCTTCTTATGAGATGAGAATATAGTACAAACCACTATTAAAGGTCTTATCTGCATTCTCTCCCCAGCTGCCCCAAATCTAGCCAAAACCATGTTGTTCTTGTTCTTCTTAATTGCCCTCAAGTAGATTCCAGGTCATGGTGACTCTATGAATAAGACATCTCCAAGCTCCTCTGTCCTCAATTGCTCTGCTCAAGTCCTGCAGGCTTTGGCCTGTGTCCTCCTTGATTTAGTCTATCCATCTGGTATGTGATCTTCCTCTCTTTCTACTGCCTTCTCTCTTTCCTAGCATTATTGTCTTTTCTAGTGAGTCACCTCTTCCCATGATGTTGCCGAACTTTAATTTAGTCCACTTGGCTTCCAGGGAGAGATTAGGCTTGATCTGTTCTAGGCTCATTTGTTTGTCCTTTTGGCCATCCATGGTATCCTTAGTACTTTTCTCCAGCACAATATCTCAAATGAGTTGATTTTCTGTCTATCAGCTTTCTTTGCTGTCCAATTCTCACATCTGTACTGTACATAGTGATGGGGAATACAATGCATTGGATGATCCTAACTTTAGTGTTGGTGCTATATCTTTGCACTTTAGGATCTTGTCTAGTTCTTTCATGGCTTCCCAGTCCTAGTCTTCTTCTGATTTCTTGACTGCAATCTGAGTCTGGACCAAAGCGACCAACAATAATGCTGGAAGATACGCAGCCATTGCCCTCTCAATAACCTTTTCCTGGAAACTATGCAAGAGAGCAGCCAGTAATTAGATTGATCACTTGTCTCCAGCTATAGATGCCTAATTGGCTGACATACTTTTCAACACAGTGCACATTACCTTCCCCCAACACCTACAAATACTGACCCATTTTTTTCCTACCATCCTTGTCCAACCATGAGAGATAAAGTGTGATTCTGCTGAGCTATAGATATAACTAGTTCCAAAATTTGGCACAAGATATTCATACATACCTACAGGAAACTAGATTTTTGGTATTTTGTTTCATGCACTATTTTGCCTCAACAAGCCTGCTGAGTTTTATTTTGCCTTTGAAGAAGGGAGAAAGAAATCAAACACTGAGCAATGGATTATTCTAATTGTGTTTTCAAACTGTCCTGCTTGTTCAAACTGCAAATACTCTGACATGCTGCTTCTGGCCAATTGTTTGCATGATTAATAGAAGCCCATATTACCTTCCTGGTCTGTATATTCTCATAAAACAAATAGAAGATAATCAAGCACTTCACTTTATCAAGAAAATTCTACCAGTGTCTCATGTTTTATTCTGGCATCTCCTAGACATTGTCTGGTAACCAAGGTGACTTGTAGGGATAATCTGCAGATATGAAATGCTTAAGAGACACATAATCAAAACTAGCAGAGAGACCACTTCATCCATCCATTCCCTGCAAAAGGAACATGGCTGTAATATGGGATCCATCACTCTTGGCTAAACTGGCATCCTATATTCATATCAAAATGAACCGTCTAATTAACCATTTGTCATTTGTAAGCTGCTCAGAGAGCCTTTGTGGCTGAAGAGCGGGGTATAAATACTCTAAATAAAATAAATGTTACAACTAAAAGTATATTTGGCTATTACAGATCAGTGTCTCCAAGCTATGGGCCAATGCAGATGGCCTGTAAGGGGCAGCTCTTTACCACCCCTGGGAGCAGCGGATCGGGGCCGCGACATCCACACACTGCAGCCCTGAGCCTCCTTTTTGCTGCCCCCAAAAGAACGGGCAAATGCAGCTCCTTTTGAGGGAGGCAAAAAAACACCCTTTGAGCTGCCGCTGCAACTTTTTTAACATCCCTTTGACACAGCATGTATGCACACTGCACCAAGAGGGCGCCCTGACACCGTGCGCTGTGCGGCCTGGCGCATGGCGTCAGGGCAGAGTTGGGGTGGAGTTGAGGTGGCCAGCATGCAGTTGCCCCACCCCAACTCCACCCCCAGGCCTGCCTAAAGTGCTGGTCTGCATCCCCCTTAAATCTCCTTGGTAATGCATAATGAAAGATTATATATAAAACACTGTAATTGTGATCAGACTTGCTCCATACTAATTAGACTCATTAGTTACCACTTGCAAGGACAGAAGAAATTCTAAGCACGATGGCATCTTATCCTATGTGGTCTTTTACCAGCTATTACTACTAGGAAAGCAAGAGTCAGGGATACAATAGCTAGCCAAGTATCCCCATAATATCTAGTTTAGGACTCAGCAGTCCACTAGTAATATTCAAAGGAAATCCAAAGTTTTGTAGAAATGTAAGAGTGGCTTGGGTACTGGACTATAACACTAGGAGGCCATGGTTTGAAGCCCCACTTGGCTGTACAGTCGTCTCTTCTAGTTTGTGGGCTTAGAGTCTGTGGTCTTGCTATTCACAATGGCAAGATGGAGATGGATTAAAATGGCGCATGTGCAGGAGCACGCACCCATTAGCTTCAATGAGCTTTGAATATATGCAAATTTCCATTTTCAGGGGGGGCGGTATGGATCCCCAATGAAAATGGAGGGATAACTGTATAAACCCACTGGGTGACCTTGGGCAAATCACACTCCCTCAGCCAAGAAAACCCTATTTTAGGCCTTGGGGTCACCATAGGTCAGAAATAACTTGAAGGTACAAGAGCAACAATAGCAACAACAGCTAGTAATACCTCACAATCAGAGAACATAGTATAGTTGGCCCTCTGTTTTTGCAGGGGATCCATTCCAGACACACACACACACACAAAAAGGGGGACTCACCAATATTCAAGCCCCATAGGCTTGAATGGGGCGCGCCCCTGCTATGCCTCATTGGTCTTAACAGAGGTTGCCCCTCTGTGAATATTCAAAACTGCAGATCTCAAGTCCGCGAGAATGGAGGGACGACTGTATTTTCAAGAAGAAGGAGAGAAACCACCAATCCCACCCACTGCTTGATTTAGCAGAGAAATAAAGCAGGCTTTAATCTTTGCAGAAAAATAAGTAACCGGTTTAGTAACAAATACATCATGTGATATTATCACATCTCATGATGAGAGGATCTGTATCATGTGCTCTTCAAACATGGAGGAAGCTTAAAGTTAGAGTGGCCTGCCCATGTTATTAACTGATGGAACCATAAATCTGAAATGGGCAAAGACACGAGAAAGGTAGCTCTCTTTTGAGAACTGAAAAAAGACTGTCAGCTATAGACAGAACATCCTGTTTATGCTTGGCAGGAATGATATAAGTCAAGAGAGGTAATGACATACTAGGGGCTCATTCCCACTTACATTTTAACCAGTTTGCAAATCACAGTGACGCTGGGTTGCAGATTTGATTGAGGCCGATGCATTGTTCCCACTATGGAAGTGAATCATGTGCTTTTCCATGTTGTTCCCACTAGTGCATTTGTGCCCCAGCATTATGCAGGAGGAGGAGGAGGAGGAGGGTGCTCAGGGTCCTTTAAATGGCACCCTAATAATAGCCAGGGACTGGGGGAGGCCCAGCACAACCTCCTGGGCCAGGAAAAGAATCGGGGCTTAAATAAGCCCCATTGCAATAGGCCTGGCTAGGTCACACACTTCCAGGAGACTGGCTGCAGCCGGGGGAAGGCCTGGTGCACCCCCTGACAGTGCAAAGAAC
>CM034701.1:274371813-274386844 GCA_020142125.1 Phrynosoma platyrhinos | reverse complement strand
AAACATGGCTATCATATCTCCTCTTAACCTTCTCTTCTCCAGGCTAAAGAGAAGGTTAAGAGATGATATGATAGCCATGTTTGATTGACAGAGGTGCAGATCCAGTAGGAACGACAGTCATGTCAAAAAAAAAAGACATGAATTCATGGAATAATGAAATAATACACTTCCATAGTGGGAACTACGCATCGTCCTGAATCGATTCAGCAACCCGGTGTCACTGCAACTCACAAAACTATTTAAATGTAAGTGGAAATGGCCCCTTAGAAGCAGGAGAAGTGTGAAGAAGATGACATCTCTGACAACATTCTTTGGTGAACAAGGGTTAGATGATAGCAGCTTGGCATGCTGTTCCACCAGCCTTGCATCACTTCTCAAGGGATCATATACTGTTTTGTGTCTGTGTAACTTTTAGATGAGAGTATCATTTGATGACCTAAGTCATCTCTGTTCAGCTACTGTAAACTTTTATCTTAAATCTTAGACACATAGATCATGTTCTTCTGGATTATTTGTAAACTGATACAGCATTACTGGTTACCCTCATCAGTAGTCATACTCTTTCAAATCAGTTCTTTCTTTTTTTTCTGGATCCTGTCAAAAAATAATAATTCAGCTACTTAGTTTTGTTGCTAAGGATTCCATTTGCACATCATTAATCACATCAATCTGCATTGGTTGTTTAATACTGCCAACCTTTACTGAAAATACACTGGAAACACTTTTCGTACAAAAAATACCTCCATGGCAAATATGACCAGGAAATCTATGGTAATTGTGGTAATTTTGTTATTAGCTTTCATGACATGTGTTGACTGATCTGCAAAATCACTTCTAAGAAAAAACTTAAAATAAAAACATTTAATTCTTTTAACCTCAGTGAGCTTTTTAATTGTTTCTTTTTGGTAGAAGAAAGGAAACGTCTGGTGCTATTGTTACCCAAATTAGCTGAAGAATTGTAGATCTCAAAAGAGAATTTCATTTCCTCTCTGTTTCCGTTATGAGCATGGTCTTGCATTTATGTCTGTAACCCTAACATCATCCCTCATGTTGATTTTCCCTTTCCTCTCACATCCACAGATTCATAAATTCATTCATCACTTCATCTGCAACATATCCTTAGGCCTCTAGCACCTCATTTATATTGTCTGATGAAATTTTTATTCATGCTCCAATCATTATTGTCTAACAGAAGAACATTTTGAAAATGGCATATATGAATAAAACACACTGGTTTATTATGGCTTCCCTGAACCTTTAACTGTTTAATTGGTAAGCAGCTATTCTAGGTCAAATGCATCATTTGCATTGTTATTTGGAGATTTGAGATAGGTAAAAGAAAGGGCTACTTCACCCAGTGCATGGCTGAATTTTGGAATACACCACCACAAGAGGTAGTGATTGATGCTAGGATTGGGTCAAATCCTTGGCAGCCTCTACCCACCCTCTTCTGAGGAATCTTTTTCAGAAAACAAACTGTAGTTCCTTGGGCCAGACAGCAAAGAGGAATGCACTGGGCCAAAGGAACTACAAACTGTCCCCTAAACCCCTGCGATCTCAAGAGAAAAGCTTGTGGATGTCCCCTCTCCCAGTGGTGGGCATTCCAGAGGCGGACAGTGTTCCTCCTGTCCACAGATAATGCTAGCTTCCAAAGATATGGGCTAGGGTGACAGTTATGCAAAGGAGTATTTACTTGGAAGGAAGACTTCTTATCAGTAAAGAGCAAGGCCCTTTTGTCTGAATGCTTGCCATAGCCTGCAGCTGAGCTCTTGGTAGGATTCTGAGCCTTTTAGGACTCCCACTCTCAGGCAGGGAGGGCTGCTGAACAAGGCTGTACCCACTACTTGAAATTTCCCTTGAAAAACTCTCCTTTGCTATATTGAGCCTGCTTGATCCTGGGCTTTGTCTGGGTTCTTCTTTTGGGATTGCCTAAGCAAAGAAACCTACTATCTGTGTGGACCCTGCTAGTCTTGACCTTTCCAGATGTTCTTTCCAGAGCCCATCTACTCTTGCCTGAACCAGGATAGATGAATTAGTGAAGTACAGTGGGTCCTTGTTATCCGCTGGGATTTGGTTCCAGGATCCCCCATGGATAACAAAATTCATGGATGCTCAAGTCTCATTCAATATAATGGCATAGCAAAATAGTGCCCCTTATATAAATTGGAAAATGAAGGTTTGCTGTTTGGAATTTATACTTTAAAAAATATTTTCAAGCTGTGGATGCTTGAATCCGTGGATAAAAAAATCCATGGCTAAGGAGGGCTGACTGTATAAAGCTGTCAGTGACACTAGTCATGATGGCTATAAATTACCTCTAATATCAGAGACAGAATGGCTTTGAGTAGCAGTTGCTATGGAACATGAGAAGGTTATATTCATGCCTTATGATTTTCTTTGTAGTATCTGATTTGCCACTATGGGAACATAAAACTGGATTAGATTAGTTTTTGGCCTGACCCAGTACACCTCTCCTTTGTTGTTGTTATGTCCTTTTAAGTTGGCTCTGACTTATGGTGACATATCCTAAGGTTTCTTGACAAGATTAGTTAAGAGAGGCTTCTCATTGCTTTGCTCTTAGCTGAGAGGCTATAATGTGTCCAAGATCACTCAGTGGATTTCCATGGCTTTGTGGGGATTTGAACCCTGGTGTCCTGGAGGTAGACCAGCACTCAAACTTTTGTGTATCCCTCTTGTTTGACCATAAGATCTGTAGTTGAGACTTTTAATATTTGTAAGATACGGCATCACATTTAAGCACTTGAGATAGAATATAGTTTAAATCTAAATAAACAAATGTGAAATGTCTCCCCAGAACTTCAAATACTCTGTGTGTTTTTACAGGATACAAATGCTCTGTGTTCTTTCCAGTTGCCCTTTAAAAATTCTTCTTTGGACCTTTTTTAAGCCAGCACAAGCATCTTTCATTTTTCTCATCCCATCCCCATGATTATAACTTTACCACTGTTGGATTAAATTCATCTATATTAAATAGTGACACACTGTCTCCTTAGCCATCAACATTTTTATTTAAGTAGGGGATTTCTTTTTACATTCTGATGTTTCCCTCTACCTGTTTTCCACACTACCATCTTGATCCTAAAGTAGAACACTCCCACATCACAGAAAAGAATAAATAGTGTTGAGATTCCTCCTAAAATATACTAACACCACCAGTTGCACATTAGAATTGCATGGCACTGAGCAGTCCTTTGAAACTATTAAACCAGCTCTTGTCTGATAATAATTCTGTGATCAGAGCATATCTGTGGAAGTTAAAATGGGAAATATCACCAGTGGAATTCCAAAGCTAAATACATCCAGTTTAATTTTTCTGTAGAAATTTACTGGATTGAGCTACAGTCATTGTGGAAGTAAGCTCTGTTGAACTCAACTGGACTTTTTCTCTAAGAAGACACATGTATATATGTATATACATACATACACTGTTAACCAATGTAATGTTTTTGTCAATATTAAAGTGAGCTATGTCCCAATTTATTTATTATTTTTAAATGTATCAATCCAGCATGAAAATGGATTACAGCAGAGTATTTATGCTGAATACAGCAAATCATAAAGGTGTGTCTGAAATTACTTGATGTTTTTAATGAAAATGTTCTTTCTTGTGGAAAGAACTTTTAAAACTTTTGATTTTAGTACATTTGTAGGATATATAACCATCACCACCATCGTCATCTTTATTTATATCCCTGCTTTTTACCAGAACTAGATATATTACAGATACAGTCTATTATAGAACCTTTGAAATTGTTAGTCATGCCTTTTAAGTCAGAAATAAAGCAAAAAGAGCCAAAGATTGACACTTTACTGGAAGACTGAGGCTAACACTTTACCAGGAGACTGGTATTGGATTTTTGAAAGTGTCCTTTTTCAGTAACTATGAACAGCAGGAAACAACCTGAGTGAGGGCATTGCTAAGTGATCTTAGGCACAAAACACACTGCAGAAATAATCCAGTTTGAGACCACTTTAATTGTTCTGGCTCAGCGCTAGAGAAGCCTGGAAATTGTAGTTTATTGTGGCACCAGACAGTTATTTGACAGAGAAGGCTAAATGCCTCATAAAACTACACTTCCCAGGATTCCCTAGCACTGAGCCAGGATAATTAAAATGATCTCAAACTGGATTATTTCAGCAGTGTGTTGTGGAACTCACTGTCATTAGTTCCCTAATGTGTGATCATTTGTACTTCTATGATCCCACTATAATCTTCAGCTGGGTTCTGCGTGAGATTCAAGGTGTGCTGGATGGAGGCTACATCTGCAGAGTTAGCATTTTCTGATTACACAAAGCTGAATTAGGGTTAGGGTTAGTGCTAGGGAGTCGTGGGAATTGTTGTTTTTTTCTGAGACATTGAGCCTTCTCTGTCAGAGAGCTCTGGTGCCACAATAAAATACAGTTCCCATGATTCCCTAACCCTAACTCTAAAAGTGGACTCAATTTGCACTATTTCTGGCAGTCTGCAACCCCCCTTAAGTAGTATATACTTATTTGTAATTGCTTTGCAAATTTTGGATGCAAATAAGTTGGAGGACTGTTTGTTGCTGTTGTATGCTTCATGTCATTTCTGACTTATGGCGACTCTATCATGGGGGTTTTCTTGGCACGTTGCTTCAGCGGGGGTTTGCTATTTTCATGCTCTAAGGCTTGACAGAATGTGACTTGCCCAAGGTCATTCACTGGGTTTCGTAGCCATGCTGAGATTTGAACCCTGATCTCCAGAGTCATAGGTTGAACAGGGGTAGGCAATCTTTCCCCTTTAAGGGCCAAGGGACTTCAGCTCCCAGAATCCCAGGAGCTATTGGCCAACATGGGACTATTGGCCAACATGGCTGAGGCTTCTGGGAGCTGGAGTCCCTCTGCCCTTAAAGGGGAAAGGTTGCCTACCCCTGGGTTGAAGGCTCAAACTACTGTGCCACACTGGCTGTCTGGGGGCTTTAGTCAGCTGATTTTCTGAGTTTGTATAATAATAAATAATAATAATTTTTATTTATATACCGCCCTGTGGCGAGCCAATCCGGGCGGTGAACAAGGATAAAACAATATACAGCATAAAACAAGACAATTCCCTCCTCCCCCCCTTAAAAAGTTATTAAATCAAGGACAATTTAAAACAGTTAATTTTAAGTTAAAACAACTATTACATAAAATTGAATATAATACAAACCATTATCCCCTGTTAGATCAAATTCTAAGGGCATTGTACAGATATATAAAGGGAGGGTCCCGATGATCCCGAGGCCGGGCGATTTAGTCCGGAAAGGCCTGCCGGAAGAGATCCGTCTTGACAGCTTTTTTAAAGCTGTGCAGAGATGTTAATTGATGGATCTCATCCGGCAGGCTGTTCCAGAGTCTGGGAGCAACAATAGAAAAGGCCCTCTGGGAGGTCGCCGCCAGCCTAAATTTTTGAGGCTGCAGCAGATTCCTCCCAGAGAAACGGAGGGCACGGGGAGGATTGTATGGGAGGAGGCGGTCTCTGATATAACTTGGACCCAAGACTGACAAATATATTTAAGACTGACAAATATAATGTGACCTATAAGTAAAAGAGTTATTTTCTAACTAAGTTAAAAACAAGCCTCCAGTCCCCATTGCTGCATCTTAAGTATTTTGATGAAAATTAGATAAATAGATATATTTATTTAAGAGAATAATTGAGCTAGTTACCAGCACTTTTTCAAAAAATGGCTTATCTTTTTCACATATTAAAAGTAGCTTGATTTTCTTGATGCTGTTACTCTTTCTTCACCATCACTCACCTTGTTCATTATTACCATGTCACAATTTTTGTTCTAGTATAGACATTTAGCATGCCAGCATGGTGTAGTGGTTTGAGTGTTGGAGTGTGACTCTGGAGACCAGGGTTCAAATCCCCACTCAGCCATGGAAACCCACTGGGTGACCTTGGGCACATCACACTCTCTTTAGACTCAGAGAGACAGAAAGGCAAACACCCTCTGAAAAAATCTTGCCAAGAAACCTCTTTGATAGGTTCAACTTAGCCATAAGTTGGAAACAACTTGAAGGCACACAACAACAATATACTCTCACAAACACATTTAAATCCCATTAATTGCACTGGGAGAGTTAAAAATTCACTTGATGAATGAGGAGAGTGTAATAAGCAGCATGCTTGGTAGTGCTTGAAACAGGCATTGTCAATCAAGGCACATACCAAATCATTCTGTTAGAGTTACTGGGCTGGATTTTTAATTATTTACACTGATACTGCCTCCATTTTAAATTGTTTTAGTGGATTTGCTGTGCTGAGTTGGAATATTGTTCAGAGTTTTTTAAAGCTTTGTATTATTAAACTAATTTCATTTGATGTCCCAGTTTTTTTGTGAAAGCCAGCAAGGAAAGGTCTCCTTCCTGAAGGCAGCATAGAAACCTACTCCAGATAAATAAATAATCATGTTGGTTGAATCATGGCTTCAGAGTATAAAATTCCAACATTTAGGCATCAGCCTGGAGAGGGTTATATGTACCCTTATAAAAATGGAGCCCTATGACTGGAGAGAAGGGACTGCCTGTTAATCTGGCCCTTAGCTTGTTTTTTATAGATTTTTTCCATTTCCTCTGTAGGAAAATGGGAAGACCATATTACAGATCACAGAATCATACAGTTGGAAGAGACTGCAAGGGCCATCCAGTCCAACCACCTGCCATGCAAATAATACACAATCTATGTACTCCTGACAGATGATCATCCAGCCTCTGTTCACAAATCTCCAAAGAAGGAGACTCCACCACCCTCACAGGCGATGTGTTCCACTGTCAAACACATCACCGTCAGGAAGTTATTCTAAATGTTGAGGTGGAATCTCTTTTCCTGTACTTTGAATCTATTGTGCCAAGTTCTATTCTCTAGAGCAGCAGAAAACAAGCTTGCTTCATCCTCAATGTGACACCCCTTCAGGGCTATCATATAACCTCTTAACCTCTTTTCCAAGCTAAACATACCCAGCTACCTAAGTCTCTCCTCATAGGGCATGGTTTCCAGACACTTCAACATTTTGGTTGCCCTATTTGTGGACATGCTTCAGCTTCTCAACATCCTTTTTGAATTGTGATGCTCGGAACTGGATGCAGTATTCCAGGTGAGGCCTGACCAAAGCAGAATAAAGTGGCACTATTACTTCCCCTGATCTAGACACTATACTTCTATTAATGGAGCCTAGAATCATCGCACTGCTGATTCATGTTCAACTTGTGGTCTACTAGGACTCCTAGATCCCTTTCACATGTAGTCTTGTAAAGCCAGGTGCGTTCCCCCATCCTATATCTGTGCATTTCATTTTTTCTTCCTAAGTACAGTACCTTATATTTCTCCCTGTTGAAATTCATTTTGTTACTTTTTGCCCAGCTTTCTAATCTATTAAGGTCATTTAGAATTCTGATCCTGTCCTATGGAGTGTTAGGTACCCATCCTAATGTTTGTTTGTTTGTTTGTTGTTGTTTTTCTCATCTACACATTTGATAAGCATGCTGTCTATTGCATCATCCAAGATGGATAGATTCTGTCAAGGATGTCCCAGCCCTGAGTCTGCAAGATTTGAGCAGGGCTGTTGATGACGGGGATTTCATAGGGTTGCCATAGATCAGGGGTAGGCAACCTTTCCCCTTTAAGGGCCGAGGGACTTCAGCTCCCAGAAGCCTCAGCCATGTTGGCCAATAGTCCCATGTTGGCCAATAGCTCCTGGGATTCTGGGAGCTGAAGTCCCTCGGCCCTTAAAGGGGAAAGGTTGCCTACGCTGCCATAGATTGAAGTCTGATTGATGGCATTAAGCAATAAATCTCTATTTTCACACAGAAAATATTAATTAGGTTCACTTCACCTACAGCATAGTTGAATAACTCATTAAAGTTTAGACTAAAAACCAAAGATAACCAACTTCACCATTATTGTGGAAGCCACCTACTGCCACTTGTACTTTGGGAGTCACCACCTTAAGGTGACAATTCCATTTGAACTAGCCATGAAGATAGCCCAAGTTAATATGGATTGGTCATTTAAATGCTATCATGGCATTCTGGAACTGCTTACAAAAAACATCCATGACATTGAAGGGTTTTTGGGCTAGCTGATAAATGAGGTGCAAAGACCCATAGGTGTGGTAGCCCATTAGGTCAGGTCTATGTAGTAGAGCAAGATGTATCGTATATGTACGTATTATTTAAGGTTGACCCTAGAATTAGCCAAGAACATTCAACTTGTGCAGTGAACACGAGCTGGATCACTTTATATGAATTGCCCACAGATCTATTACAGGTGATGACTTTCTAGGTTGTAGCATGCTCAGCATAGTGTGTGCCTGGCATAGTTCAGTAGGGGAGAGAGAGAAGCAGGCGTGAAAGGATTCCATTGAAACCTGTCTAGTGCAGTAGATTGTGTCCAGGGTTTCTGAAAGAGAGCTTTCCTTTTCCAGAACAGCTGTTACTGTAGAGCTGGGTTCATCTGATTTCCAGGGCAAAGCAAACAAGAAGCAAAAGAACATACAGTTCTAGACTATTTATTCTGTAGAGATGATATCTTAATAATTAAGATAAAGTAGAAATTGCAATAAATACATGGGAAAAGACAAGTATCATATGGGGGAAAACATGCATAACAGACATTTCAATGTAAAGATGGATTAGAATGCCTAATATTAAAGAACAAGGTAGATGTACTGAGCATATTGGAAATACAATGGGATGGGGTGAGCCTGATCTTCAGAAATGATAAAGTAGAGCAGCTTTCCATGAACCTGATGTTCTCTTGATATGCTCTACAACAACTTACATTATCCCTAGCCAGCATAGCAAGATGGAGTCAGTCATGGAAATGGCATTAGTTTATATTTGTAAGAAGACATAGAATTAAATTAGAAATCTCAAAAGAAGCATAGATATATAGAATCATTATGGTTTGCAAGTCAAAAAGTTAATATAGTACCAAGGACATATTTATGCCTGTCTGACACTAGCTCAGCAGGTGATACTGAGGTACGCAGAGAAATGAGGGTGGTAGTCAAAAGAGTTGTGTAATAGGAATGGTGTGGTTTATATGATTTAACTTAGGTGGGGTGCAGACTGGCGGCTTTGGGCTGCCCCAGGAAAGCAGCAGATTGGGGCTGCGGCTACCCCATGCTGTGGCCCTGATCCTCCCCTTTGCTGCTCCTTTTAGGGGTGACAAAGGGCCGCCCTAAGAGCTGGGGCGTGGCTCTTCTTCGCCCTTTCTGGCACAGTGTGTCAGAACGCTTCGCCGGGAGGGCATCCTGTCACCTTACACCATGCTTAACAGTGCAAGGCATCAGGATGGTGTCGGTGTGGGGTTGGGGCAGCCAGTGTGCGGCTGCCCCACCTCATCTCTTTTGGGCCGGTCTGCACAGGCACTTATTTAGCAAAAACTCCTATGAAAATCTATATTATTGAAGGCAACAGCTGGGCTAATTATGTACAGGCAACTCTTTCAAAACCAAGAGGGGGAGGAGAATAATAAATTTATACTTTTAACAAAAGAGGGAAGTATCAGAATCAGAATTTATTTATGGTCTTTGACCAAAATATCACAAAATTATATAAATATTAGCCAATAAAATCACACACAACTGATAAATCTAAATAAAATCAAATTAAAACAAATGTACATGTAAACAGGAAACATTACACACCAATGTAAAGAAAGGGATCTTTTAACATCTCGTTTCCCTCATTTAAGAATAGTTATGGTCTTTGATAATTTGTTTGCGTGTAGCAATGACTACAGCACAAAATCGGGCCATGTTCTCTGTTATTTGTGGATCTACATCCTCGAGTAGTAATGACAAATAGTGACTGGCTGTTTGCTCCAGGAATTTTGTAAGATCGGATAAATTAAAGAGAAGCGCACACCTTGATAGAAAGGGAAATATAGTATAATATGCTGGAGTGATTCAACTAAGGTATCAGAGCATAAGCATGTCCAGTTTTCATAAGGAATCTTCTTGTATTTTCCTTCCAAAACAGCAGAGGGAAGAACGTTGCAGTGTGCTGCAGTGAAAGCTGTCCTAAATTTGAGTACTATTAGCTTGGTCAAATAAGTTGGCCTAACAAAGTTAATTTCCAAGCCTCCCAAAACTGGGATGTTCCTGATTTTACCCCTGTGATTCTGTAGTTCTATATCCCAGATTTGTTGTCTAAAGGCTGATTTTGCCCTTTTGTGGTCCATTTGTATCAGGGTAGTTTGTGAAAATCCGCAATTGCTCGGGATGCTGTCAATCATCATTTTCCAGGAGGAAAGAAAATTATCTACTAGAACCAAAGGGATGTAAATAGAAGAATTCTTAAGATTTAGTCATAAATGAATTTGCATTAGGGTGAACAGTGAAGGAACCACTGTTGCGGAGAACAAAAAATAAGTGAAGATAGAGAGAAATAACAAAACTTTAAGAACACCAAAAGGCTCTCTCTAAACCTTTTCTTTATGTCATATAAAACTTGATTCAAAGATTCATGCCACAGTACACTTGCCCCTTCACATTTGTGGCTTTGGCTTTAGTGGATTTGATTATTCACAGATTTTATTAATGCTTTCTCTAGAAATATCTAGGTCCTCCAGTGTAACTCTGTGGTCAACTTTAATCAAAAGTCGCACTGAAAGGCCTAGAGATTCCTAGAGAACACTTGTCTAGGCATTAGTAGCTCCTCCAGCACAATTTTTTGATCAATGTCTGGCAGATGTTGACCACAGAGTTGCATTGGAGAACCTAGAGATTTCTAGAGAGGTGTCCTCTCAGGCAAAAATATGTTTTTGTTATTTGCAGTTTTTCCACATTCATGGGGGTCCTGTGCACCTAACCCCAGCGAATGTGGAGGGATTACTTTAGATTCAAGACAGAAAAATGCCATGTATTCCTTTAGTCCAGAGTTAGTTTATGGGATTCATTACCAAAGGATGTGAAGGTGATATTAATTAACTCTAGATGGATTTTTTATAAAAAGTAGTAGATAAATTCATTGGATTGGATCCAGACTAATTATTGAGGTCTCTTCACCTTCACTTATTTGGTTTCCTCCACAAACTGTTTTCTCAGATGCTTCTGACCATTTGGCTGGTTATTGCTGGAATTATATGGAATTTTTGTCTGAGCACCAAATCTTAACTATTCAGCTTTCATAGAGAGTAGTAATGATACAAGTTCACAGATTGAAAATTTGCAGAATTTAAAATATTTACTAGATTTACTTGTGAAGTTGAGTTGTTTAGAGCAAGTGAACTTCGTATCAGGGCATAGAACAGCTGGAACAGACATTGCTTTCCTTTCTCCATTTAACTTTTTTATTCCATATTCTACTTGGATTACTCTCTGCAAGCTTAAAAAGATGAGGGACACCTTACCCTTGGAGCACAGCACACAACTCTACTCAGGTCATTGTATGTATTTACAAGCAACAGTTTATTCCATGAAGAACATAGAAACCCAATCCAGATATCATGCTGACCTCTCCAGACCAGTACAATGGGCTCCTTTTCCCTTCCTCTTCTTTGGTTTATGATAACCAACCATAGTTTTGTCATAATATCCCAAATCTCATTGTTAGACCTGTGTTTCTCAAACTCCTGTGCAGATCATAATTGTGCAGTTTATCCTGTGTTCAAACAAGCAAGCAAGCAAAAGCTTTTCACAAAGTTGCAGGAATTTTTGTTTAAAATAATTTTATTAATTTCCATAACCTTAAAATGTAACAAAAATATTCACAGTGCATATAAAAAAAACAAAATAAAGATGATGATGATGATGATGATATTTATTTGTACCCCGCCCCTCTGCATAGCAAACAAGAACTAGAGGGGGAGGGGAGAAAAAGAAAAAAGAGAGAAAACCACTATTCATATAAATACATAAAACACCATTACAGCATTGACAACATATAACCTAACACCCCCGTTAATCTCCTTTCTGCCTGCAAAGGTTTCCTAAGGTGCTGGGAACTCCTGAATTGGTGAATTTCCATTCTATCCCTAGTCCTATCAAGAGTAGACCCATTAGATCAGTGGTATTTACCTACATGTTGATTTGTAATTCAACAATTGATTGAATGGGTCTTCTCTAGTTGGGACTAACCACAGGATGCCAGCCTGTGAAACAGGCAAACGGGTTGGTTCCAGGATCTGTCCTCCCTCAATGGAAGAATTTTACTGACAGAAGTTTCCTCTGCCTGGTTTTGAGGGATCTTCCTTTCACCAGCACACTGGGACCCTCTGAGGATCATGAGTGTGGGAGCTAGGGGCGCTTTGGGGAACATGAGCTGGGAAAGACCACTTCTGCCAGCCCAGTTATATCCACCATAGTTTGGATCCAACCCTCTGTGTTTAGCATTTCACATTCAAATTCAAACTGTGTTGTTGTTTTTAATTGCCACCACGTAAACTTCAGCTTATGGCATTGCTATGAATGAGACTCCTTCTCCCCACCATGGTCATCAATTGCCATGCTCAGGTGCCAAATTCAGGGTGATGGCTTCCTTGATTGAGTCTGACCATCTGTAATGTGGTGGTTCTCTTTTCTTACTGACGTGTCCACATTATTATCTTTTCTAATGTGTCCTGTGTTCTCATGATATGTCCAAAGTGCAGTACAGTTAGCCCTCCACATTTGCAGCTTTGACTTTTGTAGATTTGATTATTTACAGTTTTGGATTAATATGCTCTCTCTAGGACTCTCTAGGTTCTTCAACGTAACTCTGCCGGAAGTTGACCATAGAGTTGTGCTGGAGAATCTAGAAGTTCTTAAAGAAAACACTTCTTTAGGCATTTGTAGGTCCTCCAGCATGATTCTATGACCAACTTATGGCAGATGCTGACCATGGAGTTGTACTGGAGGGCCTAGAAAGGTGTTATCTTAGGTAAAAAGAATAGTGTTTTGCTTTTATATTTATAATTTTTCCACATTCACAGAGATCCTTCACCTCTAACCCCAGCCAATGTGGAGGGACCACTGGAGTCTCAGTTTAATCATTTTGGCTTCTAGAAAGAGTTCAGGTTTGATTGTTCTATGACCCATTTATCGGTCATTTTGGCTGTCCATGTCCATGGTATCTACAGAACTGTCTTCCAGCGCCACATTTCAATGAGTAGATCTTCTTGTCAGCTTTTGTCACTGTCAAGCTTTTGCAACCATGCATAGAAATCAGAAATACGATGGCATGGATAATCCTGACTTTGCTATTGAATAATACATCAAGTACTTGGAGACAAATCCTGATCAGAATTCACCATAGTTTATCAAATTCAGACATCATTGCAAGCAATGACTATCATAAACTGTAGGTGACAAAAAGGAATCATGACTGAGGGAGATGAGAAAGGAAAGAGGTTATGTAGAGGATTGAGCCTGCAGCATGATCTCTAAGGACCTTATCACACGGGGGTCTGAAGCAGTCCCATCCCCGTGGCATCCCTGTCCCATCGCACTTCCTTTCCCTGGGTGATCAAACGACGTCGCAGGGAAACCCCGCCCATCCCCATCGCATCCCGGTCGCATCCCCGTCCCATCGCGCTTCCTTTCCCCGGGTGATCAAACGACGTTGCAGGGAAACCCCGCCCATCCCTGTCGCATCCCCGTCGCATCCCCGTATCATCCCCGTTCTTTTGGATTCCTGGTCGAAATGGGAATTACATTTCCCGCGACCGGAAGGAAGCGCAATGGGACGGGGATGCGACTGCTTGGACCCCGTGTGATAAGGTCCTAAGTCATTACCGTTTGCTTGGTTGCGTTAGCTTTTTAAAGGCTATGCTTGTTCTCTCTCCCTTGTTTATGTGTTTCTAAAAGAAAACAAGTTTTGGGTCTTTCTACTTTTGGTTGTCATCCATTCTGGAAATAACAAAATGGCACTGGGTCATACCAACAGAAGCATAGCACCTAGCAAAAATAATGGTTTGAAAGGGGGTAAATCATATGGGATTCAGTAGCTCAAGTGGTTAAGATGCTGACTCTGTTGATTGCAAGATGGGCAGGTTGGCAGTTCGAGGTCCGGGTGCTGCATGATGGGGTGAGCTCCTGTCACTAGTCCCAGCTTCTGCCAACCTAGCAGTTCGAAAGCATGCAAGTACAAGTAGATAAATAGGTATCACTTCAGTGGGAAGGTAAACAGCATTCTGTGCAGTCATGCTAGCCATATGATCACAGAGTAGTCTCTGACAATGCTGGCTCTTTGGCTTGGTAATGGAGATAAGCACTGCTCCCTATGGTCAGACATGACTTGACAGCCTTGTCAACGGGGAAGAACTTTACCTTTTTACATCATATTAAAGGTGACCAGAATGCGGGCTGCCTATTTCAGTCAATCATCAGTCTTGAAATACCTTTGTCATTTATCATAATTTCAAGGTGTTCTTACCTAATCTGTATAAACAAACCTCCAGTGAAATGCCTTTCACTCAAATTTGAATGATTTGTTTTGATTCGGATTTAATAAAATTTTCACTGCTGTTTTAATAGGTGCATTTTCCAATATTGCAGTTATGATATTCCCAGCAGCAAACAAAACTAATGTTGATAGCATCCCCAAAAGTCTAAACTAATGAAGTCTTAGTACTTTAAAAGGAATTTCTCTTTGCAAGTGCAATAACTTAGAAATTACTGTAAAAAGCTAAATGCAAAAATATGATGTTGGGGAAGGATCATTGAAATGCAGAGTGGGATTTTCTTGTCATGATCCCATTAACCATGGTGCTGGCACAGCATATGCATACAGAGTAGTATTTTGCTCAACTCTCTGGATGGAAATTTTTTTAAAAAATAAAGTTGAGAATCTGGAGACTTTGTTTTAAACAAGGACACTAATTTAGCAGATTTTTGTCTTTTAAAAATAGGGAAATTGTATTTAACCAGAGTTTACCACCAGATCTTATTCATTGCACCTTTGTTGCTGAATTATTTTAAGTTCATGATGTCAGTGTGTGGATGATGGGTATTGCAGTGATGCTCTTTGACAGCATAATCTCCAGGACAAGCTGGCTGCTGTGATCCACAGCCACTTT
>CM034701.1:274328698-274364409 GCA_020142125.1 Phrynosoma platyrhinos | reverse complement strand
GAATATGGCAGCCAGGTTGGTCTCAGGAACAACAAGAAGAGACTATATTACACCTGTTTTGAAATCACTTCACTGGCTGCCCATTAGTTTCCGAACACAGTCCAAGGTGTTGGTTATTACCTTTAAAGCTCTAAATGACTTAGGTCCAACCTATCTCCAGGACCGTCTCCTTCCATACAATCCACCCCGCACACAGATTCTCTGGGAGGAATCTGCTACAATCTATAAAAACTATGCTGTCGACAACCTCCCAGAGGGCCTTTTCATCAATCACTCCCAGATTATGGAACAGTCTGCTGGAACAGATCTGTTTTATTACTACCTTAAACAGCTTTAAAAAGGCTGTTAAGATGGATCTCTTCTGGCAGGCCTTTCCTGAATAGACATCCCGGCCCCAAGAGTTAATTCATCTTTCTTTCCCAAATTCTGCCGCAGTTATTGTTATTGTTGCTTGGTGTTCTTTGACTTATTTTAAGTATGTTTTAAATTCTTTCATCGTTTAATTCTATTTTAAGAGGTGGGTGGGTTTGTGGGATTTGTATTGCATTTGTATTGTACTTTTAATGTTGTAAGCCGCCCCAGTTGCATCCGCAGAGGGGTGGGATAAAAATAAATTTTATTATTATTATTATTATTATTTATTATATAAATGTGGGATGATTTAATGTAGAACTATCTGTGATGTAAGGTTTCATACTCACTAGTGAATTTTTCAATGTGACTTGAGTGCAGATGTTGAGAAATTGCAAGGTACAGTTATCTGAAATGCTTGGGACTAAAAGTGTTTTGGATTTCAGATTTTTTTAAAAAAATTGGAATACCTGTAGATGCATTTACATATGTAATGAAATATACTGGAGATGGAATACGAGTCTAAACACAGAATTTATTTATGTTTCATACACCCCTTATACACATAGCCTGAAGATAATTTTATGCAATATTTTTAATAATTTTGTGCATGAAACAAGGTTGGTGTACACTGAATCATCAGAAAGCAAAAGTGTCCCTATCTGAATAACCCATGAAGTGTCCCTATCTGAATAACCCATGAAGAAAATTTTGGTTTTTGGAGTACAGTCAGCCCCCCCATATCCATGGATTTTTTAATCCACGGATTCAAGCATCCACAACTTTAAAATATTCAAAAGATAAATAAATTCCTATAAGTAAACCCTGATTTTATCATTTTATATAAGGTTCACCATTTTACTATCCATTGTATTTAATGGGACTTGAGCATCCACAGATTTTTGGTATCCATGGGGGGTCCTGGAACCATTCTCCAGCAGATATCGAGGGCCCACTGTATTTCAGAATCCCAGATAAGAGAGATTCAACATGTACTTCATTAACTGGTGTTTTTGGAAGCCATCCATGATCTACATCAGGGATAGGCAACCTTTTTGAGCCGGGGGCCAGGTTGCTGTCCCTCAGACAATTGGGGGGCCGAAGCACCAAATAAATAAATATTTTTAAAAAAATTTAAAAAAATACGCATGCACACTCTCGGCCCCAGAAAAGCCATGGCAAAACCCCAGTGGAGATTTTGCCAAGAAAACCCCAAGAATAAGTAATAACAACAATAATCAATATCATCATGGTGGGGGGCGGCGGCAGCGGCAGGACTGGCCTGGGGCCGGTCCAAAGGCCTCGGGGGGCCACATCCGGCCCCTGGGCCTTAGGTTGCCTACCTCTGATCTACAACCTAGAGTCCTAGATAATCCTGCTCACTATTTCAACTACAAAAGCATGAAATGGAAATGGAAATAGTTGTTACATAACTTTTCAACAATTTTGCACTTTAGAAATCACCTCAGAAATTAATTAGTGAGCAACAAATATTATCAGGGAAAGTTTTAAGTGTGGCTAATATTTCACAATTAATAATGTCCACATCATTGATGCTCTTAATAAAAAGAACATATTGACCCAAGGTGGTCAGAGAATGGAGCCTTGTATCACAGTGAAAATGCATGGATCACACACTTTACGTATCAGCGTTTTTAAAAATGTAGTATTTGATATAAGTGACAATGGGCCTTTGCAGACTGCCAGAAATAGTGCACATTAAATTGAGGCACTGCCCTGGCTCAGTGCTAGGGAGTCATGGGAACTGTAATTTATTGTGGCACCAGAGCTCTCTGACAGAGAAGGCTCAATGTCTCAGAAAAAAATACATTTCCCATGACTCCCTAGCATTGAGCCAGGGCAGTGCCTCAATTTAATGTGCACTATTTCTGGCAGTCTGCAAAGGTCTAATGTTAGGGTAGAATCCAGAGGCACATGCTCATTAGCAACAAAACCCATGATTTATACAATGAAATTACCTTTCACCAAGGGGGGAAGCAGACGGGCGGCCCTGGGCTGCCCCGGGAAGCTGCGCCGTGGGGCCGAGGTCTCCCCACACCTCAGCCCCACAGCCTAATTTCGCCGCCCCTGGAAGGAGCGCTAAAATAGCGCTCCTTCCACAAGTTGCCGAAGGTGCACTGCAAAAGGCTGACGGCGCACCTTCGGCGACTCTTCCGCCACAGCGTGTGTGGACGATGCCTTCGGGAAGGGGTTGGGGCGCCCACCGTGTGGCTGCCCCTCCCCTTCCTTGCCCCCAAAACGGCCCTATGCACCATCTGCTTCCCCCCTAAGTTTCCTTGCTGAACTACATATAACATAAAAAGAGCTCACTATATAACATTGTAGAGATGGACAATCAGTGCAACTGTACCCCTTCAGATCAGCCATTGTCAGGAACTCTATGTTTTTCAGAGCCATTGAAGACCTGCAGTTGTTTTAACCTTCTGCAGGAGTCATTGGTCTGATTAAATTTTAAAATGATTGAGATGAGACAGAATCAGAGGAAAATTCTTTACAGAATGCATCCAGCATAAAACTAGTTAGAGGAATATATTTAATTACCATTAATATATTTTCCTACACTTTTCTTTTATTTTTCCAGCCTTTTCATTGCATAGCCATGCATTATATTCTACCCATTCTGCAGCCGAATGAATGTTGTAAATGTGGGAGTCTGATTCAACACTAAGTAGAAAGACAAAGGTATTATTGGGCATTATTGAATTATAAATAAATAGCCCATCTAGATGGATGATTATTTTCTCCAATTGTTCATATATTTAATTATGTTTGGTCTTGTCCCCTCTCTACCAGGATTGCTTCACATACTTTCCCCACAAGGCTACATAACTGACATCAGGGGTTATGAAGTCAGTCCTAGATGGCCTCGCAGATACGACCTTCAGAACAATTACGACAGATCTTCTTTACATGGGTTCTAACGATATACAGTACGAAGATTTGAAAAGTGACATGGCTTCCAAGCTAGGATACTATCCACAGAAGTTCCCTCTGTCTTCTTTTCGAGGTGATTTCCAACCAAAAATGACTGCAGGAGAAGATGCTGTTTTGGGCGTGCACCCATCAGATCAGATCAATCTTACAGATTTTTACAACAAGACCTTTTCCACCTTCAAGGAAAATGAGGAGAATATACAGTGTGGAGATAACTTCATGGATATGGAGTGCTTTATGATTCTGAACCCTAGCCAGCAGCTGGCCATTGCAGTACTCTCCCTTACCTTAGGCACCTTCACTGTTTTGGAAAATCTTCTGGTCTTGATTGTCATCCTGCAGTCCCGAAGCCTTCGCTGTAGGCCTTCCTATCATTTCATCAGCAGCCTGGCAGTAGCTGATCTCCTTGGCAGTGTAATCTTTGTCTACAGTTTTGTTGACTTCCATGTTTTCCATCGGAAAGATAGTCCCAATGTTTTTTTATTCAAATTAGGTGGAGTTACAGCCTCGTTCACAGCTTCAGTTGGCAGCCTTTTTCTCACTGCAATAGACAGGTACATATCTATACATAGACCATTATCTTACAAAAGGATCGTTACCCGATCAAAGGCCGTTGTAGCATTTTGTGTGATGTGGACCATTGCTATTGTAATAGCTGTCCTCCCTCTGCTTGGTTGGAACTGCAAAAAGCTAAATTCTGTTTGTTCTGACATATTTCCATTAATTGATGAGAACTATCTGTTGTTCTGGATTGGTGTCACTACTGTACTCTTGCTTTTTATTGTTTATGCCTATATGTACATACTCTGGAAGGCTCATAGCCATGCTGTTAGGATGCTTCAGCGTGGTACTCAAAAGAGTATGATCATTCATACTTCAGAAGATGGTAAAGTGCAACAGGTTCCTAGGCCTGACCAAACACGTATGGACATTAGGTTAGCCAAAACCTTAGTCCTCATTCTTGTGGTTTTGATTATCTGCTGGGGTCCTCTGCTTGCAATCATGCTCTACGATGTCTTTGGGAAGATGAACAAACTTGTCAAGACTATCTTTGCCTTCTGCAGTATGCTGTGTCTACTGAATTCCACAGTGAATCCCATTATCTATGCTCTCAGGAGCCAGGACCTGAGACATGCTTTCAGGAGCATGTTTCCACCATGTGCAGGGACAGCACAGCCACTTGACAATAGCTTGGAGTCTGACTGCCAGCACAGACATGCTAACAATCCAGGTAATGTCCACAAGGCTGCCGAAAGGTGTATTAAAAACACCGTTAAGATTGCCAAAGTGACCATGTCTGTCTCCTCAGACACAACTGCAGAGGCACTGTAAAACAAAAACCTCTCAGTATCATGAGAGCACAAAACAAGAGAAAGTAAGAGAAATTCATTACTACAGAAGTGTGCGTTTTTTCAAATGTATCTTTTTGTCTAGCCGCTTAGATTGTCTTCATTTAAGCGGGGTATAAATAAATTTTATTATTATTATTATTATTTCCCCTTTTCTTTTAAACAATGGTGGTGTTTTGTTGTTGTTGGGGTTTAGTCTTGAGCAGTAGCCCCTTTTCCAGGTTTTTTTCTACAAAAGAAGTCAACCTATATTTTCCAAAAATAGGTTTTCCATTGACTAAACATTAATTGAATAGCAATTGCTAAATTCTATTATCATATATAAAAATATCCCATTGATCAATGAGGGGGAAAAAATCTATAAACATACAGAAACTTACTACAAATTGAGATACGTACAACAGTGTAATCAAATCAGAAATAATTACGTGTAATTTTAGTTTGTTTTTTTCCTGGTGTGAAATACATCAATTGTTTGTAAGTAGGTTTTCATACCCTACCCCACCCTAAAAGCGGCAGTACTGGATTGTAGAAGTTTTGTACCATGTCTTGTGAGATGTATGATGTTTTACTGTCTGTTAATAATATTGTCTAATCAAAGTGATTAGGTAGACTTGTGTGGAAGTAATGTAAAGTATGTGATGATGTAAAATCCTCCTCCCACTATGAAAGTACTTCCTTAATTTTTAAGAAGTCCTATGAGGTATTTTGAAATTTTTACATTCTTAGTGGTTTTTAGTGAACTTCAAAGGAAAGGCTTTGTATTTCTTCTGCTCACATTTGAAATCCCTATTAAGTTTTGAAACTCATGTAAATATGGGAATAACAGCAACAAGAATACTTATGTTAACTTTGCAAGAGACAAAAAATACACTGGTTCAGTTGAAGAAAGGCCAGCTAGCTGGGTTTTTTTGTGTTGTTGTTTTTTGTTGGAAATGGTATGAATATCAGCAAAGCCCAAAAGGGAAGGCATGGAGCACTGGTAACTGGAAACTGTTTTTGTTGGTTTGTTGCTAGCACTGGAACTCTGAAGACAACATGTGTCCTATTAAACACACAAAGTTATCACTGTGATGTATACTTGAAATGTGTTGCATTCTTGAGTCTCAAGTTTCAATACATTTGAAACATGGGATGCCAAATATCAGTCTTCGGAAACAAGAGGATAAAGTATTATTAGACTTTTTACTGCGTGTGTGTATATAATTAAGTGATATCTGTGTATTTCTATGTGTTTTGAATGTATATACTAAGTAAGTGTGAGTTACAAAGATATTATGAAAATTGTGACCAAACGTTTTCAATCTATCTCTTGTTGCATTCTTTGCACATAAATTCTGTTTCTAAAAGTGAGTTCTTCCAACCAATCAGTAATGAAAATTCAGTACGCAACATTTATAAGCCCATACTAAAAACCCTGTCTTACAGTGATGTATTAAACTCTTTTACTCCCAAGGCTAAAGTCAAGGCTCAAGCCTCTACCTTCAAGTCTCAAGTTGAGTCTCAAGTCCTTGCACAATACTTTTACGTCAGTCTCAAGTCTGGAAGCCAACTATTAACAGAAAAATGGAGGTGGGGTGTATTTCTCATAGGGGAACAGCAACTACATTAAGCAGTGGGCTTGAGGTGGGGGGTTGAGGTCTGCTTGACAGCACATCAGAGGAGCCTTCTAAAGCTTTTCAAAAGTTTTAGAACAGGGGTAGGCAACCTTTCCCCTTTAAGGGCTGAGGGACTTCAGCTCCCAGAATCCCAGGAGCTATTGGCCAACATGGGACTATTGGCCAATATGGCTGAAGCTTCTGGGAGCTGAAGTCCCTCAGCCCTTAAAGGGGAAAGGTTGCCTACCCCTGGCCTAACACATTTGCTGTTCCCCTCCAAGAAACACAGCCCATGCTCTGGGGGCAGGCCTTGCCTACTGATCAAAGTGAATGATGCCAGCAAGTCAGTTACTAAAAATATACAAGTCAAGTCGAGTCGAGTCAGCACATAATTTATTGCCGAGTCTAAGTCAAGTCATTGAAGTGACTTGAGTCTGTCGAGTCAGTCGACTCAAGTGTACATCACTGCTACCTTATAAACAATAAAAAGACACATTTAGTATTTGTAGCAGACAAACTTAGTAAGAAGACAAAAGTAATATATTAATAATTAACTGGTTTTCTGTGTCTTTAGCCCCCAGATTTACAAAATGATTGGAAGAAGAATGCAACTGTGAACAAGTACCAGAAACTTACAGGCATTCACAAGTGTTAGTATTAAACGAGAATTAAGCAACATCCAGGAAAAACTTCTCAGTATGAAACATTCCATATGTACACAATCTTTGACAAATTAAGAATGCAGGAGATGAAAAACTGAAATACCACCCCATTTGAAGAAGCATATAAATATTAATCCATTTTTTATATTATAAGCAGGTAGGCCTCTCATTGTGAAAACAGGGGGAGTATGCAGACAGGTGGCTCTGGGCTGCCCCTGCTAGCGGCAGATCAGGGCCACAGCAACCCCACAAAGTGGCCCTGATCCTTCCTTTTGCTGCCCCTAAAAGAGCGGCAAAATGCTGCTCCTTTTAGGGGTGGCAAAAGGCTGCCCTAAGAGCTGGTGCCGTGGTTCTTCCGCGCCCTTTCAGTGCTGCCTGTCTACATGCTGAGCCAGAAGGGCATCCTGACGCCATGTGCTATGCAAACGGCACACAGCATCAGGACCGTGTCAGGGTGCAGTTGGGGCAGCCAGCATGTGGCTGACCCGCCCCAACTCCATCCCCAGGCCAGCCCTTTAGGCCGGTCTGCCATGCCCCTGGTCACCCTGATCAAACAGAAGGTTCCACTCGATGAATTCTTTTTATCAGTGAGGTACTACATGCACAACAAGGTGCAGCATGAGAAGTTCCCCATTCTGGATTCCTGCTTTCTGCATTCTGGGGTCATTTATGCAGTTCTTGTTGCTGGACTGGGCCTTGGAACAGATCTGCAGCACCAGAATCAATGGCTGGTTTTTTTGGGGGGGGGGGGCAGAATCACTGCAACCAGGATTGTCAGTTGTTTGTGTAGCAGCCATGTGAAGGCCAGTCTTCATGTACAGTATTGTATACCCAGCACACCACTGTACATGAGCAGCTCTGGAATGGATCAGTGGATAGTAGCTAAATAGAAATAGAAACCATTACAAACCAGTAATAGGCAAGCTAACTTTGATTGTCCAACAGAATGTATAATAAAAAGTAAAACTGGAGATGGAATGGAAACCTCCATGGATACCCAAAGTTCCTGAGTAAAGGGAGTCAGTAACCTAAATGTAATAATGGTTCCAACTAAAGCAGACACAATGAATCAGTGGGAACATAGTAAGCCAGCACTTATATAACCCCATTGAATCATTGGGTTTCCTGTAGCTGGGGGCTCGTGATTGCAAATATAGGAATCAGTTCTTGCTGGACCACAACTCCCAGCAATCTCCTTGATGAGAAATGCTGAGAGATGCAGTCCAAAACCATCTGGAGGGCCATGTGATTTATATCTATGTACAATTGGATTTTGTCCATTATATCTATCATTGTTCACAGTATGCAGATGACTCCTCTCTAGTTTTGTGGGGAGAAGGAACAGAAAAATAGGGGGAAAGTGGAGTCTCCCTTCCTTTGCAATGTAGCCTGATCTATATCAGATTCCCTCCGTGTGTATATGTATACGTTCCTGCACATCACCGGTTGACTTATGTTGACCCTATGAATTTCATTGAGTTTTCTTGGCAAGGAAAACACAGACAGGGTGCCATTGCCTTCCTTTGAATATAACCTATAGCAGTGGTGGTCCTGTGTGGTCTCCCTTCCAAGTACTTAGAAGGCCTAACCCTGCTTAGCTTCCAAGATCATCCCTACATGCTGGTACCAAAATATTTTTAAAATCCTGACATCAGTGCAGGTGACACATTTAAGGTCACATGTTGTTAGGCTCTGAGGAAGCTGATTAGAACAGCTTGTGCATTTAGTGTTTCTAGAGGTGAGCCTTTTGAGGCTGAAATGTGGAAAGGTAGTCCTGTGGCCCACATTGTTTTTCTGACCAGGGCTTTGAGATGTGCAGAACTTTCTTTTTATGGCTTTGATAAGAAGCTCCCTCTCGTTTGTCTCTTGTGGCTGAAAGCTACTGTCAGAAGACACCTCCATTTGCAGGTGAGTATGGCTTATGAAGAAAGCATATATGTTTGAGTATGATGTAAATATGACATAAAAATAAAATTCAGAGACATAGCCATGTTAGTCTGAAATATCAGTATGCAATGGGGTCTTGTATCACCTTTGAGGCTAAGTGTGTGAAAAAAGGTTATAAGCATAAGCATTTAGACTTGGTCTACTTCCTCAGATGCATGGAGTGAACTGGTGTCCAGAAAGGACCTTTATAATCAGACTGTAAGCATAGCCATAGAACTGGTCATAAATCAGATACTAAGAATGGAAATTCACAAAAGCCTGTTGCAGAACAATTCAGTCTTCCTGGGCAGTCCATCTCTGACCTCAGGACAGTGGTCCCTGAACAGAACAAAACAAAAAAACTACAAAGGAAGATTGGAAATAGAAACAGATGAATTGGAAGATATACACAAACTCCAATCCAAATCTGGAAAGCCTTGTGGTCCCCACCCCCAGTGTAATTTGGTGTCACTGAGTATAGTAGAATAGTTTTTTAGTTCAGCCATGCAAGATAGCTAAGCCACCTAAGGAATGAAACAACTTTGCTCTGGTGAGAACATTGCCTAAACTGCTAATTAAGCTGCCCTTTGAAACAGAAGTAACTAGAGAGAGATGAGATGGTCTATAATTTCTGTTTGTTGGTAAGCATATTGTCAGACTGAGTGTCAAAGGAGATTATTGCGCCACACTCTTATAGTGCTGCTATTCCACTTTTACTGCTCTGGCTACTTCCTATTGCATTCTGGAGTTTGTAGTTCAGTGAGACCGAAGTGCTCTCTGAGAATTCTAAATGCCCATCCTTAAACTGCAAATCCCAGAATGTCACAGGAGACAGCCAGAGCGGTAAAAATGGAATAGCAACATTATAAGAGTGTAGTATGGTAATCTCCAAAAATTACTAACTTATTGTTTGTGCCTGAGAAATGTGGCATGACAATTCAAAGGGGGGGGGGATTTCTAATTTGTCTGTGCCCCAGTATACAAGCAAAAACTGTCACAAGAGGAGTATACCATTATTTTAACTATGTGGACTGCTGTGTATTATAGATAGAGCTGCTCCGCCACTGAATTGAATAAGCACATACTTGCAGGCAACCTTCTATATGCCTATGGAACATGCCTCTAACTTACATTTAAACTAGTTTGTTTCATCTTGACTATTCTTTTTAGTAAGAGTGCCCCCACTTTTTATAGTAGTACCAGTTAACAGGCTAGGTATCCCCAGAGGCTGGCTTTAATCCTAGATTTCCCTGGTATAAGGTAAAGGTAAACCTTTACCAAGCTATGGACCTTATCCCACGGGGCCAAAAGCAGCAAGAATCCACTAAGAATCAGGCGCTATAGCGCTATAGTGTTCCGTGTGATTACAAGACGTCGCTCAGAATCCGCTAAGAATCAGGCGCTATAGCGCTATAGTTTTCCGTGCGATTACACGACGTTGCTCAGAATCCAGCAAGAAACCGCTCGGAATGCAACATCATTCGCATTCTTTTGAATGTCAGTTTCAGCGGGCATTGCAATAGCGCGAGCTTATCCATAGCGCTATTATAGCGCTAGCGCCATATTTATACTAGCGCTATAGTACTGCAATGATGCTCATATCGCTTTCTTGCCACTTTTGAGAGCAGCGTGGGATAAGGTCCTATGAGGCGATACAGAATATGAGTATTCACCCAGTAAGGAGTCTGCCCTGCAACTGAAGTTTTCTTCAGTCTCCAGATTTCTAACATTGCAGTAACTTAAAAACTTCAGTGAACTCAAGGCCTCCAAAGCAAAGGGTCTGGCAGAGTTACCAAGGGAATGCAAAGTGTTCTAGGTGTGAATCATGTTTGGTGTCTCTGCAATGCTGGAAATTTGGGGACCAAAGAAAAATTTCATTGTGGTACCAGAATCCTTATTTGAGGGGGGGGGGCTATGCTCCCATTTTGTTCCCACTAGAGCTACACCCCTACACCACAGAGTCACATATCCATTGTCCCCTTCAGCATGCACATATAAAGACATGGTAGACTGGGTTGTTGCAAGGAATGGGAGAATCATCTTACCTTCCCAGACAGACCCTGTCCAGCCCTCACCTTTTTCATTTGCTCAAGGAAAATAAATTCTCTACAAAGTCACTCACGTTGAGTTTCATATGTGCAAACACTGAAAAAGGTACCAAAAAAGTTATTCCCCTGCACACGGCTGCTATGCCCACAGTGGGTTCTGTATTTTGAAACTCTTCCTCTAACAATCAGACACATTCAATCAATTTTGCAGAAAAGAAAACCTCAAAAGGTATTTCCAGAGCCATTTTTGAAAATGTCTTCTTGTGACTTCAATGCTTACTTGTATGAGTTTCTGTTTATGTATCCAGGATCTTAACTTTATGTAATCAAAATAAACTATGGGACAATGGGGCTGTCTTGGCACTAAATATGGTGCTTATTGATATAATAAGAAACATCTTGTGAAATATTATAATGTAGTCATCAGTATATTTCATTTACATATGTGAGGTTTTGGTTTTTTTTTTTAAATTTTTAAAAAGCTCTTATGACTGTGGATATTGTCCTAACACCATTTCTCAACTCAGCTAGCTATGAAGTCCCTACAAAGTGAATGCTAAATATAACTGCTGTTAGATACTCTACTTTTAGCTTTACTTAAGCCATGCTTCAGAGTACTTGTTCTCCAGACTGTAAAAATGCTTAGGAAGGTATATTCAGTACAAACTCCACTCTGCTCCCTCCCAATCAATGCAATTAGTGCAAGGCTGTCCTCCTTCCAACTAATACATTTTATTTATAATATAGGGCCTAAAAGTGTACTTAGACATTCAGTATTCATTTCTGAGCTGGTGGGGCACACCTTTCTATTTATTTTTTAAATTTTCTGTGAAACTATACACCACTGTTAACTGGGCTCTTGAAGGATGTTGTAGCCCATGTTTACTTTCTTTAAAATATCATTTTCTTTGTGTCTGCATCTTCCTTGGCTAAGGACAAAAGCTTTGCCAGATGTTTGCCCCACACCAATGTTCTCCATGGCATACACAGAGCTCCTACACAAACAGGATTCTCTGTTCCATTGTAGGGTGCCATGTGTACATAGGAGTCATTGCAGTAGTGTATATGTTGTCCTAGTTAGACTTGGGGCCATATAATATCGGTAAGCATAGAGCAGGGGTAGGCAACCTTTCCCCTTTAAGGGCCAAGGGATTTCAGCTCCCAGAAGCCTCAGCCATGTTGGCCAATAGTCCCATGTTGGCCAATAGCTCCTGGGATTCTGGGAGCTGAAGTCCCTTGGCCCTTAAAGGGGAAAGGTTGTCTACCCCTGGCATAGAGGTTGCCTTTAACTGCAGTGGCAAGCTAGGATACCCAAATGCAGCAACAGCCAGTGTGGTGGACCAGATTTTAGTGGTTGCCACAACATCCCCTACACACACACCACAGAGAGAAAGAAGAGGGAGGGGCACCCATAATCAGGGTGTGATCAGGGATCTGGTAGAAGCAAAGGGTTTCTCATTGGCAAGTGCCCTGCTAGCACATGGCAGGCATTGCCCAATACAAAGGAATCAACAGTAGTCCACAGCTGCACAGGACACTGCTGGCCATTCACCTGTATGGTGCCATGCAAGCCCTTTACTTTGGCTGCCCTCAGCAGATGCCCAAGGGCATGATTATGTGTGTGTAGGGTGGGATTACTGACAGCTTTCTGGACACCTCACCAGATCCCACTTCCCTCATTCTCTCTCCCCTTACTCCACTCCTCCAGTGAATTATCTGCATATCTGAAATAATACACCTTGGTTAAACAGGCACTGTAGACAAATGGCAGGGAACTCCTGTGCCCCTTGATGCCCTGCTTGTGACCATTCAGAGTGAGTGAGTCATCTATCTGGTCACTGTTGGAGACTGAGGACTAGCCTCAAGCTTTAGTTTGACCAACCAAGGCAATTCTCACATCCATAGGCAGCACAGAGAAATGTATTTTCTTCATTTTGGAAATCTAGACTATAACAAGAAAGCTTCCTTTAGATAAAGCTATTTTCCAATTGTCCATGTTCCCTTGGTAATAGCCTAGCAGCTTATCCATACACTTCATAGTCAGCCACCCACTCTCATGAAATGAGTAGCTCTGTGGCTAACAATTCTGTGTATTTATTAACTTGAAGTGATGTGTATTGTATGTTCTAGAGACCATCTGTATTATGTGCGAGTTAGATTCTCAGCCATTTTAATGTATATTTGTATGTTACCTCCTCAATGCTGTGCAATCACTATGGGTTTTTTTTCCTTGCACTGATCAAAATGCCTCTTGTATGATAAAGAAAAAACCTTTCCTGTGGTGAATGTATGTAAATAAATTTTTTTAAAAAAACATGTCAGCTATACAAGCTGTGGCCTAACAAAAATAAAAGTCTATAATCGTAGAATAGAAAATCAGTTAAGTTGCTGTAACACCAGAAAAATGGTTCCAGATCTGGGGATGTAATGACAGAGAAAGGAAAGTCTTTCCTTATGATAATACAAAATAGCAAAGTTGGATATCCATAGCTTTTTACTTTCATTGTTTCCAAGTGGAAAGCCTCTCTCTTTTAATGTCTGTAAATCTAACATTACTTTCTCTTTCAAGTATATTGTATTGTTAGATGTTTGTTTGAGCTGGTAACTAACATCCTTGCAACTGCTGCAATATGTTTCTCTTGGCAACTTGTATATTACTTTGTACACAAGTACTAGTAAGACTATCATTAAAAGTAGCTTCTGCCATTAAACTACCTATAGCGGAATAGTACTTCTGTAATATTACCAATGTATTACTACCATACCATATTTTATTTCTCCAGTGTAATTAAACTGTTATTTATTCAAAGTAAAAGTGTCCTGTTTATTTCAATCTGAAACTATGATAAAATTCTGAGTTTCTAGTGATTGTCTAAAACGGCTTGTTTTAAACCTCTACCCAGGTTTCATTCCATTCATGAAGGATGTGAAGACTCTATTTTGAGGACAAGGTAACAAAATCACTTATACCAAACCATCCACTGCCATGCAAAGCTGGGCTCCCCACCCAATCCTGGCCTATCCTTTTATTATTTTTAGGGATGTGTAAAACTATCATTCTTTCTGTAGATATTTCTCTCTTCCTCACACTGAGCTTGCATGGACAGGACACATCTACAGAAGTAGACATGCAATGCCCACAAGTCCAAGGATTGTTCCATTAGTAACTGTTTTTTCCTCCCCTCATGTTCATTTTGCTCCTTCATCTGGCTTTAAAGGCAGAGAGGCTTGACTTAATTGTGCATGGATCCTAATTGAAAAGCACAGAGAGCAGCTATCTATTGTACATCCATCTGGTCTAAGTAGTGCTCATCATATTCCCCATTCAAAGCAAAGACAGGCTAGCCATTTAGTCTCCATGCTGTATAATTACTGCTCATCATAGCCTACAGGATTCAATTGCTAAGCAGCTTGATATTGGTTCCCTGTTCTGTGCAATTCACTTAATTACACAATCTTCTACAAAATGCATCACTGTTTTGTGTTGTTAGTGTTGTAGATCAGAAATAACTGTCTGTGAACCTGTTGCTTTCTTCCAGTCATTTATCCCATGGATACACTAAGCATCCTGATAAGTCTGAAGGAAATCACAGTTTTGACTGCTGGCTTGCAGATTCATATATTAGAGCAAGGGTGGGCAAGAAATTAGCTATGTCTCTTCCAGCAGATCTCTGGGTAATTTGTAGTAAATTAGCACAGATTTATGACTCACCATTATTTAAAAATATCAGTAACAAAATTATTCCTCCCACCATGAGACAGCTGAAAAGAGTTTGAGATAATGGAAGGTAGAGGGGTTGCCTAGAAAGACTTAAGGGCCTTTACAGACTGCCAGAAATAGTGCAGCTTGAGACTACTTTAACTGTCCTGGCTCAATGCTAGGGAATCATGGGAATTGTAGTCTTTTCTGAGACATTGAGCCTTCTCTGTCAGAGAGCTCTGGTGCCACAATAAACTACAGTTCCCATCACTCCAGGGCAGTTAAACTGGTCTCGAGTTGCATTATTTCTGGTAGTCTGTAAAAGCCCAAAGTTCTATTAACTTCCAGCACTCAAAAAATCCCTGAGTTCAGGATTATTTAATTTTAAACAAATGTACTTTGCAGCAACTGTCAGTATAAATGGATCTTGGCCAAAGAAAGAAAGAAAAGAAAAGAAAAAAGAAAAGAATGATGTTTTGCAAGCAACAAAGTATGGCTTTGTTGTTGCTGTTAACTGTCCTCACTCATGGCGACCCTGTGGATGAGACATCTCCAAGAGGCCTGTCCTCAACTGCTCTGCTCAGGTCCTGCAGGATCAAGCCCTTGGTCTCTCTGATCAAGTCTAACCATCTAGCATGCATTCCTCTCTTTCTATTGCCTTCACCTTAGCCTGCCACTTGTATTAAAGTACAGTTGGCCCTCCATATACACATGTGTTTGGTTTTTTTTTTAATCTATGGATTGAAAACAGTCCAAAAATATAAATTCCCAAAAGCAAACCTTGATTTTGCCATTTTATGCAAGAGGCACCATTTTCATATGCCATTGTATTTAATGGGACTTGAGCATCCATGGATTTTGGTATCCATGGGGGATCCTAGAACCAAATCCCAGAGAATACCAAAGGCCCACTGTACCAGTGTTTCTTTCTCTGGAAAGTGGAGGGATGGTTATTCCTACAAATGTTAAATGGTTCCACCTTATTTCTGAGTGAAAACCATAATATTTTACATTGTGAGTTATCAAAAATTACATTGTTTTAAAATCTGCCACCAAATCTGCTGAAATAGAACTAGACAGACCAAAGATCCACTTTTATCTAGGTCAGACTAAAACACAGACTGGTTTCCCAACCCACAGATATGCGAGACATGTGCCTTTTCTGATGACTGTGTGGCAGAGGGAAGTAGGTGTTTACCCTCTTCCTGCTGCTGTCTTTTTCTCCTGTTTTTCCAAGTGCAGCAGAAAATATACTTCTCCATGTCTCTTGTAGGGAGCAAAGAATTGGAGCAGGTGGTTTTGTGAGGAATGGGAACATGCAAACAGGGAAGGAGGAAGATTTAAGCAGCCTTTGTTCTTCCTTTCCCCTGCAGAAACTGGCAGTCTCCCACAGCAGCTTCTTGGTAAACAACAACTTGTCAGGAGCCTGCTCACAATAACCTAGTTTAGCCCTCAAAGCCCATCTCTGACATAGAATTTGATCTCCCTGTTATGCCTCCAGAACCACATGAAAACATTTAATTAGAACAACTTATTCATGTAGTTGCCTATTCCCATGATCTGAATTCTTCCACAAACCTAGTCTCTGTTCACATGATTATCTCTGGACAAGCTGCATATTGGAACACTCCCAAGGGCCATTCTCCAGAAGGAAAAATAAAGTGGAACTGGTCATGAAATAAACCAATGTTCTAAAATACTACATTAAAACAAAGTTTTGAAATTGTCTGGTCAGTCATATGAGGAAAGCTATTTTATAAGCTCACAGCACTGGAATCTTCCAAGTGATGACAACATGCAATGGCAGATGCAGGAGGAAATGTCACAAGTAAAATATTATGCAAGAAGACAGTGAGCCAAATAATTTCTCTAGCATATGTATACACACGTAATTCTGTACTGAGAATGCCTTGGGCAAGTATACATGATAGTTAAAGCAAAAATTTAAAAGAAAAATTGGTCCTGCCCCCCCCCTTGGTATTACAGGTATGATTGTAACAGTATTACAGGCGGTTTCTAGAGCAACTCATGCTGCAATTTGGCACCACAGCATGATTTGCTAGAGGCTTAGGACCTTCACATGGAATGAAATGGGGGAACAATGCAATGACACCACCAAGGGACTGACACCACAGTAATATAGCTTAGTGGTACAGATCACGCTTTGCATCAAGAAGACCCTTAATTTAACCCTTAATATCTTAAATTAAAAGGATTAGTGTACAAGTGGTGGGGAAGACCACTGCAACTCTGCGAAGCCCCGGAAGTCGGAACAGATAACATGGAGTTAGATGCACAAATAATCGAATTGTAGCTTCCTATATACCTATGCTCCTTTGCTCCCAAATTCTTGAAAGGACAGAGTGGCAGAAAGGATTAGGTATGCACTACATTCTGAAGAAAAACACCACCCTACTGTCAGTCAAGAAAAAGAAACACATAACACATAGATGAACAGTAATGTTCACAAAGGCATCATGTGTTATTACAGCCTGGCAAATCAATTTTAAAAAAGGAAAAACAGAGCCTTTGGAAACACCACTAATTTCAAAGCTACAGGGGGGAAATGAAGAGCATTGATGAGTTTCTTTTACCCATTTAATGGAAGTACGCAGTAAATTATTCTTGGTCTAACTCCAGAAAACAAATGTGCTTTGCAAATGAAATATTCAGAGGGAACAAACAACTTAATCCAATCATATCTATCACCATCAGAGGCAGTCATAAAAGCAATGCAACCATCATCTCTGTAGCTCGTGCCATAGTCAATGTCACATTCAATTCAAATAAATCCAAAATCCCTGAGAGACATTCATAATCCGAATTTCTAAATCTAATGGCCAAACGTGTCAAGATGGTGACCTTAGTTGCAGATCTGCCCCAATCCCATGTAAAATGGATTTGTGGCGATGAATGATTAACACATCAAAAGGCTGGTGATTCTGTTGCATCTGTACTACTCATGCCCACTACTCTTTCCGGGTTCTCCATCCTGGGAGGGTCGTTCCCCCACAGCTGATCTCCTAGATCAGAAATAACTCCAGCAGGGAGATATGACACTTGAGGAAGAGTAGGGGGAAGTAGCAGATGTAGAGAGGATTCAGCCTTACTTCTATTTCCCCTTTCACACTTGGGGGTTATTCACATATTTTGTTTTGCAATGCAACAATGTGAATAATTTCACTCATGCATCCCCGATTTATTCTTCCCACTATTTTTTAAAAATCTGAACCTCATCTATGTGCATCTCTGCAAATTCTGTTGCTCACACCTATCAGCACTACAAATAAAGATGGAGTTGATGATACAGATATATTCAAAACACATTTAAGACATGCAGAGTTTTATCCCGGTTTATCCCGGGTCTATCTGCTTCGGATATTCACACAGCCAATAATGTGAAACTTTTTGAGTACTCGGGGGGGGGGGGGGGGGGGGGGAGAACCAAGATCGATTATCCCAGGTTTTGTGGGGTTTCTTGGTAGCACCCTGCAAAAAATCGGATGCTTCTGAAATTAATGTGAACAACATAGATTCAACCCATGTTTTACTGGGATTACTGACACTGTCTGAATAACCCATTGGAACCATCTCTCATCCCTCCCACCTTCACACACAGTTGGAACCACTTGTGTTTAAAGAAATGGGCTGCCATATTACATTAAGTTTTAAAGTTGTACACCATGGTTTGAATCCTGCAGAAACATGACATCATCGTTTGCACATTTTTCAGGGTCATGCATCACTGAAAAGAGAACACAGACAAAAATATACCAGTTCTAAGGAGCCTCTTTATCTTTCTTGGCTGCTCTTCTCTTACTCTTTCCCTCCTGTCACCACTTTTTAGGCCAGTGCAGTTACACCAGCATAGTACACTGAGAAGATTTCAGTTAATATGTCAACTTTTAGAAGAAGTCCCACAGTATGAGAGTTTGTCCAATCAGCTCCACATATTGTTTTTAAAAAAACCTCCAAAGAAGGAGATTCCACCACTCTCCGAGGGAATGTATTCCACTGTTGAACAGCTCTTACTATCAAGAAGTTCCTCCTAATGTTGAGGTGGAATCTTTTTTGCTTGTAGCTTGCATCCATTGCTCTGGGTCCTAAAATAAGCTTGCTCCATCCTCAATATGACATCCCTTCAAATATTTAAGCAGGGCTATCATATCACCTTTTAACTGTCTCTTCTCCAGGCTAAACATCCCCAGCTCCCTAAGTGTCCTCATAGGACATGGTTTCCAGGCCCTTCACCGTTTTAGCCATCCTCCTCTGGACAGTTTCTCAACATCCTTTTTGAATTGTACCCAGAACTGGATGCAGTATTCCAAGTGAGCCTGACCAAAGCATAATAGAGTGTCACTATTACTTCCCTTGATCTAGACACTACACTTCTATTGATGCAGCCTAAAATTGCATGGGCCTTTTTAGCTGCTTGGCTCATGTTCAACTTGTGGTCAACTAGGACTCCTAGATCCCTTTCACATGTCCTTTTGTTAAGTCAGGTGTGCCCCATCCTATATCTATGCCTAAGTGCAGTATCTTATATTTCTCCCTGTTGAAATTCATTTTGTTCATTTTGGCCCAGCTTTCTAATCTACTAAGGTCATTTTGAATTTTGATCCTCTTCTCTGGGGTATTAGCTATTCCTCCTAATTTGGTGTCCTCTGCAAATCTGATAAGTGTGCCCTCTATTCTTTCATCCAAATCATTGATAAAGATATTGAATAGCACTGGGCCCAGGACAGAACCCTGTGGCACCCCACTGGTCACTTCTCTCCAGGATAAAGAGGAGCCATTGCTGAGCAGCCCTTCATCTTGGAGAAAAAATGACCAACAGGGTGCCACAGGGTTCTGTCCTGGGCCCAGTGCTATTCAACATCTTTATCAATGACTTATTTTAGAAATGTGCATAGAAGTACATGAGGGATTAGACTCAGGATCTACTTTCTGCTGGCAGCAGGTTCCACTCATGAAAGCTCCCTTCCCAAAAATTTTTTGGATTCCTCCTCTCCCCATACCCCATACAGCAAGGCCGCAATACTCTGTGTATTGTTTTTCAGAGGGCTATTGGTTTTGCATCCTCTTACTTCTTAAGAGGATGAGTTCTGGATTCAACTCATTAATATCTGTAAACATTTCTTTTAAAGAGCACTGACTGATGCAGCAATCGGACAAAATTATTTTAAATTTGGAAAGACCAGGAAGTGAGAGAAACCAGCATCAAAAGATTTGTCCACTATTACCTTTGCTCATGTAAGGTAAGCTGCTATTTCAGTATTAATTCCATAAAAGTATCTTCCGTCTTCAAGATGAGTTCATCTAAGTGGAAACTGAAGATACTAAGTATCAGTATTCACAGATGGAAGGCCTTTATCTACTACCATATGTTAAGAGATTTCTAGAGCTTCCTTTAATAGCCAAGTAAGCTGGGATCCTTCATTTCTCCATGCTTGATTTTAAATATATCATTACATATAAAATTATGTTGCAGAAAGAAAGGTAAACCCAGCTTTCAAAGTAATGTGCTGTTCTTGCTAATGCCCAATTTGTCCAGTCTTATGGAAAGTCTAGAGGGGTTTATAATAGTTGTTTGTGATTTCGGTTATTAGGCTCTAAATCAGCTGGCTTCTGCTTCAAACTTTCTTGTGGAAAGTGAAACTACAGGGTAATCTCACTGGAAATAACTTAGATTGGAATTTTAAAGTTATCAAGATTTTACCTGAGCTGGGAACATGCCAGTATAGCAAATTATTCATTATATAAGTTAGAGCATGAAAAGGTAGGAGGTTAGAGATAGAAAGTGTCCTCTGGGACACATAAATGCATCATAATGCACTTTGTAGTTTAACAAGTCTTAAACTGACCACTAGTTTCTGTTTTCAGTCTCTCAGAGCTCCTCTCCTCCTCTTCTTCCTCCCTCTCCATCTGCTTCCCTATTTATGATTCTTTTTCTTAGCAAAAGTCCTCTTTTCAAGAGAGCCTTCTGCTGACGCTTGAATCGCAGAGGTCACCTCCAATAGGATCCCATGGATTAACTAAATATATCCTCTATTTTGATTCTGCAACCCTGGATGCAACTTACCCCTGAGGCTTAAAGGCCTTCTTCATATTCTTGATGAAACAAACTGATACCTTTTAGAGTAGGAGGAATTAGGAACTTCAGCTGGGAAACAAGAGGAAGTACTCCATCTGCCCAAAAGCTATAAAGGCTGAGCATCCAGCAAAATATTCTCAGTATAAAGACGTACAGCACTGAAATTCCCAGAATGTTCAGAATCAAGACAAACAATATAAATGTTGCAAAGCATTTTATGTACTATGAAGTGATACAGAAATGATGTACTGAGATTGTAAAATAGAACAAATTGAATAAATTGAAAGTACTGTGCAATCTTAGTGCTGCATCTGAATATATAACATATGTTGGTACCCACTGGAACATGTAAACACAAGAAAAACTATACCCATATGATGTATCCTGTATGAATTATTCAGCCTGCTGAGTGCTGCGTTCTTACTCAGTGCCCTAGAAATTTAAGAAAGCAATCCTAGCACGCTTACCTGGGAGTAAATTCCACTAGAATAACAGAATCAAAGAAAGGGAAGAAACTACAAGGTCCATCCAGTCCAACCCCCTACAATGAAGGAATATATAATTCAAGCACTCCCAAAAGATGGCCATCCAGCCTCTGTTTAAAAACCTCCAAAGAAGGAGACTCCACCACACTCTGAGCAGCATATTCCACTGTCAAATAGCTCTTACCATCAGGAATTTCTTTTTAATGTTTAGGCAGAATCTCTTTTTCTGAAATTTGAATGCATTGCTTTGTGTTCTGGTCAGCAGAAAGCAGGCTTGTTTCATCCTCAATATGACATCCTTTCAGATGTTTAAACATGGCTATCATGTCACCCCTTAACCACCTCTTCTCCAGCCTAAACATACCCCACTCCATAAGACATGCCTCATAGATCATAATTTGCAGAGCCTTCACCATTTTGGTCACCCTCCTCTGAACATGCTCCAGCTTGTCCACATCCTTCTTGAATTGTGGTAACCAGAGATGGACACAGTATTCCAGGGGAGGTCTGTCCAAAACAGAATTGTTGTTGTTCTTCAAGTCATTTCCAACTTATGGCGACCCTAAGGTGAACCTATCACAGGGTTTTCTGGGGCTGAGTGTGTGTGACGTCCCCAAGGTCACTCAATGGGTTTCCATGGTCAAGCAGACAATTGAACCCTGATCACTTGAGTCATAGTCCAACACTCAAACTACTACACCACACTGGTTCTCAAAGCAGAATAAAGTGATACTCTTACTTCCCTCAGTGTAGACATTATACTTCTATTGATGCAGCTGAGAATCACATTGGCATTTTTAGCTGCTGCAGCTTGTGGGCCCTTTTGCACATACTGTTGTCAAGCCAGGTGTTACCCATCCTATATCTGTACATTTCATTTTTATTTTATTATATTTTATTTGGCATAATTGTAGTACTTTACATTTTTTCCCAGTTGAAATTCATTTTGTTAGTTTCAGGCCCAGTTGTCTAATCTTTAAGGTCATTTTTAAAATTCTGATCCTAGTCCCTCTCCCCCACGTTTGGTATCATCTCCAAATTTTTTCCTAGTTGTAAAATAGATCCTCAACTGTGATCTGTGTTCCCTGCTTTCCAGCACAAGATTTGGGGGAAGATTTCAATTTTCCATCATAATAGTTTACCATGTAAGCACTTTCCATCAGCAGTTTTAGATGTTAGAGTAACATGAGCAACATGACTAATGCTAGCCAGTGCCTCACCTCTGAACCCATATGTAGAAATACTGGCTAGATCTTAAAGGTCTGCAGTTTACTTGTAGTGAATCGCTCACACACAATATCCAAGTCTTCCTTCCTAATTTCACAACCATTATCTTGGATCTGAATTAGTTTTAAGCCACCATCCTTAACTGTCACTTGAATACTGGTGGGTTTGGCATCCAAACAGTTCTCCACCATTTCCTTAGTGGCATTGGCAGGTCACTGGATGACCTCTCCAGAGGCAGTGCAGTTCACCATGGCCTCTTCCAGCTGATGGATCATGCTGGACAGCAGAGCCATGGCATGGAGGCAGGTGGCAAAATGGAGGGCCTGGGAGGATATGTCTATTAGGCACTAGGGAAGATAACATATTGGAGGAGTGGGCTGTGGGACATGATGGCTACAAATAGTTCAGAAATTAGGGCTTGGGGCTGACCTAGAGATCCTCACTTGGGCAGAAGGGAGAAAAAGGAGAGTGCTCTAGAAAAGTTAAGAGTGAAATAAAGCCCCCCCCCCCATGAGAACTCCTGAAGTAGAGAAGCAGGGCGAGGGGCAGTTGAAGAAAGACTCAGGGCATGAGGGGAACAAAGGAACTCGATGGCTCCTGCCTGAGGGGACCTACCTGTAGCCTACCTCCTCAGGAGAGCCAAAAAAAAAATCTGCAAATTTGATAAGCATGCCCTCTATGATAAGCATGCCCTTCTCCAAAGCACAGCAATAGGAAAGTCCTTCATAAAACATGCAAAAGGATTGGGATAGCAGTTGGCAAACTACGGCCTGCGGGCTGAAACTGGCCCGTCGAGGCCTTGTAACCGGCCTGTGGCTGGTCCTGTTGCCACCATGCACATACGCAACACGGGGCACCATTTTGCATTCCAAAATGGCGCCTGCACTCACGCACAAATGTGCATGATGGCAGGTGCCATTTTGGAATGCAAAATGGTGCCGCCGTCATGCGCATGTGCTCACAACGCGCAGTGCCTTTTTGTGTTCTAAAATGGCACCTGCCGTCGTGCGTATGCGTGCATGAGCACACGATGGCGGGAGTAGTGCCCATGCGTGTGCGAGCGGGTGCACGCACCTCCAGTGCCATTCCCCCCCTTCGGCCTGCCAACAATCGGGGGACAGCAGAACCGGCCCCACCCCCAAAGTATGCCGACCACTGTATTGGGAGATGGATCTGTCCATCACTCAACTTCCCCTCGCCTGACCCTGTGCCTTCCCATTCATCCCACTTTGGGTGATTTTCACACACAAGAAGACATTAGCTAGAATTCACTTGGTGACATACACAGTGGTAAACTCCTGTTATACTTGCATATGTCCTTTCCAGGCCATTCTGGAAGAAAATAAAGGAAAGCAGCTTCATTTATATACTGCCTCATATCGCACTATGGGAAGTCTAAGCGGTTTACAACTGTAAGGTCATTGCCCCCCAACAGTTGGGTACTCATTTTAGCCACCTCAGAAGGATGCAGGCCTGAGTCTAGCCTGAGCCCTGGCTAGTATTGAACTCGCAACCTTGTGGTCTATGAGTGAATGGCTGCAGTACAGGCATTTAACCACTGTGCCACCAGATATCTAGTACCTCCTTTGTGCAATGACCCCTGCACATACAACCTACCTGTCACTTGTCGGCATATACCCCCACAGCCATTTAATGGTCGAGGAAGAGTGGGAGGAGTCAGGCTATGTGTCCAGCTCTGCTTCCACAGTAGGATGCACAACAATGCCAACATCCTCCTGGACCTCCCTGAAATTATCCAGAAGTCCAGCAGCATTACTCATTCCTTTGTACACCTGGATACAGAAACACAGTAGGATCCTTTCTGGGTCCTCCCTGCCTTCCTCTGGCTAAATGTGTGTGAGAGAAACATGCTAACAGCTGACAGGGAGGCTGTTGGGGGGGACGGAAAGCTGAGGTACACTTGGGGCAGCTTTATGCTCCATCAAGCCAATGCATGTTCTAAGCCATTATTTTTGGCATGCAAAGGGATCTTGAAGCACCTTTGACGCTTAACTGAAAGAAAGAAGTTAGTAGCAAGAGCTTTCGTAGACTTGAGCCTACTTCATCAGATGCATGTCCATTATTTTTGGCATCACACTGCCAGCTTTTCAGAAGTCTGAAGCCAGGAAGAAGCTTCAGTGGGTTTCAGGTTCTATTACCTTGAAAGGAAAGACTGCTGTACCTCAGGCGGTTCCTGAACAAGTTCAAAGGAATTCCCATCGCAAAGCATTGCAGCCTTAGTTGTACAGTGACAAGCATTTAGGTTTAGAATTTGAACTTCCATTTTTGGCCAAATTTCAGACTCATCCCCAACCTTTAAGTACTCTGTTTCTCAACCACATCATCTTTATTCTATTTTGATGCCTCTGGATCATTAAAAAAAACAAAACAGTACAGGCATTTCAAACTGAGTACCTGCAACTTTCCTAATATTAGAGATGACTTTTACCCTAGCATGTTCATTGTGCAATCACTTTGTATAAAATTCTAAATGCTTGTCACTGTACAACTAAGGCTGCAATGTTTTGCAATAGGAATGAATGAGCAATATTATTTTATTAAGCATTTTTTGTGACCTTTTCCTCTGTTGCACCAGTTCAAAAATCATGGGCTACCCCAAATGGAACCAAATCCAAAGGATTTAGCAGCCTCTGGGATCAGCTATCAAGGGATACTTTTTCTGACTTCTAGAAGATAACAGGAAAATGATGATGGAATCTGCAGTCTTAATAGTCCTAGGAAGCCACTATCCTTTATACGCTTACCTTGCAAGTCCATCTGTATGAAGAGCAGCTTAACTTCTTTTTAGACTTTCATAAGACTGCTCTGTTACAGTGTAACCCTATAAATGTCTACTCAGAAGGAGATCCCATTGAGTTAAATTGGGCTTAATCTCTAGTGTGCAGGCGCTTGAGGATTTAGTTCTTTGCTGTCTCTGAAAAAAAATGAGTGGATTTATACTCAGTATGGACTTACTAAAGTATGCCTGTCATGCAATAATTTCAGCTAACCAGTTAACTGTTACAGCTTGGACTTTCCATGTATTCCTATGCAGCTTGTTTTCAAGTCACCTCAGTCATATAAAATGCCTGTCTGTTGCTACAGATGGATTTTTACAGCTGGTTAAATCCAATATTAATCCCAATGAGAAGAATCCCACTAAAATGAGTGGGAGTTATTAATCACATCTCATATACAAACCACTGATTTTAATGGGTTTAGTCTGGTTCATCTAACATTGGATTTAGCCTTATGCCTTAAATGCATTATTTAGCCTTCAGCATTATAGGCCTTATGCCTGTCAAAAGGAAACATGTTTATCAAATGATGAGCTTATCCTGCTACATACCAATATATATATGAGTCGCCAATATGAGTTGCTTCCTCTTATATAATAATAAGAGTTTGAAGATATAGCAGGCTACCCTGATATCAAAATAGTATTTGATCCACATATAGAAACTTGATTAGCCTTGTGTTAAGAGGTTAGGATTCTTTGGGGCTTTTCACACTACAATTGTGTGTTATTATACAGAATTATGGTGCTATTATTCCATTCTAACTTCCATAGTTCCCTCCTATGTAATCGGGATCTACAGCTTAAGGTGGGGCCTTCTCAGCCAGAGAGTTCTAGTGCCTCACCAAACTACAAACCTGTGTTTCCATATGATTTTTCCATGACAGTTAGTGCAATGTAGTTGCATAGTGCAAATGTGCATTTGGAAGGAAGGACCTGGAATCACAGCAAGCTTGGAAGACATCATTTTTTTGCCTATATCTACAGACAGACTACCTTTGCCTTTCCCGTCTAACAGGGATGGACTATCTGTGCTTTAGCCAAGGGCTTTTGGGTTAGGAAAATCAAGAAATGAATCTGCTACAAATGTTACATGCCTTAGCAAGCCTCTTTTATCAAATCCCTTGTGACCAAGAAAGGCATTTAATTATTTATATTATTCCTTGACTGCAAGAATTTCCACTGAGCATTTGTTTCAGGAGAATATATTTCCAAGTTCAGTTCAGTTCAGTTCTGATTTTGTCAGCCTTTAGATGCATGCTTAACCGGGCACAGTGCAGTCATTGCGGGGTGACGGGAGGGCACCATATGGTGAGATAAAATGATGATTCCAATCTGAGTATAGCTGTCCTGACTTGGTGAGCAGATATGTGGCACATTGAAAGTTCTGAGGTTGCTACAACGAAAGACACATTTTGTACATAAATACAACTTGGAAAGGGTACAGATTCGCTCTTACAAAAGGAAAAAGTAAATGGCACGTGTTGATGGTTCTTGGCTCTCAAGAAGCACAGCAGAATCCCCTCCCCCCAGTTTTATTTCAATTATTATTTCTGGTGATCTGTTTGAGAAGTAGGCTGATTTTCCTCAGCATGTGTTTGTGGAGGAGGCTGTAGACATTGCCTTCCATATATTTACTTCTGTCAAATCTGTTCAGTGTTTATCCCATCAAAGCCTACAGTATGGGGAATATTGCCTCTGAAGGAAAATTGTGCTCATTGGCAAGTATGAGTTACAAACAAGGCTGGGCCTATCACTGGACAAAATGAGGCAACTGCCTCAGGCAGCAGATACTGGGAGGTGGAGAGTGCTGCTCTTCTCTCTCATTTTCCCTTTTTGTCAGGGTACAGAGCTATGTAGGCCACACACAACCGATCCGGGACCATCTCAACTAGCCTGCTACCTCCAGAGTAGTGGAAAACATTCACCTCGACTGATGTATGATCCCCTTGGCTTCTGTAATAGAAAGGAAAAGGGAGCAGCATTTAGGTCCTTTCATACAGTACCATTATAATACAGTACCATTATAGCACACCCTCCAACTTTTCATACATCACTCAGAACACAACAGGCCACACAACATCAGAGTGTGGTCAAGATGGCAAAAGTTATTAATGATAAAGAAGACACAAGCTAGAAGAAGTTGCAGCAGTGTGCTTTTGCCTGATCCTCCTGGGAAGGGCAAAATTCCTTTCCTCTCCCCTTGTTGAGTTAGTTGAGTGCAAACCACTTTTGCACTTTGAACTCACTTTACAGCAATTGAAATGAGCTGAGGACAAAGAGGGAAAGTGGGAGGATGAGAGAGAAACTGGAACTTTTTAAAAAGCAGATGAAAAAGTGGGATGACAGAGGACTAATTGTGACTGCCCCTGCCAAATCAAGACAGTTGAAGGATATGTTATAGCTCTATAATTCCACTTTGATTGCCATGGCAACATCCTATGGAGTTCTGGGATTTGCAGTATAAGAAGGGATATTTAGAATTTTCAACCAGATTGGTACTTATACTCGAGAATTGAAGAAAAGGAAGTAGATGTCTAAAGAAAGGGACGAGAGGAGATGAATGAGAAATTGTCTATCATTTTTAATTTATATGTATGTATATTTGTGTATTTTTTAAAAAGAATTTGTTATCTATTTGTTTTGGTCTAGGAAGATTGATGCTATATGTATTAAAGTTTAATGTTTTAAAAAATTTAAAGGAATCCTCAACCAGCTTGCTCTAGTGGTACACCAAATACAAGCCCCAGGATTCCATAGGATACAATTAAAGTGGAAACATAACACTATAATTGTGAAGTCGTAGGCTTTTATGGCTGGCATCCATAGTTTTTTGTGGGTTTTTCAGGCTGTGTGGCCATGTTCTAGAAGAGTTTCTTTCTGACGTTTCACCAGCATCTGTGGCTGGCATCTTCAGAGAAAACTGGAATGGAAGAGAATGGGTCTATATATACTGTGAGACCCTGGGTAGGGAGGAGTGGTTCCCAGGTGAACTGTGTGTTGTTCTGTGTTGAATAGGTATTGTTCTGTGTTAATGGCATAGCTTCAGGATATGCAATCCAGGATATTGTCTGCTATTCCCATGTAAACTGTGTATTGTTCTGTGTTAATGGCATGGCTTCCAGGTGAGGATATGCAATCAATATCAATAGCAGACAATCTCCTGGTGAAATGTCAGAAAGAAACTCTTCTAGAACATGGCCACACAGCCTGAAAAACCCACAAAAAACTATATAACACTATAATTGTTTGGTATGAAAGAACACCTTGCATTTTACCTCAGGCAGCATAATATCTTGCACTGACTCCAAGATATAGCCACAAAACACAATTATAGCATTTTGATACCATTTCAACCTCCATGACTCTATCCTGTGGAATCTTGGAATCTGTAGCTTCATGAGATACTTGGGGTTCATTCCCACTATGATTTACATCAATTTGCTGATTGATTTAAATGTGACTCATCCCCATTCAAAATGGTTTTCGATGCAACTGTGATCATTTGGACTCACTTTGAAGTGAGACAAATGCAAAATTCCCCCCTCTTAGAGCTGCCTTTGTGCTTTGTGGTGTCACAACCTCACTGAGACGGAAGCCCCTTGCTACCAGAGTATTGGAATCTTGGTCAATCATAAAATGATTACGAATGCCTGAGTGCAGTAACACAGAGGACAGGAGCTGTTTATGGACATATATTCTGTATGTCTGATAAGAACAGAGAAGTACTAGTGTTGTTTTACTCTTCACTAGGGGAATATTTGAGTCCTGTTTCTGCATTAAAGGCCTATATTCAAATTTGGTTCAAGTGCAGAAAAGAAAAACTGGGATAGACCCAGGAGTAAGGAACAGGAGCAAAAAGTGAAATGTCTTAATTGTAAAGATTATTCTTAATGTCCCCAGTAGGGTTGCTTGCATACTTAAAAGTTAAACACATGGTCAATTATGCAATTAAATGAAGTGTTATTATAAGACAATTAAAATTGTAATGAAACCCACAGTACACATGCCTCGAGTGGTTAAAACATAACATGGGAGTGGAGAGAGACAGGCAGGAATTGTATGCATACTGTTGAGAGGGCAGCTCCATTCACCAAAAGCCTAGTGCAACCCTTGACATGTACAGCTCTATTTCTATACCTGACAACTCACAAACTTTCCCCATTTTCACTAGCATGTGATAACGCAAAAAAGCATGGTGCTTCAACAGCCTTAATGGATCATTCACAGAAATATCCTGAAATATTTCTTTTGAAACAACATTTATTTACTTATTCATTTTGTTGTTGCTGTGTACCTTCAAGCCATTTCCAACTTAAGGCAACTCTAAGGCAAACCTTATGAGGTCTTCTTGGCAAGTTTCTTCAGAATGGGTTTATCATTGCCATCCTCTGAGGCTGAGAATGTGTGACTTGCCCAAGGTCACCCAATAAGTTTACATGGCTGAGTCATGATGCATTTACTTATTTAATATCCCACTTTCCTGCCAACAATATAGCACCCAAGCCAGTTAACTGAGATAAAAACAAATTAAAACAAACACAACTGAAGTGTTGAAAATCAGGTTAAAATCATTAATAAATATGCATCAATAAAAAGAAAGCAACATAAACTGGCCACTCAGACCTTTTCCATCTCCCTTTCCAGCATCACTTCAGCTTAGCGGTGAGAAAGGTCTCTGAGTATAAAGGAGTCTGTGCCCCCTGGAGGAAGGACAACAGTGATGGAGCCAAGCTATTCTCCTTCAGCAAGGAGTTCAGACCCTGGGAGAAGCAACTGAGAAAACCCTTTCTCCCATCCCTACTGAGATGCAACTGAGACCAAAAGAAAAGTCTTCCTGTAAGACAGTGGTTCACAATAATTTGCTCTTCAAATATTTTGGACTTTAACTCTGACATAGAAGCCACCAGAAGCAAGTGCGTATGATCACGGCCAGCTCTGAAATCTCCAGAAATGGGCACAGTTGGTGCACTTATTGTGTAAACATTTTCATGCCCATTGCTCAAAATGGGACTTCCAGGCTCAGGGATGAATCCCAGGGTACATCAAACCTGAGTCTTCGAGAGGTCTAACATTCCATCCAGCACAGGTTGAATATTCCTTATTCCCCAATCTGCCTTTCAGTAAATCAAGAGAAATTCTGTATGGATTAAGTATCTGGTCCATTACTGATACCCAACATTAATTTAATATTCAAGGATCGTCATGTTGGCCATGCAGCAAAATACAACAAATCCACAAAACAGTACCCAAAGGTATCACAGTTTTGTGGATTTTGATTTTATTGTATTTTCCAACACAGGTTTAGATTCACAATGGCTTCCTTGTATTCTAGATGAAACGATATTATTGTCATCATCCAACCCCTCTATTGTGATGAGGACCCAGATGTTTGAAATCCTCACTATACAGCTCACTGTGATGAAAATAATAATCAGATATTTTCCCACAAACTAAACATATTCAGTTTGATGGGTCTCATGCTCACATATCTTTAGACACAATTTGTCCTGTGAACATAGCCTCATTTTGGCATAAATCTGAGCTGAAAAACAAGCACACAAAATGTTGAGAAGAGAATTGGTTCAAATGTGGAGCCAGGAGTCACTGAAGATAATGAGACTCAGTCCTTAAATTTATGCCTTTCAATTGTTTGCCATAGAATACATTGGTACTCTGAATTCCCACAGAAACTTGGATGATGAAACCATAATTTATACTGGAGCTTTTCAAAAGATCTGAATACATGTTTGGCAACTCTCTGATTGCAGTGATAAAACTGCATTAGCAATTAATAATCTCACAGAAATAGAGATCCATCACTGGCTGCCATGAGTCTATTACCAAATAAATCTAAAATGAAGTAGATCCCCAGTGGGCCCCCTTGATGGATTATATTAAATTTAATGGTAATGGGAGGATATGCTGTAATTGTAAATGCTGGAAGGGAGGAAAGGATGAAAAGAAAAAGAGGGAGAAATGGCTGACATGCCAAACATTTTGCATGCAAATAAGTGAAGACCTTGTGGAGAGGGAGAGGCCTTCTCAGTGGCTGCTCTCAGACTTTGGAGGACCCTCCCTAGAGAGACCAGATGGCCCTGTCCTTGCTCTCCTTCCATCAGAGGTCAAAACATATTTGTGCCATCACGCTTTTGCAAATGACTAGAGTTGGTCATTGGATGCTGTATGGTGCCATTTTTAAGATTTGCAAATAGTCTTTCAATTATTTTTAAAATATTTTCTAATGTTTAATGTTTTCACTTTATAAACAAGCTTCCTCTATCCTCAATATGACACCCCTTCAAATATTTAAACCTAGCTATCATGACACCTCTTAACTTTCTCTTCCCCAGACTAAACATACCCAGCTCCCTAAGCTGATCTTCACAGGGCATGGCTTCCATACATTTCAGCATTTTGGTTGCCCTCCTCTGGGCACACTCCAGTTTGGGCACATTCTTCTTGAACTGCTGTGCTCAGAACTGGATACAATTATGATTACTGTGTATTTTCCAGAAAGGCATGCAGCTGTATGTGCACACTCACGCATGCACACAATACCCTGCCTCTATATCTATATGTCCTACCTCTTACCCTGCATATTGGTATTAATACATACCAAAGGTAAATCCCTTTAACTCCACACTCTGAGTGCTGCCTGACAACCATGGCCTTGTCTGCATGGGCCTGAATATGTTGGGGAAAGCCCAGGATGTTCTGGCCCTGGAGTGGTCCCAATGTTCTCTCATTTCCAGGCTCTCTATTGTGGTGCCAGGTGACTATTCGCGCACACGTCCCACTGTGCAAGCCAGCATGGCTACTGCCAATATGAGTCGCTCCCTCTGAGATGAAAAATGAGGTGCCCATCATTGATCGCATGGCTGGAGACTGTTGCAGGAAATAACAGGCTATGAGTTATTCACTCACAGCTTCTCGGGTTTCTTGCAGAACAGAGCCAAAAGAGGAGACTGCAGTGAATAGCAAACCAGGTTTATTATGCCAGCTGTCCCAAAGGAATTCACATTCACAGCATTGGGCAAAGAAACAGATCAAAATACACCATCAAACAAAAAAATCCAAATTTCACACCCTATTGGACACTCCAAACTCTAAACATATAGATCTTCAAGCAATGAGAATACAGATTTCAGAATACATTATAATCTACTTAAACACATCTGGCCACATTCCAGTGTCATCTTGTATCATCCTTATCAAGGCCCCTTTGCACAGACAGGTAGCTGCCAATGCATTATTATGGCTCCCTGGCCCACTCTAGCTCCTAATGAAGGTCTTTAATGCATTAGGTTCCTCAGAAGGTCAAGCTGTGTCTAAACAACCCTCTGGCATTCCTTTCCTTCTCAGAGAGGCCTCAACTTTTAAACTCTCCCAGAATCCTCTCTGCATGTGGCTAACTTGACCTCTATTTCTACATTTCTAACACAATTGGCTAAAATATATTGATTATTAAAACTCTTCTGCCACAGAGACCTCATTCTGACTTCACAGTAAGTGACACACCATGGCGGCAACCACACCAGGACACATATGCAAACAGCTACCCAGAATTGCAACAGAGGGCTGTTAGGAAGGATCTAATTAGGGGAATTTATAATTAGCTCAAAATATGCAAGAGCGGGGCCCTAACAACAATCCACGGGACCGTGTACCATTATGTATACCAGAGGACTAAGGAATCCCGCAATGGATGATGCTGAGGCAGGCTTCTCCAGTTAAAGTCTAAATATTTATTATAAGGGGAAAACTTCACGTACACACATATAGCACTCACACACACTGCACACTTAGAAATAAAGGAGGTGAAAGTGGGGATAGCATGAAAGTGACTGAGGGAGTTACTCACTTCCGAAGGCTTCTCCGGGATCTGCTGTGGATGTTGCTGATAATGATGATGAAGCACGGCCGCCAAAATGGGGGGGAGAAGGATGGCCGAGGGAGCTATGATCAGAGTTCAGACCGATGTGGAGTTAGCATGCACTCTCAAGATAGCACATGGAGTCTAGAAAGCCAAGGGTTCTTATAGGAAATTTCTACCTTCTGGCTATTGACTAAACAGCTTTGGCTGAAACTAGGACAAAGGCGTTGATAGTCTTAGCTTTCTCAAACCTAGATGTGAGGATAGCCTAAACAATGCATTTGGTTTCAGAACTATCGAGGAAGGGAGGCTAGAGAAAAGGGTGCAGTCAAATCTGATCACTGCCCCATTAAGTGTGAGACTCAAGGCAAATAAACACTATTATGTGTCTTTTCCAGTATAATGGTCTTTCCCTTTTGGCAACTCCCAAACCTGTCTGGTAGGGAATTTTCCATCTGTTTCGGGCAGATCTCTCAGTGCCTACATGACCTGCCATCCAGGGGATTATGGCTGACATCCCTCAGTGGTCAGTCTGGGATCATAGAGGGAACTCCACATGTGTCCAAAATTTTATGAAAAATCACATATGCTAACAGGGCTCTGGATCTCTGTTAGTAAATTTCTTTTTAATCAATTTTAAAAGGGGTATACTCCAGGTTTGGTGCTGAATGACCTGAACATCTTCCAGATGGTTCACACTAGACTCAAAGTTTGTGTCATGCTTCATCCAGACTCATCACCAAGAGGGCAGGGGGAAGGCCATTTTATTTGGCCCATGCAGAAAGGGCCCATGACTCTCAGGACTACATTCATGTTTAAGTGCCACCTGCAGCTGCAGCCAGCTCAGCATTTAATAAAGAAACATGTGGGAATTAATTCATAAATACCAAAGGTTACCAGAGATCTTTTTCTAACAATGATGGATACACACTTGTCATCAAAAACACATGAGCCATAGTGACAAGATGAGAGCATTTCTATTTACTAAAATACAGCCATAAGTTTTCCACTCTCACTCCAGGAGATGGTTGTCCCACATGCTTCCTTTGCACTTCCCAATCTTATCTAAATAGCATTAATTAAAGGTTTTAGTAAATTACTTGCTTTACTTGTAGCCACTGATTAATATTTTGAAATAAATAACATGTTGCTTTAATAGTGTATATACTGAAAATTACCATTTATCCTAATTAAATGATACTGCTGGCTACTGAAGGTAAAATCAGCTTCAACTTGTAAGCAGTGATTTGAGATCCTTAAAGTGGTGAGCTCATTTAAAAACATACAGAATTCTTTCTTTTGCTTGAAACGCCTGCTCTGTAGAAGGTTTTACACATTCACAATGCAATACATATATAACAGAGTTTGGATAAATTGCTTTTGGTTGTTTTTTTAACTTACACTCAATAGCCAGAATTGCTACTGGTGTGCTGGGTAGGGGATTGTAGGGGCTATAATCCGCAGAAATAATTTCCCCAAAATCTGATGTACAGCTCTGACTTGGGATATGTCTCAGCCAGACTGCTTCAAAGTATCGAGAGGTTCCAGTTCTTTTTGTCCTGATTGTACCTGCATGTGCATCCCTCTCTCTTGAAGTATGTGGGGTTTCCTTCCCTCTGTCCTTCCCTTCCCTCCGTCCTCTTCCTCTTTCCATTGATCATATGTCACATCCAGTCTTATGCAACATTTCAGAAATTGATTTTCACCAATTTTCCCATAGCTTGTTTTTTTTAAATTATTGTGCATGAGTTACAGTCCAAGTGCTACAGTCCGTTAGCAATAATATACTAGTAGTTAAGCATTAGAACCATTTTGTTTTAGTGCTAGTGTTCCTCTTTCCCTCACTTGATATTGATATCTGTTGACTGTATTCCTGGGGCCTCTCTACTGGGTCCAAAAAGAGCAGCAATGCTAATATTAACAGGCAACACTTTTAACATGGGATGACAGAAAAAGTGGGGGGGGGGGAGACCCAAAAAACATTCATTATCTGAAACCTGTGAACTAGCAAAGTACAAATGACTAGTTATTGCTTTTTCTTCTCCTTGTAAATTATTATTAATAATAATAATAATAATAATAATAATAATAATAATAATAATAATAATAATAATATTCCCCCCTTTCTGTATACCACAACAGGGGCAGCTTACACAATAAAACGTACAGTCCTCTCTCCCAATAGCCCCCCCAAAATACAATTAAACAATTATAATTTAAAACATACTTAAAAACAGATAAATAACAGATAAATGTAACATCTCAAATGAGTGGCATGAATTAGATATTTCTTGGTATTAGATAGATGATACATAATTTGAACATTGTCCACATGAGAAAAAAACAAGGATGCTCCTTCATTCAAATAACAACTTCGTTGCTGCAGTTACCACACAACTGCTTAAAATCCAAAGGAAATATAACTATTTATATAGGTTATTAGAAAAGAAATGCTTTCAAAACAAATATCCCTCAGTAAACGGGGCTTCACATGAGTAAGGGACTGTAATCTTAGAACAGGGGAGGGAATCAGGCAGCCCGCCAGATGTTCTAGAACTGCAACTCCCAGCAGCTGTAGCCAGCACAGTCAATGGTTAGGAATTTATTATTATTATTATTATTATTATTATTATTATTATTATT
>CM034701.1:274298562-274321288 GCA_020142125.1 Phrynosoma platyrhinos | reverse complement strand
TAACCTGTTTTCTCAGAAAAGGTTGGCTCTCAAGGAAAAGGAAAAGTTTTCAGGACACAATGCCAGCTCATTTGTAAAACAAAAAGGGGGAGATGTGGGAAAATTCTTCATTGGCAAGCCATGAAGAGACCCCATTTTCCTCCCTCATACACAGTGAGCCTTTTTGCACGTACGCAGTTTAGCAATTAGATGTTAATTACATGTACACAAGTCTAGTGGTTAAACACACAGATACACATAAGTTAATGAGCTGTCTGGTCCACCTTTAATGATTGGCTTGGCTGGTTTCCTGTCCTGTTTACTTGTCTCTTGACCTTTGGAGCCTGAAATAGGAAAATGGCCTTCTGACAGTTAATGAATGATGAACAAACATCCAGTTGTGCTGTAAACAAGATGTCAATAAAAGGGAGGGGACAGAATCACCTCTTTAGGTGTTCTTCTCCCTCAGATGGGCACTCAGTAGTCTCTGTCTGAGATCATTCCCGTTCAGGGAATCCCAACACCTGTTGGCAGTCAATATTGCGGGAACCTATAGTTTGTGGGCCTAATCCATCTGACAGAATGTCTGAATCCAGCCTGCTGAGGAGTGTTTGGGTTAAATTGCTGAGCTATCTCCAGTCGATGATTCTGTTGTGACTCACTTACCTACCCAACTGGGAAACTCGGTGGGGTGAAGGGATAATGCAAGAGTGAAATGCACACAAATGGTACTTGGGAATGCCTCTGGGGGTTCAGACTCAGTCAGATCTTGAAGTATGGGCTGAGTGTGCTCAACTTCTCTCCTTCTCTACCTGCTATGAATACGAAAGACAACGTGGGAGCAAAGCCAGCTCCCCAATCAATGCATTAGCTCAAAAATTTCCCATTGCCATTTCAACCAGGCAACCAGCTGCATTGGGAATGTGGACCTAGCTACTATCCTGATGTCATTTATCCCATGGGGAATCAGTGGGGGGGAGAGGGTTGTTCCATCCCCTTAAATCAGTTCCCATCCTTGTCCTAGAGTGAAAGTCTTCCAAATAGACCTCCCTACTTTCTTTGGCTCCAAATGGACTAATCCAACTGACTTTGACTGGAGATTTAAGTACTCTGCATGCCAGATAATAGGTGGTTTGTATCCTGACAGTCTGCACTTCAGCCCAACAGGTAGGCTTTCCATCCCACCTCCATTATGTGCCTTAAATCACAAGGGAGACAATGGAAATGGTGGTGGAAAGGGTTAATTTCTTTATTATTATATCCAATCAGAGAACAGGTTTGAAATAATATAAATGAGCTGTTTGAGCAGAACACCATACTTCAAGACAGCCTTTTCATTTAGCACAGGGAAGGAGAAAATGCAGACTGCATATGGAGCCTGGCTCATTCTTTTCTTCCTTTTGCTACTCTGCAATGATCCATCAAGCTTCTGCACCCCTCTATTAAATTTGTGTAAACAAATAACCCACAAATGGTCAACTGCAACTCCTGCAAGCCTCCAGGAGTAATGGATTTTGTTGTTAACTGCTCTCAAGTCGATTTCGACTCATGGCGACTCACGGCGACTCATGGCAACCCTATGGATGAGACACTTCCAAAACCCTCTGTCCTCCACTCCTCTGCTTAATTCTTGCAACCCCTTAATACCTGTGACCTCCTTAATAGAGTCCATCCATCTAGCATTTGGTCTTCCTCTCTTCCTACTCCCCTCCACCTTTCCCAGCATTATTGTCTTTTCCAATGAGTACTCCCTTCTCATGACGTGTCCGAAGTACAACAGCCTCAGTTTGGTCATCTTGACTTCCAGGGAGGTTTCTGGCTTGATCTGCTCTAGGATCCATTTGTTTGTCCTTTTGGCTGTCCATGGGATCCTCAGCACTCTTCTCCAGCACCACATCTCAAATGAATTTATTTTCTTCCTATCGTCTTTCTTAACTATCCAGCTCTCACAGCCATACATGGTAATAGGGAATACAATGGCTTGTATGATTCTAACTTTTGTACTGAGTTGTATAATATTTTGTATAAAGCTGAGTTGTATAATGGATTACTGAACATAAATCACCCACTCCACCCAAAACATAAAGTTCTGATATAAAAGTTGGAAGTGCATACTCTCCAACATTTCACAGATGACAATCGGGACAGTGTGTGGACAAGAGGATAGAGCCAAGCAAGTTATTAATGCAGAAAAATGCACACACACAAAAATCCCCTACTATTTTAAGCAAAGAAACCCTGGACAGTATCTTCACTCAAAAGTTATAGTGGTTTGATAGCATCTTAATTAGTGGGTCTATCCAATTGAATCCTAGGATTTGTAATTTGAGGGACTTGGACTTCTCTGCTGCAGTTCAGTTGCTTTCTTGAATTACAAGAGCTCTGTGGCAGAGAATTCTAAATGCCTCACCATACTACAAGTCCCAGGATTCAATAGGATGGAGCCATGGCAGTTAAAGTTGTGTTAAACTACTATAAGTATGCAGTTAACATACTCAAATTCCTCTGGGGAAAAGACATTTTAAGGGGATTGTTGCAACTGGAATTTTACAGGTCAACCAACACAAGGCTATTAACCTTCCTTCTTTCTGAGTGCAAATGGTTTACAGTTGATATTGTCTGAAGCCTTTTTATATAAATATAGTTGGAAACAAAATTTGGTTATTTTCTGTTTGCTAGGAGTAACCAATCCTGCATTCAGTCCCGTTTGCAATGAAATATTTTTATTTCACAGGAAGATTTCATTAGAATTTTAATTGCTTTCTTGAATTACATGCATATAAATAATAAAGAGAATAAACTGCTTCATTGATAAAAGGTCATTTTAATTCTTTCCATGTCTTCTTTTTGGTTCAGGTTCAGGAAAGAAGGATGATTGCCTATATTTAGGAATCACTCAATGTCCCAGTAGGCAAAGTAAATATACATTCAATTTCTTATAAGAAACTCTTCAAATAATTGAGAATTATTGCTACTGCTACTTCTACTGATTAATGTTTATTTAGCATTATCTATACATTTGATATTGTACAGGGCATTGAATTAACTCATGACTCATTTAGTCACTGCATGAAAGGATGGCCGATTCAGTCTTTGCATAGAAATGGAGTTTCAGAGTCACAAAAGGATGTTTCTGATATCCTCTTTGGAAGGTATATTCTGCAGTAAGAAACATGGTTCTTAAAGTCCTTGTGGGGAAGCCCTTTGTAATCATGAAGCCTGAAGCACCAAAGGACCTACTCTGCCCTGCCCTGCCATTAGGAAGAGTGCGGCAACTGCTTAAGGGGTGTATGGAGAACAGCAGTGAGATGTTGGAAGACCAGAGTCAATGGCTACAACATAACCACTAAAGAGCATCTTCAGTCATCTGTGCACATGACCAAGCTCACTAGCAGAATACAGAATTAAGTGCAAGCCACTTTTGCACTTTGAACTCAGTTTGCAACAGTTGAAGTGAGCTGAGGACAATGAGGAAAAATGGGAGAAGGAGGAAAGAACTGGGACATTTTGAAAGCAGCTGAAAAGGAGGCATGACAGAAGTTTTATCAGGGCAGTCTTGGCCAAATCAAAACAGTTGGAGAGTAGGCACCACTGCAAGGATGGGGAAGACTCAGCTCATTATAGTCCAAATTTGAATACTTCAGGTTTGTATTTCCCTGAGCCACACTTTCTCTCATATTTGTGGTAAGGAAACAAGGTGCAGAAATAGATACATTATGTTGGTTTTAATGAAATCATGTGCCTCACAGAGTCATAGGCTGCATCTGTATTGCAGAAATAATGCAGTTTGACACCACATTAAATGCCATGGCTCAATGACATAGAATTCTGGGATTTTTAGTTTTGTGAAATACTTTGCCTTCTCTGTCAGAGAGCTCTGGTGCCACAACAAACTACAAATCCCAGGATTCCATACCATTGAGCTATGGTAGTAAAAGTGTTGTCAAACTGCATTATTTCTGCAGTGCAGATGTAGCCATAAATGTTGAGAAGAATTTTGTCTTCAATAATAAGCACACAATTTAAACTCTATTATGAGTTTCCAATGAGCAGCATAAACATATCTGAAATTGTGGTGTTAATTGTTTTAAAACTGTATTTTAGGAAGGGTTTAGCATGCTTTTTAGACATTTTTGAAAAGCACTTTAATGTGTATTAAGCATGTTAATCTTTGTACTGTTTTAATTGCTTATATTTGCTCCTCACCACAGGAGCCCTTGTGAGCTGGGAGGCAAAACAGAAATACAGTGGGCCCTCAGTATCCGCAGGGAATCCATTCCAGATCTCCCCCCACGGATACCAAAATCTGTGAATGCTCAAGCTTGCATTGTCCCCAATATGGCACCGCGTGCACATGTCTGCACCGCCATTGGGGACAGCCCCCATTGTCTTGTGGCAGTGCATGCATGCGGCTGTGCCGCCATGGGGGACAATGGGACTTGATGGCAGGGCTGTCCCTAATGGCAATGCGGCCCACCATTGGGGACAATGCAGGCTTACCGTCTGCAGATGCTTGGATCCACTGATGGCAAGTCCACAGATAATGAGGGCTGACTGTACCTCAAATAAATATGAAATTCCTCTGCAAGGCTACAATATGAACCAGTGTCTGAAAATGGTACTTTTGGGGTTACAAATATGCACCCTCCCAATGGGTTACACTGTCTGGGGATTCTGGGAACTGTAGTCTAAATAGTAACATTTCCAAGCTCTGCCCTGCAAGGGAAAGTGCTACTATTAGCAGACAGAGGTGTAACTTTAGAGATGCAAATGGCTTTGCTGGCACAAAGCAACCTTCTATATAGGTAAGGAACTGAAAGCATGTAGCAAAGCAGCAAACAAAGAGGAGACAAGCTCCATGTGCTAAAAGACGGTCAATTGTTTATTAGTGTTTTAAAAAGCCCAATGCATTTTGGCCACACTTGGCCTTCCTCAGGGGCTGAAAAAAATATAAATACACTTAAGATATAATATATATCTTTAAAAAGCGTTGGGCTTTTTACAAAGCAACCTTCAGCAAGCTGTGACACCTCCTGGACACATTTTTCCACACACTGTAACATCATCTTCATTTTACTGCCATAGAAATAATTCCAGACACTCGCCTTAGGAGACTGTTCAGACATCACAGTTACTGCAAAATGCAGCATGAAACCATTACTGCTGTTTTCATTTATGTGTTGCCTTTCCATACAGATGTACTCAATGCTGCTGACACCACAAGAATATGCCATTACAGCTGACAGGACCAATTCATTTCCAAATAATGTAATCATCAAAGCAACGTATTTCAACGATGCCAGCATAACATTTGACGTTCATTACAAGGTAGCCAGTTATCAACAAGGAAAACCATGTAATGGCAGAATTCTTATTGGAGCACTACGCTAATACAAAAATAGTTGTGCAAGCAGTTCTGCTTTCTCAGAGGTTATGTCAGTGTGGTTTCTAGTGCAGCCAATCACTCCATAAACACACCCATAGCAGTTTATTTCACGTTTGACTTAATGGGTGCATTCCCTTCAACATGCCACAGATGAAAACCAGGACTCCCATGGTCAAGCAACATCAAAGTGTGGTCAAGCTGTCAAAAGGTAGTAATATGAAAGAACACACAAACTAGGACAGGGTTAGGCACTTTGCTTTTCCTGAACCTACTGGGAAGGGCAAGATTTCACTCCTCCTTCTCATCTCCTTCCTCCTGAATTAACTGAATGCAAACTACTTTTTAGGCTAGTCTACACATAAGTGTACTATGTGAATTGTGTACATTTCCACACATTTGCATCGATGGTTGTCTTCACTTTCTTGTGCAAATTCCCACCTATTTGCATCTATTCACCCTCCCCCTGTCAAAAATGCACAGCCATCTGAATGCAGACGAAGCAGACAGATGGTGACAACACATATTTCTGTAGATTTTAGTGGATACTTTCTTTTTCTGCTGAGTAAAAGAGGTTTTTTGGAGGGGGGCTACAAAAAGACCAAACATGTGGCTGGATCACATTCTATTTAACTGGAATGAGGAGTATTTTAAATCTGTAGACTAGCCCTCAATTTGCTGGAACTGAAGTAATCTGAGGACAAAGAAAGAAAGTGGGAGAAGGAGAAAGAAACTGGGACATTTTTTAAAGCAGCTGAAAAAATGGGATGGCAGAGGATCAGTTGGGGCTCTTCCTGCCAAATCTGGAGAACCCATTCTTCCCCATCTGTGGTCAAGATAGTCTTGCCATCTTGACCACACTCTGGTATTGGTTGGCCACATGTCCCAATTTTCTTCTGTGAAAAGTTGGAAGGTAATGCCTGCCTGAACTCACCACTTGGCTGCAATGCCCGCCCTTCTGACTGTGGTGCGGCCAGCAGCCCATGCTGAGCAAGGGCATGGTGGAAAATGGAACTTTTCCAGTTGGTGAAAATTAGGAAATCTTTCCTCAAGGAGACTCACTGAATGTCCTCTTTGTTTTCTTATTGATACCAAGTAAAAACCTGATTATTTTTTCTGCTTGTAAATAGAATGAAGAAGGATGACTCTTTTAAATAATGAGCTTGTATACATTGTTTTTCCAGCTTCTTTGTTCTTTCTGCGGTCAAAAATCTGTAGTGTGTTTGTGGCAGAAATAACGTTTGAACTAAATCTTACCTGGCTCACCTTGTTCACTTCTTTGGCAACTATACTACATGAGCTCTCAAAAGAAGAGCAACTCATTCAAAGCAGACAACTGAGGGTACAAAGGAATAAACACTGATGGGATAATTTTGGGGGCAAGAAACATCAGTATGAAAAAAGGATATACGAGAAGAGAGTGGAAATCTTTGAACTCCTTCTGCTCCAGCTTTCCAAGGTCTCTTAACAACAATCACAAATTGATAGCACTGTATCTGTGTGAATTGCGGGTTCTCATACTGAGGGAAAATTGGTTTTTGAACAGTATAAATCCAAAGAGAGAGACTGATGCTGAGATTTCTACATGGAAGCCTGAGACCAGTAAAGAACCAGAACCTGGAAATAAGAAAAAGGTAATGAGAATTTGGAACTATTAAATTGTGCCTTGGTGGCACAAAGTACAGGATAGAGATGGTAAAAAAGAGTTTCTAATTTCCTGTTTTAAAATTAAAGACAGGAAGAGGTTCAAGAATGAAAACTGACCAACTGTTAACTTCATGCTTTCTGATATGTCACTATGAGAAAATCATTTAGTCATTTCTATTTCTTTCTCTGGGGACTGTGGTGAAAATATCTATTTCCTTCCTTGAGGTCTTACAAAAAGATTTGATATACATCACTGCTGTGAAGCCACCTAAATCTAGATGTTCAGAATGTCACTTTATGTGGTCTTATGCTTCTTTATACCATTTGGTTATTGATGTGATAGCTGACATTTCTCCATACCAGAAACAAAAACACATGTCAAAATATTTGCTTCCCCCCTCTGAGATTAATTTTCTGCATATTGCAAAAGGCTGCTTTCTTGTTAATTTTACTAAGTGTTGAATGCTTACTCTAAATAAGGGATGGCTTTTTGCCAAAGATATGCAGCTTTAATACACACAGAGAGAGAGCACAAGATTTGGAGGTGTGTCCTGCTTTAAAGTAAACAGTCCTCTGTTTGAAGGGCTATCCTGTCCAAGTCCAGATTGAAAATAAAGAAATAAATGCAGGGAGAGCAGTGGCCTTGACAATGACCCTAGAAAGCTGGCACTAAGAGAATAGACCAAGTGGGCATGCAGGTCTCCAGCTCAGAATTTTCCCCATCTACAAGAGATGTATTTCATTACTATTTAAATTGCATTGATTTCTTCTAAATCTGTATCGATACAGAGGACCAAAAGAATATGTGTTCTCATTTGATTTCTGGAAGAAGAAAGGTTTCTCAACACTCAGGCATACCCACTGAAAACAGTATGGAGAGGGGCAAAGAAGTTTCTTTCCACTTTGAAACATCTTGCAGGACAATGTGATTGTGCAGGAATACACGTGGGGTTTTTTGCCCCCAAAACACTGTCTGCAGGAAAATATATTTTGGGGCAAAAATACTGTTTCCCATACAGAAAACATGGGTTCTGCATGAAAAACCTAAGTGCATTTCTGCATGAAATAATTCCTTGACAAGCTTTGCAAAATGCAAAAACTCTCAAGAACTGTGGAGAAATTTCTGTTTCCTTCTGAAATGAGAAAAAAATAATAGAAACCATTCTTGCATGCAAGGTTGAATACCAAAATCTGCAAACCTATACCTAGCATTTAGCATGGGAAAGTTTTATCGTGTCTTCTTTATGTATGGCATTTCCTATGTTATTTTGACAAGGTGCAAGCAGCCACCTCAAAGTGTGTTATCTATGTTTGCATGGCTAATATGGCTACTCCTAAATATTGCATATTTCCTTAAAATGTGTATGTATGTGCCTTTAAGTTCCCCATCGACTTATGGTGATCCCAGGAATTTCATAGAGTTTTCTTAGGCAAGGAATACTAGTTCATTTTACGAGTTCATTTTTCTGAAATATAGCTTATGGCACCTGGTATTCATTGGTGGTCTCCCATCCCAGTGCACCCATATAAAACACCATTCTTCCTTGGTAGCAAACTTTAGCTCTGAGCAACAGAAACACAATCAGTGGTAGAATTCACATTTCTTTCTGATAGCTTCTGCACAAGTATTATAGAAAACACCATGGAAATAGCCTCCTAAAGCTATTGGAATATAATTGTACAATAATTTATGTAGTTTAAATGCCAGTATTAGCTCTACACATTTTATGATTACTTCAGAGTAAGCATCCATGGAATTGTACTGTTTAATTACAGGATAAAATCCTGTGTACTCTGGGTGGGAAGCATGTCCCCCTCCCAATGTTGTTGACTGTAACTCCCAGCATATCTTACCATTGGCTGCACTTTCTGGCTAGGACTGATGAGCCTTTCAGTCCAACAGTATCCATTAGGCAACATGAGATCCGATTCTACAATATGCACTTGCCTGGAATAAGTCACATGGAACTCTATGGGACCTATTTCTGAGTAGATGCATGCATAACATACACTGTACTGTACAAACAATGCAATGATTGTGTCAGAGTTCTCAGTTAAAAACAACAAAATCCAAATCTACAAAACAATACCTTTACTGGGCCAATTAAAAACCACAAAATACATCGTGCAAGCTTTCAAAGCTCCAGTTAACAGTTAGCAATTCAACATTATCCTTTAAAGGATAATGGTTTCAGGAAACTATTGGAACTGGTTCACTTTATATAAAGAGTCCAAAAGACAACATTGGGCTTGGGAGCTATCAAAGGAAGGACAGAGGAAGTCGTATGCAGTCAAAAGAGATGTATGTTGGTGGTTACTTACTTGTCAAACCACCAATTTTGGAGAAGATTATTGCTAAAACTTTTTTTATGTATATTATATGAAAATTTTAAAAATAAAATTAAAAAAACCCAGTTAATGATTCAACTACTGAACTTCTGGTGTGTGTTTTAAGTAGGTTGGAAGCAGAATTCCATTCTTTCTGCTATTCCCAAACTAATTAATTGTACAGTTGCAAAATGCTGTAACCATCCTTTCATTTATAAACCAGATTATTACTACTTGAATTTTAAACACTCTGAAGAAACTACCACTACTGATCATAAGAGAACTAAATGTGTTTTCAATGATCATTTTTATTCATTTTAATGAGCACATGATTTTAAAAATGGCACTTTTTTTTCTTTTTTTCTTTTTTTACAATGGTAAGAAATCAGTGGCACAAGGCACACAGGGCAGCTTAGAGTAGGAAGAAGAATCCCTACTTACAGCTTGGTATTTTGTTAAATGTGTTTAACTAAATGAAGTAATAAAATATAGGGGAAATCTTTGGGCTTCATCATCAAAGTTTCATTTTGAGCTGCAAATGCATAAAACTGTCAAAAGAAAAAAATATATTTCTATCATTTACACGGTTAGATCGCACATTAAGTGAAACTAGGTCATACATTACGATCTTTAAAATATTTTAATATACCCTCAGTTTCCTGAGAAAGAAAGCAGCTTATATACAGATGAGCTATGAATTACTAAAAGTTCATCCAGAACAGAGAAAGAGAAAAGACCCACACTACATTGAGAGAAATCTTGCTTGAGCCCACAGCTCATATTCAGAAGGCTGGTGCTAGTATCTGGTAGCAGTAGACCACATGCAGAGCACACAGTCTCAGCCCATAATCTTGGCAGACATAATAGGAATGGGGTAGGGAGTGGATCAGTGCTGCAACAGGCCTCCATTTGCAACCTGTATCCATGCACAGGGCCACTGTCTGGGGAACTTCACTTTTGCAACCTCGAATGTGGCTGTTCCACATCACACCAACATTATTTTCATAGGTGAACTTAGGTATGCAGAAGATACCAACAGAATTCCAGACTATAATTCTCTATCTTCCTTGATAGGACTGCCCTAACCATCCATTAAGATAGTTTTGGTAGTGGCTGATTGATACCTCCATCTCTTGGTGTTTCTGTGAGACTAAATAAAATAATCTCTTATTTGAGCATTTTTCATTTCCATTCTAGAAGTGAGAAAGCTGGGTATATTTCTCAGATGAGACCAACACACAGTGTCCCGCACCCCTTTGAGTAGGACCTTCACATCAATAATGAATTGCCGCCCAGAATGGATCCAACTTTACCTGCATCAGATTATCATATATTACTAACGATGCCATGGAGTTAAAAGGGAGAATTTGTAGACTAGTGAAAATATTTGAAATATTAAAAACACGCACTAGACAGGTAATGATGTTGCTGCTAAATTGATACAACACTGTATCAATAACTGCAGTCTCCATACATAGCAATCTTGATCCAATAGAGTTGTTACCATTTACTACTGTTGTGAATGACTGCTTATTGAATGGTCACTGCTCATTCTTGTTGTATGTCACTTGAGTCCGCTGTGTATCTTTCCCACTGCCCTCCAATGGATTAGATTCTTATTTAAGTCATACTTAGAGGAGACCCATAAAAATCAACGGAACTTTGATCAGGACTAACTTAAGTCTCATTTAAATCAATGGACTACCTTTTACAATCACTCCAGTATGTATGTAGCTGTCTAGGTGTCCTTGAAAGCATTGCCTTAATACATTTGATCTCTGGGTTCTACAAGATGTTGATGTTTAAGTGCTACCAGACTTCTCATTCTTTTTTTGAAAAAAATGGAGCAATTGATAGCACAAAGTTCTAGACCTTTAAACTTTATTCTGAAAATTTATTATGATTGGAAAGACTTCATACAGGAGTTTGATTCATTTGTGAAGCTGCAGATTAAACATCAAGGAAGATGCCCAGAAGGTGGTAATATTTCTAAATATCACAGCAACCAAACATTTAACTGATTTGACCTGTCAGATTGAAATCAGGACAATTAATGAAGCAAACAGTGTTCTTTGACTGGGTTTTCAAAATCTATAGTAAGGCTGTACAGTGAAAAACATTAGGAAGGGATGGGATGATGGTATCATTTATGAGGAAAGAAACACCAAGACTGTATGCTGTCAATGGGAGAATATTGAAATATGCAGGAGAAACTGGAAGCTTTCATGGTTACTACCTGTAGAAAGGGAAAGAATGTATAGTCTAGAAAGGAGGTTTTGGAAACAGAGGAAAACAGTGAATGGGCATCCTTAACAATCAGACAGAGTAAAGAGAAAGCAGTGAGCATTGGCAGCATGGGTCTCCATTGGGGTGCAAATAGGGATGGAAGCACAGAAAATGTCAAAACACACAATATTCTGAAAAGATCTACCAGAGTAAAAAGGCATCCTAAAAGATGCATTCAAAAATTGTCAAACACTATCAGGGGTAGGCAACCTTTCCCCTTTAAGGGCCGAGGGACTTCAGCTCCCAGAAGCCTCAGCCATGTTGACCAATAGTCCCATGTTGGCCAATAGCTCCTGGGATTCTGGGAGCTGAAGTCCCTCGGCCCTTAAAGGGGAAAGGTTGCCTACCCCTGATATGGACAGTCAAAATTTGTAGAAATACGAATAAGCTAGTCTCTGGGGAGTTGGGACTGTCCAGTAAGATAGACCAGGACTGGGCTACTTGTAGCCAACCAACCTTAGCCAGCATGACCAATGGTGAGTGAGGGGTACTGGGAGTGGGACAGTCTGAAGGAACATGATGGTTTTCCTCATCCCTGAATTGGATGGCATGGGCAACTTGGCTATATTTTAATGTTTGCTCTATGGATAAAATCTTTGTTTACACAGTATGTGTCATCACAAAAGTAATACATGAGCACTGGAGAAGCCTTAAATGCTTTCAGTGACTGCTGTGAACTAACAACAAAAGCAACCCCCACCCCCACCCCATCCTGTAGTGATATCTTTATTATCAAAGGACACAAAATATCTGGTGTTAGTTTTTGAAGTTTCACAGGTTTCTCCATCAGGCAAAGATGACAGAATAGCATTAGGGAAAAGTGAGTCACAGTGCTATAGTCATGTTGTCTGCATTTCGGATATCACAAGAAATATTCATATATGAAAAATGCCCTTCTTCCATGATCGTTCAGCCAAGTGTGAACAAAAGCAATAAACAGAGGCAGTTTGGCTTGTCCATTTGAAGTTACAAAGCACCTGGCACTAAGAACAGATTTTGCATCTTTCCAGTATGACGCCTGAAGCTCTTATGAAGGCAGGATGTATTCAGTCTCTTGGGAAGTCTCTGTATTCTCAGTATAGAGATTACTTTATAAAATGGAGTAGGGAAAATCTATCAAGAGAGGCCGAATCAGGTTTTGTAAATTGGCATCTCATAAAAACAAACCCCCTAATTTTCATGAGATTCTAATTTTGGCAGCACCCATTTGAAGTGTCAGAAATTTGTAATTTTAGAACAGGGCTGAAGGTGAAAAGCAAAAATGTGAATTTGATGTTACAGAAGACTCCATTAGGTCATGCAGACTGCCAGAAATAGTGCCACTTTAACTGTCCTGGCTCAGAGCTAGGGAAACATGGGAACTGTATTTTATTGTGGCACCAGAGCTCTCTGACAGAGAAGGCTCAATGTCTCAGGAAAAAAAAAATACAATTCCCATCATTCCCTAGCACTGAGCCAGGACAGTTAAAGTGGACTCAATTTGCACTATTTCTAGCAGTCTGCAAAGGCCCTATATTAAGGGAGCATGGATTGTGTTTACTGTCTAAGGATTTTTATCACGATGCTGTTTTGGGGATTTTAACAGGATAAAAGTGTCTTTGTCCAGTATTATTACATAGCATCACGTCTGTCCTGCTGCTGCCTTGCATTCCATTTATTGCTATTGTACACCTTTTCATTGACAGGCAAAACCTGTCAATAGGCTCTTAATCTCACCGCTTTTCCATAACTGCCTTCATACAACAGGTCCCTTTCACTGCAGTTCCACTTCTCAGGCAGTCATGTGTGTGGGTGGATGTGTTTCTGCTCCTTTCCTCCTTGCTCTCCCACCCCTCACAGCCACCGCAGGCATCAAACAGCTTCACACAGCAGCCAGGTGACTTCAGGAGGTGACTGGCAGCCACCATCACTCATTCCCCAACTTTCTTTCGGAAGATGGTGTCTAGCAGAGTGGAAAACAAATCACATGAGCATGGATCACCAAAGTGATATCGTGGGGGAAAGTGTGATAAGTAATGATGCCAAACAGGTATGCTTCAATTCTTAAACTAGCATGATTGTGGTGGGACAGCAGGCTGGTGTGATAAAATCGTGAGATGGCACATGAGAGAAGCCTTCTGAAAACTCTGTTACTATTGCCCATATTCTTGACATTTGCAGGACTAGAACACTGGCAAGAGCAAGCAATGAGTGAAGCAAAAATACATGGTCTTGGTCCAATGGGAAAGACACCAGGAGACACACTTAAACTAAGGATGTCCTCATCAGAGGCAGCTCCACCAAAATCTAGTATAAAGCAAGGAATAACCCTTCAACAAGATGTGGATTTTTAAAATTGACCAATAAGAACTGCACTCCACCAAGCATCCAATATAGGCTTTAAGATGATGGCTGATCTTAGAGGTAGATGAACTGGATGCTGAGTTCAGTGCCTTTGCTGACAGTCCTTCTACTGTCAGCTAAACTGCACTTTAACCCTATTTTCAAAGTTCTTCAGGTTGCTAAGAAGAGGAGGAAATTTCCCCAAATTAGCTGTAAAGTATGTTTTCTTTTTCTTTTTTATTTGATACTATTGCTTCAATAGATCAAAATGAAAAGAACATTTACCAAGCACCGGAGAGAGGCAAGGCAAGCAGGACAAGCAGAAGTTACAACCATCATTACTTGCTCCCCTTTCTTGTAGATTTGGATGGATGGTATGGCTGTTTAGGAGTAAACCCCAAGATAGCTAAGCAAAACATCTTTGCAACAAGAGGAGAAACAGAAATGGCATTTGGAAGCTGGCAGGTAGATACACTAGATAGGCCAGTGGTGGGTTATCTGTAGGCCTCCAGATATTGTTGGACTGCAAGGCAGCCCATTACAAGTCTCCTGGTCAAGGCCCAAACCAAGATGGAGCTAATCTTCCATCTGAGTCAAATAAATTCTTGGGTAGACAATGCTGGGCAAGATAAGGTGGGTAAAGTCTGGAAGCATAAAAGGTTGAATCTCCCTTATCCGAAATTCTGAAATCTGAAGTACTTCAAAATTCAAAATTGTCTACAAGGACGGCTGAGAAAGTGACACCTTTGCTTTCTGATAGTTTAATATACACAAACTTTATTTCATGCAAGAAATAATTAAAAAGATTGTGCATACATAGCCTTCAGGCTATGAGTATAAGATGTATATGAAAAACAAATGAATTTCCTGTTTGGACTTGGGTGCCATCTGCAAGACTTATTATATATATTATGCATTACATACATGCAAATATTCCAAAATCTGAAAAACTTCCAAAACCAAAACACTTCTGCTCCCAAGCATTTGGATAAGGGAGACTCAACCTGTACATCTTTACAGGTGAACCAGCATCACTGATTTTGCTCAACCAATGTTTTAGTATTCTAAAACCACTTTATTTCTGTGTTGCCAAATCACAAATTTAATTTAAAAGCTTCATTAAAAATATAATGAATGGAGCAACAAACTCCTCTCTGGCTATAAATGTAAAGCTAGCATCGTGTGACTTCTGAAAGGAGTTATATGAACCAGAATACAAAAAAACAAACAAACCCAAAAAAGCCCCTGAAGCAGCAGAGATGGATCATTCTTTTATCTTGAATTAGGCATATATATTCATGCATCTTCTATATGCTTTTCTGTCAGGTAGTTTATAATCTTCTGTATACACAGATTTATAATTTGCCAGGAAGAATCTGAGGGGCATTATTTGCTTTTGAATTGTTTGGGGTTCTTTAGCATGACCACAAGACCAGTTACATTCTTCCAATACTGTTAAAAGACTTTGGAGATGCTGGCATACAAACCTTGGGGTGGGGGGAGTATTATTTACTAGGAACTTTAGTGTCTGGTTTTTCCTTTTTTTTTAAAAAAAAAAATATTATTGTGGCTTTCTGGAATTTTGCCAGTCTGTGTAAATACAAAGGGTGCAACCCAATTAATATCTGGAAACAGTACAAAATGGACTGATATTTTGTGTATTTGACGTTATAGCATGTATCAATGCTATAACAAACTGTCCTTGAGCTTTATTTTGTGCAATTAATAGTGCATTGGCATTAAACATCAAGTGAAATAGGAGTCTTTGGCCTGAATTAGAGCAAAATGTTTATAATCTAATTTAACAAGTGGACAGGCAGGCAGCTCCATAATTTTCTGTCTTCTTTCCCTATCCATATTTCCTCTTTAGATTTTAAGATGTTGTAATTCACTTACTAAAGGACATTAATAAAATCCTTGCTTTCAGTAACAAACTTTTTTTATTGATTGTGAATGTAACTGCCATTTTTTTAAACAATATACATTTTATGTGCAATAATATTTAGTGTTTTTCTTTCTTTCTTTCAAAGAAAAACAACCAAATTATGGAGACTGTTGATACGCTCTTTTAAATAGATGGGGCTGGGGGAGTCCAAATACACAAATTATGAGTCTATTAAGATTTCTGCATCCATATCTGAACTCAGGAAAACTTAGGTTTATTTCTGTCAGTATACTGATAAGTTCTTTCTCTTACTTTAACAAAAAATGCTGAATAATGAGCATCCTGGTTACTGAGAAGTAATTCTATCTACAGCTTGTACAGGCAGCACAAAGTGTAACATTTCCAGTTTTAAGTGCAGTTTCCAGTTTCTAGTATAGTTTTGTGCCAAATATACTTGAGTCTCTCTAAAATTCGGTAGCTTCTTTCTGTGGTATACCTCCTGCCCACCATGTTCTCTTTATACTTATTACACACATTTAAACCATTTCTGAAGCCATAAATTCAAGGTGAGTCCCAAACTGATCTACAGAATAATGTCCTTTCAGAAAAGGAAATATAGGAAATTGTGTAAAGAGGCTGGTTTTGCTTTTCACACATAAAACCTGTCACCGTTTAAGAAGAACTTCCTTGTGATGTTGCAAATGTCAGCATATAAATTAACTTTTTAGAGAAGGAACATTTTTATTTTTCATATATTGGTGGGCCAGATGGAAGAGTGAGAAAGATACATAGCACAAGTGACACTAAGCAAAGTTGTGCACTTGGATGCCTATTGATTTTAATGAGCCAAAGCATAATCTCATTACATGTATGCACTAAGTAATTATCATTGCATTCATTGGGATTTACTTCCATTGGGTAAGTGGGCATAAGACTGTAGTCCTTAACATACAAAGGCCTGTCCTGGATTGTGGACTGTTTAAAATGCAGCAGCATGGAACTGCTTAGGATGTCATGTATCAGTACCTCTATATCAAAACTCACACAGAGGAAATACATCACAAAAAGATGTGCCATTGTAAGTATTTAGAATATGTCAATGAATTTATTGTGTGAGTCTGGTAACATCTCATTTGACCATCTTACTTCTAGTTTTGAAGAACACCAAGAGGCAGAAGCCTCTGCTGAACCACATTAATCTTAATAGCAGAAATCAATCTTGAAAATCTGGCTGATGCAATTTCCCACCACTGTCTCAATGTTTCCAAGCAAGTTTCATCAGAACAGCAAAAAGCACTTCTCAGAACTGGCACTCTTAATATTCTGTTCATACTTTAATATAATCTCTCTTTCTCTCTAAAAATAGCCTCTTTTCTTCTAATAATTTCCTTTGTCTCCTTCTCCCTCTCCTCCTCCTCCTCCTCCTCCTTGTGGCGCATTCCATTCATGGTAGGAAACCTGTTCATGTGGTGTATTTTCTATTTGTGAAATCTGAGATGTTTCTGTGGTGGGAATCTGCCCTGATGAGGTTCTCATCGAACTTGAGCTTGGTTCATCTCTGCTTCTCCATACTTTTGTTTGCCAGAAGAGTTTTACAGTAGCCCTATAAAACAAGTGACAACCAAACCAGCAAATTTAAGCAAATTTAAGCAGATTTTGGATAATTTTAAATTGGGTTGAGACAGAAAATACTTTCAAAGAGAGCTGAACATAGTGTGAAGGAGGCTTCACTTCCACACATATAAACATACATTTTAGCTTTGTTTCACTATTTTTTATTCTCAAGAGTTAGAAAAGTTATTATTTGAAGCTCTGCTTCTGATCAAAACAATTTTGGAGATCAATGGCTTGCTTGTTTCAAGGAGTGGTCTGAGTGTTGGATTGTGACTCTAGAGACCAGGGTTCAATTCCCAGCTTGGCAAGTCACATGCTCTCAGCCTCAGGGAAAGGCAATGGCAAACCTCCTCTGAACAAATCTTGCCAAGAAAACCCAATGATAGGTTTGCCTTAGGGTCACCATAAGTTGGAAATGACTTGAAGGCACACAACACACACAAACCATTAAATCTCTAGAATTTATTTAAGGGTTTACTCTTATGTAAGCCTTTACTTAAGGGTTGTCTCCAATGACTCTAGCCATTGGATTATCTTGATTAATCTTCAAAGCAGAATTCAAAAGCAGGACAATGTGTATACAGTGAGCTGCGATCCCACTCTCAAGCAATTTTTATACAACAGATATGCCCTTATGTGAAGGTACATTTTTCTGTGTCACGCCATGTCAGAAGCAGTCAGTGGCTCAATTACTCCAGGGCAGTTATCAACCCTGGGTTTTATAGGAGCAAAGCAGTGGTGTTGAACCTAGAGGCTTCTGCACTGTAGATGCTGTTTTGTGCCTTCAAGACATTTCCAGTTTATGGCGATCCTAAGGCAACCTTATCACAGGGTTTTCTGGGACTGAGTGTGTGTGACTGGGGATATGAACACTGATCTCCAGAGTCATGGTCTAATACTCAAACCACTACACCATGCTGGATCTAGCACTGTGGAGAGTGCACATAAAACAGGGAGTAGCTCCCATAAAACCCAGTGTGAATTCACCACCCCAGAGCCAGCTGCTGCATCTGCTTGTGGTTCATCTGGCTCAGTGTGGTCCATACAGACTGGCAGCACTGGCTCTATGAGGTGCAAGAGAGAAGTCTGTCCCAGAACCAGATGAAGATACCAGGCATTTGGCCTGGGACTTTTTGCAGGCAAAGCCAGTGCTCTCTTCTGAGCCATGTGGGTGCTCCAGTTTCTCTATCTCTATCCAATTTCCCAAGAGCAGGGAACCTTTTCCAGCATGAAGGCCAAATTCAATTACAGAGAAATTCATGGGAAGTGGCATTCCAGTAGTGGGCAGAGACAAAAGCAAAAGGGTAGGACCTCAAAATAGCAGCAAATTAAGCTCTTCCTGCTGCAAACTGAGCCTTAAGAAAGGCATTTCAATTGTTTAAAATGGGGAAAAGACCATACAAAAGCTTGGAAACTATCAAGCACCATGGGGCGGGGTGCATGGACACTTGGGAGAACTCAAGTAAGGATCCTGGGTCGAGGGGGATGGATGGGATTCAGCATCAAGGCCTGGGTTTTCCCTTGGCTGCAGGTATATTACTTTCATTTTTAAAGTAACACTGTTTGGTAATTTTTCATACATCAATCTATGAGTACTAACATCAGAACAAGTTGCTTAATTCTGTTTCCTTTAATGTCTGTGTATACTATTTCTTGTACTTTCTAACAAGCTAATGTGCCGTCAGCTCCCTTCATTCTGGATGTGCTCTTCCATCAGCTTTCTGGGTGTAGAATTGGGGCCCTTTGTCCTCCTTTAAAGTTCTCTTTATAGCTTTGTATTGCCTTTCCTATGGGCCTTTGCAGACTGCCAGAAATAGTGCAAATTGATTCCACTTTAAGGGTTAGGGTTAGTGCTAGGGAATCATGGGAATTGGTTTGTTTTTTTCTGAGACATTGAGCCTTCTCTGTCAGATAGCTCTGGTGCCACAATAAAATACAGTTCCCATGATTCCCTAGCACTAAGCCAGGACAGTTAAAGTGGACTCAATTTGCACTATTTCTGGCAGTTTGCAAAGGCCCTAAATGCCCTAAATATCTCTTTTATTTTGTCATTTTGATTGTCCATCTCATGTGAAGCTGTCTGGCATTGTAAGAAACCCCATTCCATTTCCTCATTGATAAAGAAGCATGGCCACAAGCAAGTGTGTGTGTGTGTGTGTGCATGCGCACATCAGAACTTGGAAAAATACTTTCTAAAGGTAGCTAATTAAAGTTATAGTTGTAACATCTCCCAAACCAATTAACTGCTGCTACTATTGCTACATTTTTTAAAAGTAACACCATTTCTCCATCTCTCTAAAATGTTCAATTTCTTTACATTTTAAATAAATCTCTTGATGCTATAAATTGCACGCCTATGGTCTGAAACAGACTCTCCTCCCATCTGCTGTTGTCATCATTTCAACATCTACAAAAGAACAAAAGGCAGCCACACCAAACACGGCACAAACCAAGGCTTGAACCATAGGATATTCCTCATCCAGCATTTAGTGTGGTCATACCCATGAAACTAATTAAGTTTCAGTTACACTGCAAAACAGGTGAAGTTATTTCTCTGTAACTTCCCATGTACTGTAGTTATGCCCTAGTTATTTCAAAAAGGGAATTTCAGATACCACTAGTTATTTCAACTAGTTGCTTCAATGCTCTGGTGTACCTGTATTTGTTGTTGTTGTTGTTGTTATGTGCCTTCAAGTCACTTCTTATGGCAACCCTAATATGAACCTATTATAGAGTTTTCTTGGCAAGATTTGTTCAGAGGAGGTTTGCCATTGCCTTCCCCTTATTACCCCAGGATCCAGCCCTCAATCACCCCAATCGACCTTTGATATCAAATCAATATCAAAAAGGGAGATTGCCAGCACTTAGCCACCAGGGTTCTCCCTAGCACAGGAAACCAGCCATACCATATTAGGACATCTGGATGGCTCAGCATGGGAGAAGACAAAGGCACTTGGCCAACATCACTCCAAATTTAAATCAGCATACACCCCTCACTAAGGAGAGTAATGGTGGTGAGCTGGACCTAAGAATTGTCTGCACACAACAGACAAGGGAGTTTGCTTCTGGGAATGAAACTCTTTGGTCTGAGGACATTCACGTGGATTGTATGGATGTTCTGGCATATAACACCCCATTCTTCTTCCCTGGGAAAGTCACTTAAGTCTTTCAACTCCTGAAACACTGCCCTCAGGACATGTTTCTTGATATAAATGCATGTGCCCAGGCAATAGAAAATAGGTGTAGTTTGAGGCTAGACAGGTGGATGCCTCAGTAGCCAGCCACTCCACCTCATTCCAGTAGCCCTGCAATTGGAGTTGTGCTCTGGATCGGTACAATATTACCTCTAAGTCACCCTGCAACTCATTATTACCTACTACCTTTGGATCATTAGTTCTTGTGTGAGAGAGCAAGAGAGTGTGCTTGTGAGTGTGGATTCTCTTTTTTAAATAAACTAAATTAATTTAGAAAACCATGTCTGGAGTTCTCTGGGTTTGGAACCATTGTACAAAGGCTGAGATACCCAGATTTGTGATACCGAAGTCTTCTTGCTGCTTCCCATTGAGCTAAATCAATTTCTTCATTCAATACAATTTGTGGGCGCCCTCTCAGGACCTTCTGTAATTTAGGTAACACCCTGTGGCTAAGAGCATGTGACTTGCCCAAGGTCACCCAGAGTTAGGTGAGTTAGGTCACCTAACTCACAGGTTTCAGACTGCAGTTTACACACAACTTAGTTTGTGTGTGTGTTACCTTCAGGTTGCCTATCAACTATGACAATCCCATTAATTTTATAGGGTTTTCTTAGGCAAGGAACACTCAGAAGTGCCAATTCCTTCCCATGAAATTTAGCCTACAGCACTTGGTATTCCTTGGCAGTCTCCCATCCAAATATTAGTTAGACTTGACACTGCTTCATTTCCAAGATCAGAAGGTATTGTGCCTTTAAGCATATTTAGGCATACCTGCATGTTTGTGTTCATATCTGTACCTGAACATACTACAGGTATCCCTTGCCCTGTGCTGGAGGATGGGATAAAAGTGACAGTTGTTAACCAATAGCAAAACCTAATACCTTTTTGGCTCAGATATTGTTACATACCAGTTAAGAATTATGAAGATTATTGCAAATACCCCACCAACACAGACAATAACTCCAGTGATGAGGACAAACACCAATATTACATCTGTGCTTTGCTTTTTGGACCGTCGTGTCTCCAGTTCTACAGAGAAGAAAAACTGTTATTATTTTTTTGAAATGGAAATGTTCTGTTAAACAAGTTATTCAAGAAGATTGGAAAAAAGACACTTTTTTAAAAAAAAAGTGAAGGTAACTTTTCACTGCCTTTAAAGAACAGATAATTTCATACCTGTAAAAAAATGCAAAAAGCAGTTATATGTGCTGCATTTGTTTCTGACTAAAAAGTTTGAAATGTCACAAGAAAAGGAAATTTGATTAAAGGTGTTTAGGTTTCTATATACTTAACAAAGCTATTCTGAGTTGCATAAAGGGAGTCTTTGAACAGACAGAGCAGTTTACAGGACCAGTTAGTCACAGCAACCTTAAGTAAAACTGTTCTGAGGACACTATGTACAGTTCTGTACCTACAATTGAAAAAGACTGCAATACACCAGGAAGGATTACGGGTGCAGCAGCAGAAAAACCTGACATATGGGGAAGCTAAACAAGTAAACAGGCACCATCACTTACACAAGTACTTCTGTCAGAAATTGACTTAATAAACTGCAATAACCCTTTAAAATGTTATATAAAAGCATTTTAATGAGTGTAAGGTTAAGGCAGGTTATGTAAACAAAATGTTGAACATCATGAGGATTGTTTGTAATACTATACAGAGCTTGAATAGGAGTAGAACTTAAAAAGTATTTTGGATAAACTAAGGAATGACTGTAGTATGAGTGAAAATGAAGAAAAGTGATCCTTGGAAAATGTTGTATCCATGTCAACAACTTGGCACACAAAACAGATAATGAAGGAAGCTTTCAGACTTCACACCTACCCATGATTATGTGCCCATTATTTAAGGAAGTTACATGTTATTTTAGGCTGGTGATACATGATGACAGTTCATCAACACAGGCTTACCAAGAGATTGAATTATGATTACTTTCCAAAATACTTTGAAGGCCCCCTTTTCACTAGATGTTAGCAGTTCTGTTCCAACATCTTAATCACTACTAATGATGCCAGAACTATTGAAAAAGAATTTCAAAAAGTACCGTATTTTCCGGCGTATAAGACGACTGGGCATATAAGACGA
>CM034701.1:274275247-274291968 GCA_020142125.1 Phrynosoma platyrhinos | reverse complement strand
AAGGGAGGTTTGTGTGGACAGACTTGATAAATGCAGCTGGTGGTCATGAAAGGAACATGGTCAACAGGGCACACAAACACACCTGCATACCTGCACAGAAGAGGTCACAAAAGCCTCTTTCATGCAAACTGCTGTGCATGCTGACAGCAATCGTACATCCAACAGAATGCATTTATTGTCATAACAGAGGACAGTTGCTGGGGTGCATGCGTAGGGTTAGGGTTCTAATATTCAAGCGCACCTGCGCCAGTGCCTCCACACCTGGAAGCATAGGGTGATTTAAATTAAAGCTTGCATCATAGGGCACATGCTCTGGATTGCCGAGTCAATTTCTGCCGCACGTGCGATAGTACATTTATGTGGCCGTTTTCTGCTGCATCAGTGTTGCTGCATACATACACACATGCCAAGGTGTGCATCTTCACCGAAGGAGCAGAAAAAAACAGCTCCCTTTTGCAGCAGCTTTTCTCAGCATACGACGGCTAGAGGGTGCTTTCCAGGAGACTTTTAGGCGTGTAAAGGCCACACCTACAAGTCGTCCTCAAAGCACCCCTTTTTGCCCATCTGCATAGCCCCAAATTTGGTCCCACAAGCCTGAAATCTGCTTCCTTCACATTCACCCTCTAGTCTAGAATTTTACTGAAACCCTCTCAAAACCAACAGCATTGGTAATTACTTGTAAGAGGCCAACAAAATATAAATTAGTGGCAAAGTTGGGGCCTCGGCAGACAGCTAATTGAGCCGTCTTCCGGGCCCAGAAGAGGAGGGGCAGCCGCACGAGCAGCGCCCCTTCTTCTCCCTGAGGTCGCCCTCGGAGTCGCTGGCCCTCCGCACGGCCGGCGCTCCGGGGATGACCTCACGCCGCGGCGACTGGACGCGCCGTGGCGTTTGAGTCAGGGAAAGTGCACCCGCCGCTTTTAGGGTGCACTTTCCCTGAAATCTAAAAGAAGCGCCAATTTGGAGCTCCTTTTAGATTCGCTGCAGGAGCGCCGCGGTGCGGAGGCTGAGCTCCGCCGGCGCTCCGACCCACGGCGTCTCCGGGGCCTCCGTCTGCAGAGGCCCTTGGATCAAATGAAGAAAGAGCCTTGTGTACCTTAAAGACTAGGAAATTTATTATAGGATGAGGGGTTGTTGTTGGTTTTTTTGTTATTTTTGTTACCAAAGAATAACATGTTTATCCTTTTGGAAAATGAGGAAAATGTACCATACTGCTAGCTTTCGGCTGATACCAGTTTCATTCACTGGGGAAATGAGAGAAACTGCTTGTGTAGACTGTTTCCCTGCCTTTGATATTTATGTCCACTCATCTCCCTGTTGCCCCAAATTGATAAATGAAAATAGCTAAACTGCACATTTCAAGGAAGAAAACAATATAATAGATTATATAGGAAAGGTCCCACCAGGTGCAAAATCGTATCATAACCACTACCTGAGAATGACATGATTCCATTCCTCTTACAATTCATTTTTTTTTAAATTCACACATAGTTTTAACTGTAAGCTGATCATCTCTTGAATACTTGCTGCTTTCATCCTATCAAGAGGAGATTCTACTTACAGTCTGCTTGAGTGAACTGAGTCCCATTTTGGGAAAAAGGTGGGATATAAATCCCAGAAATAATAAATAAATAGAATTAGGGGTCCTAATGGTAGGAAGAATGTTTAACAACAAAATAGATCCTAAAGAGGTGGCTGTTTTGATCGTTTAACCAATTGTTGTTGTGTGCCTTCAAGTCGTTTCTAACTTATGGTGACCCTAAGACAAATTTATCATGGGCTTGGCAAGATTGTTCCGAGGGGTTTAGCCACTGTCTTCCTCTGAGGCTGAGTGAGTGTGACTTGCTCAAGATCATCCAGTAGATTTACATGCTCAAGCCAGGATTTGAACCCTAGTCTCCAGAGTCCTAGCCCAATGCTCAAACCACTGCACCATAGGGAACTTATTGCACACCAAAAAAGGTGTCTTACCTTTTTTGGCTTAACTCTTCTTCCAGGATACAACCAGGTATTATCATACGTAAGTCGCCACCGATTCTGCTACGATGCTGCCAGCCAAATACAGCCTGGGTCCGGCACGGGACGATGCTGCATTCAGCCGCCAAATTTTTGAAGACAGAAGCTTCTGCCTTCAAAAATTTGCCAGCTGAATGCTGCTTCGACCCACGTCTGACCTCGGCTGTATTTGGCCGGCAGCATTGCAGCAGAATCAGCGGTGACTTACATATGATAACGTCTGGGTGTATCCTGGAAGAAGACTGAAACTGAAAAAGGTAAGATGCCTTTTTGGGGCATGTGATAAGCTCCTAGCTGTCTAACCACTAATTAACCAAAGGTATATCAGCTAAAAATAGACCATAATTACCAGTTTTTAGCTACTTGGCCTTAATGCTTGTTGCTTTGGCAGGTAATCAAGTTCTTAAGAGGAAACTATGCCAACTGAAACACCACAGCAGTGCCATAAGACAGACACACAATGGTTGCAAAGATACAACTTCGCCTGGAGATACATTAGTGTAAATACACAAAGCTGGGAAGTGCAAGAAAATGTATACAAAGATCATAAGATGCTAACTGACACAGCTTATTAATTGTTGGTTGATATTTTTTGTCCATAAAGAGGTAACCAAACAGATTTGTACTTTGAAGCTGACCAAACCTAACATTGGGGGGGAAGCAGACGGGTGGCCGTGGGCCGCCCCGGGAAGCTGCGCTGCGGGGCCGAGGTATCTCCACACTTCAGCCCCGCGGCGCAGCTTCGCCACCCCTGAAAGGAGCGCTAAATTGGCGCTCCTTTCGCAAGTTGCCGAAGGTGCACTGCAAAAGGCTGCAGCGCACCTTCAGCAACTCTTCCGCCGCAGCGTGTGCGAACGCTGCGGCGGGAGGTCCTCCTCGGAGCGCCAGCCGTGCGGAGGGCTGGCTGCTCCGAGGGCGACCTGGGGAAGGGGTTGGGGCGCCGATCGTGCAGCTGCCCCTCCCCTTCCCTGCCCCCAAAACGGCCCAATTGGCCGTCTGCTTAGGATTTTCTGCTGTTTCCTGTGACTGAAGATTCAACTGATAAATAAGAACATGAGTATACTTAGGCCAAAGGTACAAAGTAGCAAGGCCTTCCTTGTTTCTCGCCCTTAATTTCTATAAATATGAACCTGCATATGGCAACTTTTCAGTGAACAGTTACTAATATTCCAAGCCTAATGCCTTCTCAGCAAGGCATAGGGGAACTTTGTATTTCTGCCCAGCATTTAGAAAACAACAAGATCCACATCAATTGTCACTTAAATCAAATGGCAATGGAGAAAATATCTATTAATATCTGCAGGCTCAGGAAAGAAAAATATACTTCAGAAGAAATATTTCCCAACCCTCTCCAATTCTGTCAATTTTCCAACTGTGTCGACTCATTCAGTTGTTGTTACTGTGACACAGAGGAAGCATTAAGTGGGGGGAAAATCCCCTGCAAACTGTTTTCCTTCCTTGGAAACCAGGGATAGGGTGCTCACAATCAACACTATTGGCCAGCTGTGAATCTGCCTGCTGTGCAGAGTGTCTGAAAATATTCATAATTACGAATTGCGAGGCATGTGCACAAAAATCCAAGTGGAGTTATCACAGACAATGGTCTTGTTCACTGCTCACAAGGCTGTTTCCCAGTTTATATACTTCAGTTTTGGGAAGGGTAATTAAAAACAAATGAAACTGAGCCTCCTTCATCCTTTGTGTTGCATGGAAGATGAAATAAAAGAAGGAACTACAAACATTTCCTCTTTAAAATACTTATTAAAAGCGACAGGTGCCATGCCTTCTTTTTCATTTCACCGCCTTAGTTATGAATAGGTTCTCAAGTCATGCATTACTCAAGGACCATCTCTCATCTCTATATTCAGGTCTTTCCTGTAGACAGACAGACAACTCCTCCCCATGATAATACAGTTTTAATCCTAAGAGAATTCTTCCACAGCCACTACTACCCAACTCAAAACCTGAGTGAGTCTCAACTGTAGCAGAACAGAGAAGGGCACTGTCACAGGAGAAAGCAGGAGAAAAGATGTTTTCTTTTCATGTTGATTTCAGGCTTCCTTTGAAGCCTTGCAATTGATATTGACTCTGAGTGGCAAAATTCAAGATGACAGCTGCAAGTAGTACATCAGCAAAATTCTTCATCTGCAGCACTGAGAGATCATTACAAAGGGCCTGGGGATAACTGAACAAGGTGTCACCAGCTGCTTCTGCTAAACTGCCTGATCTTCCTGTCTTTTGAAATCAGTTAGGGGAGGAAATATATTAAAAAGGAAATACAGATTAAATGCAGTACAGTAATAAATTAACAGAAAATAATTATATTTTTAAACAATATATATATATATATATATATATATATATATATATATATATACACATACATACATACACATTTCAATTACAGTATGTGTGCTGCTGGTATAAAAATGTTGTTTTTCAAAACTGTTTCCCCCCCATGGTATGACCCATCAAGTGACAGCGTTGAGGACTGTCTAATTAGTTTAATGTGGTTTAAACAGAAATTCATTTTTCTCATTCATTGTCTTTATAGTTGACAAATTATAGAGATAGTAGATTTTATCATAAAGATTAGTCGCCCCTCCCAATTTGTGGGAGATCCATTCCAGACACACATATCCTGCAAATTAGGGAAATCGCCAGTATTGGAGCCCCACTGATTCCAATGGGGGCATGCTCCAGTGTGCGCACCATTTTGTCCCTCACAGCTTGCCATCTGCGAAGGAGTGAGGGACATGAATGGCAAGACCGCAAACGGCGAGGGATGAGTGTAGTTTTACATACAAAATATATGTTAAAAAAATTATGAACTTCCATGAACTTACCAGTTGTTGTATACACTGTATATTTTACAGATGCGATCAATTCTTCATTTTCTATGGTATCACACTCGAATGCAACAGGGTGAGTGTCCCTGTGTACCTCCAGAATAGCTGAATCATTAGGAAGAATGAGTGATTGCTATCAATTCAAAGGTGACAAAAAAGACAAAGTTGGATTATCTCATAATGAGGAAAGTATGCCAAAATCTTGTGATAACTCTGGTAGGTAGGTACTCTTTCTTTTTCACTATCTTTTTCTTCCTCAAGAGTCTCTGATATTTTAAATTGTGAATTTACTGAAATTACTAGCTGTCTACTTTGTACTTTACATCCTGACCTTTAGTGTAGGTGTGTGCAGGGATCAGGGCCAATTTCCAAGTCATGACCCCTAACTGAAGGCAGCACCATCACATTCAGCACCATCACACCATGACATTCCCTCAATTTCAGGCAACATTTTGCTCAGCTTTTGGGCTTTTCCTTTTAGCTTGGGGGAAGTAAGAATGCGTTGTTTAAAAAAAAATTAAGGATAAGGGGGTTAGCAAGCCACATGGGAGGCTGCAAAAGTGGGGCTCAGGTATACAGACAGCTTTCACTTTCTTCACTTTTGCACCAGTAGCATCACAGGGGTGTGTAGGCTGCATCGGGAGACAGCTCAGAAGGGGAGCTGACACCCAAGAAGTGGGGTGACACCAAGTTGAATCCCCACCCCACACCCCGTGGATACTGTTTTGGCCCATGTAGTTGCTCCTGGGCCTGGTGCAGGGAAGTTTTGGGTCTCCTGGGCCCAGCGCAGCGGCATTTCGGGCCTCCTAGGCCCAGCTCAGGGGTTTCTGGGGCCTCCTGGGCCTGCCGTGGGAGCATTTCAGGCCATCTCGGCCTGGGGCTGGGGCTCCTGGGCACCCTCTGCCCTGGAAACCCTGCCTGAACTCCTGCCCCCAGAAGCCCCACCCCTTGCACTGGGTCTTACCAGGCATGGGAATGCCATTGTCTTGCATTAGTGAACAATAACTGCAGGGTGAACCATAAAACCATTGACAATTGTTTACAATTCCCTTGTTCAGAATATGCTTTCTACGAATTCAAATGTATGCCGATTATTCACAATGCAAAACCATTTAAAGAGTGGCATAAAGACTTAAGAGGATTCATTTGGAAAGCAAGTAGATCAAAAGTTAATTAGTCAACGATGACACTGCACAAAAGTGATGGAGGCAGGAGTGTAATGGATCTAGAAATATATCACACAGCCAATGCACTTAATTGGTTATTAGACTGGATCTTGCTCAAGAATATGAAAATATTAAATACTGAAGGTTTTAACAATTTGGTGGCACGGTTATCTGTGGTATAGGAAAGCAATGGTACACAAAGAATTTACTCATCGTGCCATAAGAAGATCACTTCTGAATGTGTGGAATGAAGTCAAAAAGAGAACATATAAGAAAATTCCACTCTGGGTATCACCTCATCAGGCTTTCTTTGGGAAATGGACAGCAGTGGAAACGTGGTTGAGGTACAAAGATATACTTAAAAGATCTGATGGAAACAAATATGAGTTAAAAACAATTGAAAAATTGGAGCAATTAGATCTTAAAGTACATTGGTTATTGAATATCTAACTAAATGAAAGATTTAAGATGGATTGGAAATTAGAGGAGTTCGAAGATGAGCCTTTAGAATTAGACAAGATCTTGAAGAAACCAGAGAAAAACAGAACAAGCAAATTTTATAAAATGTTAATGGATAGAGAACAGGAAGGAGAGGTGATTTTGGATAACATGATTAAATGAGCGACAGATATAGGGCAAACAATCAGATTGAAAAGCTGGAAATATGCCAGAAAGAAAACAGAAAAGTTTACCAAGTCCCAAGACTTAAAGGAAAACTTTTGGAAGATGGAACAAAGGTGGCATGTAACTCCGGCAAAGACTGCAAGAATTTACAACATGAACTCGAACAAATGCTGGAAATGCAAACAAAACGTCGGATCGTGGTTCCAAATTTGGTGGAAATGCTCCAAAATGAAAATTTTCTGGAAGAAAATTCATGACTCAAATACAAGAAATCCTTAAAATTAAATATGAATTAACACCTAAAAATCTACTTATTGAATATGCTAGACAAACTGGATCCGATTTTAGAGAAAAAATATTGGAGGATTCTTTTATATATGTTCACGGCAGCAAGGTTGCTCATAGCCAAGAAATGGAAAAAACAAGAATTACCTACTGTGGATAATTGGTTAGTGAAATTAACAGAAATGAAAGACATGGATAGATTAACGACCTTACTAAATCAAAAAGATTTAGATAGAGTCAAGAAAGATTGGTCTCCAATGGAAGAATATGTAAAAATTAGGTGGTGTTGAGACTTAACTTACCTTAACTTAAATTAACTAAGGTGAATTTAAAAATAAGATCAGGATTCGAATTGTTATACAGAGTTTTGAGATACATATAAATTTGATAATGAGAAAGGGAATATAGGACTAATGAACTATTTTAAGAGTGAGAGCAGACAAATAAACTTTAGAGATACAGAAAGACTTAAGAGTAATGAGCACAAATAACAAGTGTTTATTGTCAAAGAAACTTTTGGAAGTACCAATATGTTATGTAGTATTGAGCTGACTTTTTCTTTTGCTTGTACAAATAATGGAAATTTTTATTGTAGATGTATATTTGAATATATAAATAAAATTAATAAAAAAATGTGGGAAACTAGATATTTAAGTGGATTTATTAGAAATATCATAAATTCATATGAGGATAATAATTTTATTATATCAACCAAAGGGACATAAAATGTGTGTATACTTTTAAGATCTGTTAATTTAAAAACATGCTATCTGAGCTCAGATCAGAAGATCTTGAGATCCTGAACATATCTTATGACCTAAGAAAGGTGTTATCCCTGATACAGATTTTTAGATTTTTTTCTCATGGTCAGCACAGGTCTTAAGGTCTGCTTTTTATATAATATATTCTTTAGTAGTATAAAACACTGTACAAAATAGAATGAAATTATTCACCTGGTCTGGAATCAACATTTTCCAAACATACTGAAATCGATTTTCTGGAGGTACAAAAATACAAGGTATCTTCACACTGGCAAGGCTTTCAGAAATTGGCTTGCCCCCTGCAGAAGACAGGTTTAACAATCACTTTGTGCCTGTCTCAAAACAACAACAACTATTATTGAATTGTTATTACTGTTATTTATAATAACAAGGAGCATTCTAGTAACAACCTAACACTGTAGAAATTATCATTTAAATTGGAAGGATTATAAATTGCATGCTACTGCACTAATAGTTAAAACTGCTTGAAAGTACCTATAATCTTAAGAAGTAGTATAAGAGCATGTTACTTTTAACATATATCAGCATCAACGCATGCCGTTCTGGAAAATAGACATCAATTGTTAGTAGCTTACCTACCGAAGCTAACTATAAAGCACTTTATTATCATTGGATCATTACTTACATCCACAATCTGCCGGTCCTCTGCACTCTTCTACACGAACAATACACTTTGTTTCACCTCCAGGGCATCCATTGGTTAATATAACTTCTCGAATGCCAATACCTTGGACCAAAATAGAAAAAGTAAAATTATATCTGTATATATTTATGTTTCCAACCCTTTCTTTACTTCTTTTCTCTTTATGAAGAATGTTGCTTTAGTTGACCTCCTAAAATCAAGAGATAATGATTTTGTTAAAGACCTTCAGCACAGCAATTTCCTTCTTACGCCTACAATTTGTAGATATTATCCATTTTGCCTGTGACTACTACCTAGATGATAGTGTTCCCACAGTGTAAAAAACATAATTAAAAAAGCACTATGGTTTTAGTATAAGACACTCATTTTTTAGTAGAATGTAATATGCACTTTCATTTTATGCACTGCTAAAAACAAACAAGTTAATTAAAATTTAAATATCAACGCTAGCTTGCTGCCTTTGTGAACCTGGCCTTTCAAAGCCTCCACCATCTGGTGCCTGGCGCATTTTTGCTCTGATGAGCTCATGCCGAACAGGTGCTGAGCATCCTTAACTCTTATTGATATCAATGGAAAAAATACAGTGCTATTGAACACCTTACAGATCTAGAGAGTTTTAGGATGTGAATATACACTCTTACAGCTTACAAAATGCTCAGATGTCACATTGACTTTACCTTGAAAGCAACTTTTGTAAAAGAAAAAGAACTGTATACAGTGGGCCCTTGGTATCGGCGGGAGTTTGGTTCCAGGAACCAAAATCCATGGATGCTCAAGTGCCATTAAATATGATGGCATAGTAAAATGCTGTCCCTTACATAAAGTGGCAAAATCAAGGCTTGCTTATTGGAATTTATATATATATTTGAATATTTTCAAGTCGTGGATGCTTGAATCCATGGATAAAAAAATTGTGGATATGGAGGGCTGACTGAACAGAAACCTACCACTATGATATATAGCCTCAAAGTAGCTTATCATGTTTCTCCTCTATTTTATGCTGATTGCTGGTAGTGCGTATATCTACATAGATTTTTAATTCAATAACACACACACTAATAGTCCCACCAACTATGATGACACAAAATCAAACATTATACCAAAATATGATCTGACAACATCTCAACAAAATTTACAGAAAATGTGAGAAATAGATTTGTGTTATTAAGTATAATTGACCAGGAATCAGAACTATGGTCAGAAGCCAGGGACATAATCAAGGAACAGTGCAGGAACACTAATCAATGGTCAGAAAGAAAGAAAAGGAACAATGGATAACAGATGGAATGCTTTAAGCAGTGAAGAAAAGACAAGAAGCAAAAGTAAAGGGTAATAGGAATAAAATCAGAACTATGAATGCAACTGTTCAACAACTAGTACACAAGCATAAAGAGAACTATTATAATAATCAATGCAGAGAAATAGAAGACAATAACAAAAAAGGATGAATGAGGGATCTTGTTTATAAGATCTGAGAACTCTAAGGGAAGTCCAAACCAAGGGTGGGGATGCTCTATGATCAGTAGAACATACTTCACGATCAAGAAGACACACCACACACAAAAACCATTAGAAGCAATACACAGAAAAGCTATATAAAAGAGATGCTAAAATGAATGTCACATGGGAGATTTTCAAACGGGAAAAAGTGACTGGAACATAGCGGGATGCTCTCGTCACTATCACTCAATTGCGTGAAGATTATCATTTGACATCACAATAATCGCGTCATTATCCCATGAATAAAGAGGAATACTACCATCACTTTTTATTCACAGGAAAGTCCCAGATCTTAGAGTTCCAAGATCTTGTGAATGAGATCTCATGGTCATCCTTTTTTGTTATTGTTTTCTATTTCTCTACATTCATTATTGCACAATAGTGATGGGAGCATCCCGCTATGCTCCCGTCACTTTTGCCCATATAAAAATCTCCATGGAATGTGGAACCATATGAAGGGAAGCCCCAAATCCTATTAAGCAAGGTGGAAGCTGCAATAAGAGAAACTGGGAGGAATAAATCACCAAGAACACATGATATCCCAACTGAACTTCTACAATCCACTCAGACAGAAGCAACTCTAGTGTTAATGAAAATAGGCCAACAAATATGGAAAACAAAACAATGGCCAAAAAATTGGAAACAATCAATATACATCCCCATCCAAAAAAAAAATGAGACACAAAAGATTGCAGCAACTATAGGACTATAGCACTAATTCCCATGCAAGCAAAATCATGCTCAAAATACTGCAGCATAGACTCCAATCATAGATGGGGGAAAAAATCTCAGAGGTGCAAGCAGGGTTCAGGAAAGGCAGAAGCACTAGGGATCACACTGCAAACATACAATGGTTAATGAAGCATACCTAAGAATTCCAGAAGAAAATCAGCATGTGCTTTATAGTCTATAGCAACGTCTTTGACTGCATAAACCACAAAAAGCTATGGAATGCTCTTAAAGACATGGGATTACCACTATATCTGATAGTCCTGATGAGGAATTTGTACTTAGGACAAGAGGCTGTTGTTAGAACAGAATATGGAGAAACAGAATGGCTCCCCATTGGCAAAGGGGTCAGGCAAGGCTGCAATCTATTATACTATTTGTTCAATTTGTACGCAGAAAATATCACATGAAGAGCAGGTTTAGATTCAGAAGGAGGAGGAATGAAGATAGGAGGAAGGAACATAAACAACCTTAGATATGCAGATGACACATACTACTAGCAGAAAATATCAGAGACTTAATTTAAGGAAAATTTAAAAAGGAAGTGCAAAGACAGGTTTACTGCTGGACATAAAGAAAACAACAATAATGACCATGGAGGATCTACATGAATTGAACTTAGATAATGAGGAAATCGATATAGTAAAAGATTTCCCATATCTTGGATCAAAGATTGACCAGAATGGAGACTGCAGTCAAGAAATCTGAATAATAATAATAATAATGATAATAATAATAATAATAAAATTTATTTATATACCGCCCCAGTGGAAAACCAATCTAGGCGGTGAACAACAATAATAAAATACAATCAAGTTAAAACAATATCATTCCCTCCTCCCCCCTTAAAAAGTTATTAAATCAAATACAGTTTAAAACAACTGCAATTGAGCAGTAATTAATAAGAACTTAACTTCAATTTAAAAACAACAAACAACAAAACAACAAAGATTAGGAATGGGAAGAAGATTAGGAATGGGAAGAGCAACTGTGAAAGAACTAGACAAGAAGTTCTTTCACAGTCCTAAAGTGTAAAGATATACAACTGAGCATTAAAATTAGAACTGTCCAAGCCATAGTATTCCCCATCACCATGTACAGGTGCGAGAACTGGACAGTGAAGAAAGCAGACAGAAGAAAATGCTCATTTGAGTTGTGGTGCTGGAGAAGAGTGCTGAGGATACCATGAACAACCAAAAAGACAAACAAATGGGTCCTTGAACAGGTAAAGCCTGAAATCTCCTTGGAAGCCATGATGATGAAACTGAGGCTGTCGTACTTTGGCCACATCATGAGAAGGCACAGATCACTAAACAAGACAATAATGCTAGGAAAGGTAGAGGGTAGTAGAAAGAGAGGAAGTCTGCATGCCAGATGGCTGAATTTGCAGGAAGACAGGGGGTCTTGGAGATGTCTCATCCACAGGATCCCCATGATTCAGGGTCAACTCAAGGGCAGTTGACAACAACAATAATGTCCCATTGAACTGGACAGAGATGGTGTGCTTTGGCTTGTCATGATCCTCTATGAGGTATCTGATCTAAAATGTTTCTTTCCCAGGGAATTTTATATGTTCTTATTTGCTGTGTGTTTGTTTCAAAAAGCATCTTAAAAGCAGAGCTTAGGAAAGGAGCTTCTTTTGGGTTGCACCTCTCTGACACTCCTACCCAAAACAGTCAGTGGCCATGCTGTGGCTAGGGGATTTTGGGAGCTGTAGCCGCCAAAAGTTGCTTTCCGGAGCTCTAGTTAGAAGAAACACTTGCAAGCTCCTAAGTGAATTGCATGCACCTCCATTTACAGCAGGGGTGGGAAAACTATGGCCCTCCATGTTATGACAAACTACCATTCCCATCATGCCTCACCACCAGCCAAGCTGAAGGAAGTTTTAGCCAGGCTCATGAGGGCTTGAAAATATTTAAAATATATATACATTCCAAAAAGCAAAGCTTGATTTTGCCATTTTATATAAGGGACACTATTTTGCTATGCCCCTGTATTTAATGGGACTTGAGTATCCACAGATTTTGGAGAACCTGGAACCAAACCCCAGTGGATACCAAAGGCTCACTATATATGATTATCTAGACATGTTTCTTTTCAGGGCAGTGTTCTCACTCTGAGATCTCCAAGGCCCAGAGGTCTCCTCACCCAGAGGCCTGGAGAAAGGTGGCCAGGTCCCAGGACCGGGGCCTGAGATCTGGAAATCCTACTTCAGATCATTTTATTTATTTATTTTGCAAAAGTCTCACTGAGCTCAAAGACACTTCCCTCCTGTTAAGTGTGGAGAGGATTATACTCAAAGAAAACAGATTCCTACATCCAATTCAAATTAGAAATAGAATTCCAAGTCTCAGACATCAACATTTCACTTAGGAACTTAATGTTGTTTTCAAACACACATTCAAAACAATGGCTGTGTTTCTTTGCTTTCCTCTTTTTCTTCTGCCAAACACTTTGTTCTCAGCTCTCTCAAATGGCATAGGATGCGAGGGAGGAGAGAATAGTATGTTTGGTACCAGTAAATACTGAATAGATTGTCATTCGTTATAGAAATGTTTGTTTACTGTATAATACAGGAATAGGGAGGATTTTTTAAAAAAAAAATCCTTCTGTGACCTAGAGATAAACAAGAAGAGAGTCGATTTGAATACTGAATTAATCGCTACGCATATGACAAAAATACCTTGAGGTGAGGTATTATGCATCTTTAAATGCTTAGAATATGTCCTGATGGATTTTGTAATATTTCTTAGGTGACATTTTAGCTCATGAAACATCACCTCAAGTGACAGAGGGAAGGAGCAACACATACTAGAACTGTCACAAAACAAGCATCTTGCTACACAGCTATGAATGCCTCATTGCAATGATGGAAAAACCTGAGGTGTATGTGACAATGAACTGACACTTTTGTTAAAGAAATTCCTCTTTGGGAGGTCAGTGGGATTTAAACACACACACACACACACACAATGCAGGAAAACTAAGATTATAAACAAGGAGAAGAACAGATTGAAAGTTACAGGGATATGACAAAACACTCTTCTAGTCCTGGAGGGCTGAATGGGTGGATGGTGACACTGTCTTTCTAAAAGGGCCACCATTACAAATGACTTTTACCCCAACTCCTATCTCTGGCTCGCACTTAAATCTGGCCCCCAAGTGCTATTTGTGACTTCTATCCTCAGGATTCTCCCATCCACACAGAGAAAGATCAACTACCACAGTCATTCCTAAATTCAAGGGACAGGGCAAATTGTTGGAATTTAATTGGGAGAGAGGAAACTTGGGGCATTTTTTTAAAAAATGGCTTTGAAGTGAGCAATGTCTACCAAAATCACCCTGAAGAAGAGACATGGCTGCAAAAAGAGACATTTATCAGATTTGGAGAAACACACTGGTAGAATATGTGGCATAGCTTGGAACATATAGATTTTTTTTGGATTGTCCTCCAACAACATTTTGAGTATAACCCACCAGTTACAGTTAGCCTATAGCTGGAGCATCCTCCCTTTCACTTTGAATTGTAAAATGACACCACAACAGGGGAAGAAACAGACTGAACTGTAATGAATGTTAAATGTGGGAACATATAGTGTCAGATTCAAGGAACTGTGTAAAATGTTTTCAGGTTTTCTTGCATGGCCAAGAAGTGAATCCACGACAAATGCATGAGAAAATATTCACTAGTTATACCAGGGGTCCCCAAACTTTTTGAACAGGAGGCTGGTTCACTGTCCCTCAGACCATTGGAGGGCTGGAATATAGTTTAAAATAAATAAATAAATAAATAAATAAATAAATAAATAATAATAATTTATTCTAGAACACAGCCTCACAGCCTGAAAAACCCACTCTGTGTGTGTGTGTGTGGATATGGATGGTTCTCAGGGGTAGGCAACCTTTCCCCTTTAAGGGCCGAGGGACTTCAGCTCCCAGAAGCCTCAGCCATGTTGGCCAATAGTCCCATGTTGGCCAATAGCTCCTGGGATTCTGGGAGCTGAAGTCCCTCGGCCCTTAAAGGGGACAGGTTGCCTGCCCCTGCCCTAGACAGAAGCTGTATAACTCAACTCTGTTTAGAGAAGGTTCTCCACCATAAATCAATGGTCAGGTTAGGAGAGGACAATGGTAACACTGAAAGAGATAGAGACAAGAGGATCTGTCCATGGGACAACTATCACCCAGATGCTCTACAAAGCTAAGCTTTATGGAAAAGTGGTCAGAAGAAAGCCATTGCTGAAACAAACCCCATACCAAAAGCTATTCAGAGTATGCATAAGACATGTGGGAGGCACAGCAAATCTAGGAAAAGGTTTTCTGGTCTGGGAAGTCTAAAGCTGAACTTTTAGGCATTGCCAGAAAGCACAATGTGTGGCACAAAGCCAACAATGTTCACTTCCCTGAGAACAACATCCCCATAACACAGTGATTATGTTGCAGGGATGCTTTTCTTTGGCAGGGACTAGGAAACTGATCGGGACTGAAAACAAGATGAATGGGACCAATTTACAGATCAATCTGAGAAGAAAACCTGTTTCAAACTGCAAGGGATCTGAGACTGTGGCAAGACAATGGTCAGCAAGACAATGGCCATAAGCACAAAGCCACAATAACACTGGAGTGATCTAAAAACAAGAACATGAATGTCTTAGAATGGCCCAGTCAAAGCCTAGACCTCAGATTATCTGGGAATCTGTGGCAAGACATGAAAATAGCTGTTGGGCAATGGTTCCCATCCAACCTGACAGAGGTAGAGCAATTTTGCCAAGAAGAATCAGCAAAAACAGCAGGATCCAGATGTGGAAATCTAATAAGACTCAAGACACAAGAAGACTCATAGCTATAATTGCTGCCAAAGGTGCTTCTACCAAGTACTGATTCAGGAGGTTGAAGACTTCTGTGACTAACAAATGTAAACTTGCTTTTATAATTTAACTTTTGTGCCACAATAAAAATGTTTTCTACCTTTACAGAGCTGGGTATATTGTATATATTAAGTGGAAACAATGTCAGTTACATCAGTTTGAATTCCAATTTGTAACATAACAAAATGTGGAAGATTCAATATATCCCCCAGAAAATTTTGTTTTAGAAATACAAACCTCATTCTTTGCATGAACTACACGTGAAATGCATCTATTGTCACAAATACAACAGCTATGCTGATCTATTTGTTCTGTATTAACGTGAGCATATTGCTACGAGGCAATGGTCACTCTGTCTTTCCACTCCACTCCTTTCGGAGACCTCAACTATCCTTAGCACAGCTAATAAATTGTATGAAGTGTTGAATACAGAACAGGCTATTGCAAAGAAGCAATTTGTTATAATAGAGCTGGCAATATTGTATGTGGGAAGACATCTGTGAGATGCATCAGAAGGTCTTTCAGCTTCTGAACGTCTCACAGATGTTCACAAATAGAGAAAATTGTTACTTTAGTTGAAGGCAGCTCATGAGCCGATAAATGAAAGGAACTGGCTTTTAAAAAAGAGCTTGCAGGCTGCGAAATTAACAACAGATCTGACCTAAATTCATAATGACAATCAACTGGATTGTTTTTGTTAATTATAGTTATCAACAAGTGAAATCAATGAGAGGTGAATAATGGCATACAAATTACAATGACTAAACAAAGAGTTAGCAAATTGTTTCTTTTTAAAATCTTTTAATATGCCAACTTACATTTATTTTTCTACTCTGTTACTTACCACATGTAACTGTGCATTCTCCAAATTCTACTTCCTTGGGTTGTGTCATATTTCCACCTAAAGAAGATTCAGGATTGTCAAAAGCTGAATACAAAGCTTTTAATCATAACTGTTACTTCAATTAATTATAAGAACATATTTTTCTTAATTTCTTTCCATTGTCTTTCCTCCAAAATATGGAACATGAGGTTCTTCTACTGTGGGATAACCTAAAAAAAACCACTAGGTTTTTCTTGAGTAATCTGTTTACTAAACCAAAATTTACATACTAAACCAAAATCCACAATTGATTATTTAAGTCAGGGGTAGGCAACCTTTTTGAGCCAGGGGCCGGGTTGCTGTCCCTCAGACAATTGAGGGACCGAAGCAACAAAAATAAATAAATAAATAAATAAATAAATATTTTTTTTTAAATTTAAAA
>CM034701.1:274245451-274256381 GCA_020142125.1 Phrynosoma platyrhinos | reverse complement strand
GGTTTGTTTTACTGTATGTTTTTAATGTAATAAAATTTATTTAAAAAATTCACAAGTGGTTGTTTAGTGCAGAAAACTGCATGTTTGTTTGTTTGTTTGTTTGTTAATTTTTGGCTTAGAAAATAATATTTCTTTGTAGACAGTGCTGTTTCCTGAACAGAAAATGATGTTATCGATGCAAAGCAACCATGTCACATCAAGGATCTGTACCAAGGTATTAATGTAGTGGCAGATTTAATTTCAGTTCTTTCCCTAATGATATTCAGCATTACTGAATGTGGCTTTTTCTCATAGCCACTGCACACCGAAGATACATTCACACTACACTGTGACAGCACTGCGATTCCACTTTAGCTGCCATGGTTCCATCCTATAGAATCCTAGGACTGGAAGTTTAGGGAGGGACATTTAAGCTTCTCAGCCAGAGGTCTCTTCATCACCACTACAAACCCCAGGATTCCACAGGATGTAATAACGCCAGTTAAATTGGAATAACAGGGCTACAATTGTGTAGTGTGGATGGCCCCAGGTTCAGCATTTTCATCAAATTATCCAGCACACCAGCCCCTAGTCAGTCATTTCAGCCCCTATCCCAGTACAGTGGGCCCTTGGTATTCACTGGGTTTGGTTCCAGGGTCTCTCAGGGAAACCAAAATCCATGGGTGCTCAAGTACCATTACATACAGTGACATAGTAAATTGGTGCCTCTTTATAAAATGACAAAATCAAGGTTTGTTTTTTGGACTATATATATCTATATAGATATACAGATATATATTCCCAAGACATGGATGATTGAATCCATGGATAAAGAATTCATGGACATGGCGGGCTGACAGTATATTTGATGTTAAGATGATGATGATGGTGATGGTGATGGTGATGATTTGCCTCAGTCCATGATAGGAGGCAGGTAAGGAAGAAGAAGAAGAAGAAAGTATGGGATAACACAATGTTACTTGATTACATTTAATTTTGCCAGTCCATAGAGAGATTTGGGGAGCTCTTCACAATCTTCACACTGTTTTTTTTTTTAACTACACAGGTGGAGAAATCTTTTTGTTAGCTGCAGAGAGCTCCAACTGAGCTTCTACAGTATTCAAAGGCCCGTAGGGCTCCTGCAGGGAGAGCAACGTGAGGAGAAGCAACTCTCTTTGCTCTTCTTGTCTGCGTGTGTATATATGTACCTTCATGTCACCTGTCCACCTGGGGTGAGCCCATGAATTTCATAGGATTTGATTAAGCAAAGAATACTCAAAGGTGGTTTGCCATGTCTTCTGATTATTATTTTTCTTCTTCTCCTTTTTTACTAGCTAGCTTTCTCCCATTGCTTGCAATGAAAGGGAAATGATTTAGACATATTCCAGATATTATTTAAAGGCTATCCCATTGGGGAAGATTTCCCAAAAAAGGGACTGGGAGGGATTTGGATCCTAGGGGTCCAAGACCTTTGTCAGTCTACCTCAGCTATCTCCCTTTCCACCTCTCCTTCCATCAGAGAGGCTAAGGAAGGGGGTAAGAAGGGGAGGACCCTGAAGTCACATCACTGCTTCTGACATTTGGGCTCAGAAGGACATATTTGCTCTTTTCTTTGGCTCCTGAATACCATTGCAGCAACCATAGTATTGCAACCAAAATAATGATGTTTCTGTCAGCAAACACTCATCCCTACATCTCCAGATGAGGGAAGAGGTTTGGCCACCAATAGCAAAAGCTACATCACAATTATATCCATTGGCCATACAGCAAAGCACAATAAACATCCAAAATCCAAAAAACAGTGATACCTTTATTGTCCAACCAATAATCACGTCTTTTGTGCATTTTGGTTGGCCAATAAAGATATGCTGTGTTGTGGATTTTTGATGTAATCAACAATTATGCAACTGAATGTTTGTTTGTGACAAAGGAACTTAAAGAAAGGCAGGGAATAGAAATTAAAGGGGAAGCAAAACAAATTGTGAGTTAACATTAACAAAACAAACAAAGCCTAACTCCATATCATTTGTGAATAGCTGCAATTCTAGCTTCTCTTATAGTTATCCAAAAAATGGTCAGCAACTCAAATTTGGATGGAAAGTGATTTACTATTTTCTTTGAAGCAATTTTATTTTCTTTTGTCCTTGAACATCCTGCAATTGTAAAAATGATGGCCCAGTTCCACAAGTAAATGCAATTGGATGAAGTGGTTAGCGAGGGTCATCAAGTTCTTGATAGATCTTCAGGGAATAACAATGTGCCAATTTAGTAGCACATATTACATTTTGGAAAGTGGCATAAAGAGGGCACTCTAGGTACCTGTAAAATATTATTTAAATTTTAAAAGTTAAAGTTACATAAAACTCAGTCATGAAAAACACAGTCATAAAATCTCATCTTTCCTCTCTATATTATGTTAGTTGTCTTTGCAACTATTATACTTTCTCAATTGCATCCTTTTCCAACAAACCTTAAGATCTTTTTCTGATGTTCTTTACATCTTTTTTTAAAGGGCTGATAGATTCCCAATTTATACTCAAAAATTTGAAGGAAAAGCCTGTCAATATAGACATGTTTATCTGGATGTACATGGCACTGAACTCAGTGGGATTCCATTTTGAATAAAGAAGCCTCAAAACATGTTGCATCCCATTTAGGTGTATCACATCATTTACGGTATTTATTTATTTATTTATTTTCCACTTTTAAGATTATATGTTCCACATGGCAAGCAATGAATTTCTCTCCCTCAGCAAGAGGCAGGAGAGAATTGTGAACTTTTTACACTCAGTTCTTTATATTACAGGAAAGTATGGATTCTGAAAAACAAAAATAATTATCATAGAAGACTTACATAAATTCAACCTAGATGATGAGGAAGCTGAAATAATTAAAGATTTTACCTACCTTTGATCAACTATTGAGCAGAATGCATCCAGGAAATTAGAAGTAGACTAGGACTGGGGATGACAACTATGAAAGAACTAGACAAGACCCTAAAGTGCAAAAATATGATACTGAACACAAAAGTTAGGATTGTTCAAGCCATTGTATTCTCCATCATCATGTATGGATGTGAGAGCTAGACAGTGAAGAAAGCAGATAGAAAGAAAATCAACTCATTTGAGATGTGGTGCTGGGGAAGAGTGCTGCGAATACCATGGACAACCAAAAAGACAAACAATTGGGTCATTGAACAGATAAAGTCTGAACTCTCACTGGAGGTCAAGATGACTACTCTGAGATTGTCATACTTCAGCCACATCATGAGAAGACAGGGCTCACTAGAAAACACAATGCTGCTAGGAAAGGTGGAGAGCAGAAGAAAGAGAGGAAGTCCTCATTCTAGGTGGATAGACTCAATCAAGACCATGGCTTTGAGCCTGCAGGATTCGAGCAGAGCAGTTGAGGACAAGGAGGCTTGGAGATGTCTCAACCACAGGGTCACCATGAGTCAGTCAATTTGAAGACAGCTAACAACAATGGACTCTGAAAAATGTTAAAGAGGCAGTTAATATGGAAGTTGGCTGATTAATGAGGTCTTTTTGGATTAATCATATGAGTTTTACAAGATTAATTACAAGTGTAATCCTATCCAGATGCTTATTCAGAAACCTCATTGGATTTAATGTAATTCCAGCTAGGTATGAGTCTTATTGTAAGAATGAAGATCAGTTGTTTCACAGTGATGAATGGTTGTGTGGTGAAGCAAGATCAGGTTTAGAAGAATAATTTCACTGCCTTTTCCTCATAGGCCTCTTAAACTGATGCCTCTCATCTGAAGTTTTTGTAAGTACTTGTTTTAAAACTATTTATTGCATGGCACTTAAGGAACGGGAGTGGAAACGAATGGAACGGAATGGGGCAAAAACGCATTTTACTGGATGGGAGAACATCACCGATGCTGCCGGAAGTCCCCAAGGTGTTCCCGGCATCCAATTTTTGAAGGCTGGTTCAAAATCGTCCTTCAAAAATCGGCTGCCAGGAACAGCTGGGGAATGCCTTGGGGACTCCCGGAGGCATCGGTGGTGTTCTCCCATCCAGTAAAATGTGTTTTTGCCCTGTTCCGTTCTGTTCCATTCCTGTTCTTTTAAGTGCCGTGTGATAAGCTTATATGAGTTGTCACCCAGTTAGAAGTCAGTTCACTCTATAGCTTCAGATAAATTTGAACAGGAATTTTTAAAAATAATTTTCAAGTAACAGGTCTTTGGTTTTGGTTTTTTAACAATGAAAATATGAACTGTAGTATATATCTTCTTAGAAGAGGCATTCTTTTCTAGTTAAGGCAAAGACATTGTCTCACTTGTCAGGATACTTACTATTTGAAGTCTTTAAAGTGCTTATATTAAATGTAATGTGTGTGTTTTTATATAAAAAAAGATCAGGAGCCTGTTTTAGTCAGTTATTTTTAATTGAGTGGTTAAATGTTGCAACTCCAATTAACATTTAAAATCTGATTAATTAATTAAGTCAACTGTAATTTTTAAACACAAATATTTCACAGATTGAAAGCCAAACAGGATATGTTATAGTGCTCAATCTTCATTCAGTTAATCAGCATTGGAGTGGGCAGGGATATGCAGACCATCTCACCTGCTCAGTGCTAGCTATGCAGGGCTAAGTCATTTCCAGCAAATAGCTGTTCAGTCAAGCTACCTACCAGCTTAAAGTGAACTGAATATTTATATTTGTTAAAACTTGAATGTCTGTTTTTGTTTATTATAGATCTAGAAATGATCACATACTTTATATTTGGCTAATTCAAACAAAAATCCACCAGTGATACCCTTATTGGCCATCCAAAATGCACAGTATACTTTATATTTAGCTGCTGTTGTTGTGTGCCTTCAAGTTGTTTCTATGGAACATATCACTGGGTTTTCTTGGGAAAATTTGTTCAGAGGTGGTTTGCCTTCAACTTCCTCTGAGGCTGCGGTCTCCAGAATCTCTTAAGCAAGTTTGGCCACTGATCTGATCTAACCCATTTTTACTATCTGGAATTGCATTGGGCCCAGTTTGTAACCCAAATAAAAATAAACAGACTAATATGGCTGTATATTTCCTTTTAGACAATATAAAAATATACATTGTAAAAGAAAATCTGCCTGAGAACAAGCAAAACTTTTTTTTTTACTTCCCCCTCCTTGTCCTCTCTTTTGCATAAGATTAACTGGATTACTAGATGCAGCAGGTGTTTAAATATCATGAAGACCGCCACCTCCAATTAGCTAGCTCTCTAAAAGCAGCAACAAAAAAGGAGATGGAAAGGCACCACAGCATGGAACAGAAGCAGCTATTTCCTATAGAATTAGCATAATTTGTGGGCTATCTTTTGAACAACTAGAATTCAAGCACTAGCACTCTTCAATTTACTCTTAAAGGCAAATGCTGCATTCATCTTTGGATAATTTAAGTGTGTGTATGTGTGTATCTGCATGCACAGAACCAGCATGATGCAGTAGTGTGAATGTTGGACCATGACTCTGGAGACCAGAGTTCGATTCCCAGCTCAGCCATGAAACCCACTGGTTGATCTAGGGGAAGTCACATTCTCTCAGCCTCAGGAGAAGGCAATGGAAAACCTCCTCTGAACAAATTTTTGCCAAGAAAACCCCATGATAGGTTCATCTTAGGCTCACCATAAGTTGGAACCAACTTGAAGGCACATAAGACACACATCTGCAGAGATGCGCTTTTCAGAGATGCTGAGGACTTTATCACGCCACTTCCATTCTTGTCATGATCACATTAATGAAGGGAAGCACATGCATACTGGTTAGGAAGAACTCTCTACTACTACATGTCCCTTCCTTCATTGCTGGTTTCTCACACTCTCTTCTGCCCTTGCCCTTAACCCTATCTCCCTACCTTATTCTCTGCCCAGAATGCCTTTCCTTTGTGTGTATGTGTGTGTGTGTGGGGGATTTCTTAATGCAATTCTGGACTTACATTTACTCCAGTTTTAAATTCCATGTTTTTTAAAAAAGAAAATAATTAAAAAAAAGATGTTCTGGAATAGTCAGGGGGGATAGGGGGAAGAGAGGAGAGACTGACACCATGTGATCACACAATCTTGGAACTGCAACAAAATAATTTTTCGCACCTGATAACTAGTGCAATTGAGAACTTATTGACAGGTATTCCCCATCAATGGCAAGGTGTGGGCTAGCAATGATTGATAGACAGGGCAGTGACAAGAGGGAGGTGGAGTCATGTGATAAGGATTGCCAAAGGCTCTATCAGTGAACCTTTATGACAGTTTAAAAGCTGCATATGATAAAGTCCTGAGTGGTTTTCTCCTGTTTCATATTATACAGTTTTTATAAGAAGAAGTTTCATCAACAACTCATGAGCATATGTTGCCAAAGCTCTAGACTAAATTAATTCCACCTTAACATTAGGAGGAACCTCTTGATAGTAAGACCTGTTTGACAGTGGAACACGCTCCCTCGTAGTGTGGAGGAGTCTCCTTCCTTGGAGGTCTTTAAACAGAGGCTGGATGGCTATCTGTCTGCAATACTTTGTGATTTCCTGCTTGGCAGGGGGTTGGACTGGATGGCCCTTGGGGGTCTCTTCCAACTCTATGATTCCATGATTCTAAGAGACTTCTCCATGGTTTGCAAAGCTGGGGAGAAGCTTTAATGCATCTGCTTTCATGCACGAAAGAGATGAAAAGATCCATTTACAATCTGCAACAGAACTGATGCTGAGGTCTTTCTGCATGAAAAGCCAATGCAATACCCCTGACCTATGTGGCCCTTCCCGCTACTCATTTGGGAGTTAGCCCATTTAATGTAGCATAGCAACAATGGGATTCACTTCTGTGAATCTGTAGTTGATTTAGCAATATATTTCAATGGTGAGGATAAGAGAGAGAGAGAGAGAGAGATAACAGGGGGAGATGCAGAATCACATCTCTCCATCTCCAGCTTCAAGCAAATTCAAATGGCTCATTCCCACCACTTTCATTCCCCCTCCCATCCCCATTTTCTCCCTTTGGTGTCTTTGCTTCATGAAAAACTCATTAAAGAGAGAATCAGAACATAATAGGAAGTCTGGAGCTTTTAGCACACTACATTGTTATAGAACTATATTCCACTTTCACTGCCACGGCAACATCCAGTAGAAATCTGGCTTTGTAGTTTAGATAGACTTGAGAGCTCTCTGGCTGAGAATTCTAAATGGACACCCTTAAACTACAAATCCCATGATTCCATAGGCTGTTTCCATGGCAGTTAAAGTGGAATATAATTGTACAACAGTGTTATACATGTCCCAGTGCCACATGGCCTGAAGGAGGAAGGGCCTGCCTGCATAGTTATCCCTTCACGCTATCTCAACACAGAGCAACACACCCACAACAATTTGACAAAATGCAATCCTGCAAGTAACATTATCTATCTATCTATCTATATCCTGTATTACCACCTTTGCCAACCTAGCAGTTCAAAAGCATGCATATGCAAGTAGTTAGATAGGTACCACTTCAGTGGGAAAGTAAATAGCATTTGGTGTAGTCATGCTGGCCACATGACCACCAGAGCAGTCCTCGGACAACGCTGGCTCTTTGGTTTAGAAATGGAGATGAGCATCACCCCTTACAGTCGGTTACAACTAGACATTCATGTCAAGGGACTACCTTTACTTTTATGATTTTTAACACCTTTGCCTGATGAAGAAGCCAGTGGAGCTTCAAAAGCTTCATGGATTTTGTGCATTTTGTTTGGTGTCATAAAGTTATCATTGTTTTGTGGATTCTGGATGTTATTGTACTTTGCTATATGGCCAACACAATTACTCCTGAATATGTTTCCTATAACTGTACAGTTGCCCCTCAGTTCTTGTAGACTTGAGGTCCATGATTTTGAATATTCACAGAGGGGTGACCTCCGTTAAAATCAAGCCTATGGGGCTTGAATATTGGTGAGTCTTTTCACGGGGAAGTCTGGAACAGATCCCCTTGAAAATGGAGGGCTAACTGTAGTGTGATAAGATGATGGGTGGATAACACTGCAATCTTATACAGGTGAACTCCAAATCAACCCACTAACCAGTACAGTTCAGTTCATTAGAGCTTACTCCTGCTTTGAATCCCATTGTAGGAGAAAGACAGGATATAAATACTTGAAATAAACAAAAATAAATTATTCCACATTAAGTGCTACAGAAAGCTCTAGTTATTATATTTTCAGAACCAACGTACCATAGACGTTCAATGAGCAGAGCATTTTGTAATTATTGCAACTCTCCCTGGATGGATGTAGTTTATCAGGAAGATATTTATCCTGAAATATCAGGAGATAAGATGGCCAAATTAGCCAAGAGAAAGAAGCATAATATCATATGATGAGGTGAAGTAATTTCCTAAATTCTTAAACCAACTTTTTCTTCGTATGAGAAGAAGCCATACATTTCCCACAGGGATTGTATTCTGCTCTGCTCCAGTAGAACGGAGCCACTGGTATTTATGCTCATCCAGCAATTATTAAGAAAAATGTTGTGCACAATAGTATCATATTAGTAAAAGAAAGTGATGATAACAGCCAGCAGAATGCTGGGCAGAGATGCCTAAGCAGAATCTGAATCAGGGGCAGGAATCATGCCACCCTACGGATGTAGTTTGGGTTTTTGTGTGTGCCTTCAAGTTGTTTTTGACATGCCAACTCTAAGGCAAACCTATTATCGGGTTTTCTGGGGCTGAAAATGTCCATGTTCCATGTCCAAGCAGGAACTGAACCCTAATCTTCAGAGTTGTAGTCTAATGCACAAACCATTACACCATGCTAGCTCTCTCCTACAGAAGTTACTGGACTGCAACTCCCAGCAATCCTAGCCAGAATTATCAACAGTGAAGAAGGGTGGGAACTGAGGTCCAAATTCATCTAGATTCTTAACCTTTGTCTAAAGAATGCCATGTTATTTGCAGTACTTTAAGATGACTCTCAAATGGAGGGGAGGAAAAAAAGCAGATGAGTTCTTCTCACAGTGTTACGTGTTTGGAATGGACGATCCTGAATTGCACCCAGCAACAACAAACTAGACATCAGAATCTGACAACTGAACAGCACTCTCAGATGACTCAATGAAGGCTTTGTGGCAAGGATGTGACGTAGTGGTTTAAATTTGCTATGGCTCATCTGCTATGTGAGTGTTATCTTGAACAGAGTCCAGGAGCCCTTCCATCAGCTGCATCCATATGCTAGGCATGTGTTCATCACTGCCAAGCACATTTTTTAAATTTAGTCCTGGTGGGAGCATGTTCTACACCTTCCTGGTGACTGGGATGAGTGTGAGTGTGTCTCCCCCTCGCCATGCATATTTCAAAATGAGGCATACCCTCAAATGACTAAAACCTCTCTCATTTATAAGCAACTATTCTTGCCAGGTTATACTAGCAACCTCTTTCATTTTGTGATGAACTGATGGATCAGTAGGCTTTCTGAAAACCATGTTAAATGATTTTGCAAATGTGTCTCTTAAACAAATTGCTGTCTGATTTTAGTTTCCTTCATTTTGACACTACCCACAGGATATTTCATATCTGGCAGAGCTGGATCTGAGATCATCTCCAGCGAAAGCCAATATACTACCATGCTATATATTGTTTTAGTAGAACTGGGGCTCGCAAGATTGAAAGTGTAAGGATTTTTTATTAGCAAGGACAATGATGCCCCCCATTAGGCGTCCCTGTTCATTCTGAGCTTTGCTGAAATCTACACAAAAGCTGGGGAAAAGGGTTGGATTTTCGCTCTACTATATTGTTATGAGCTGTCTGTTTTGTAAAGTCAAGGGTTCTTTGCATTACAAGACTGCACACAAAGTATACAAAAGTATAAAGAGAGAGTGATTACATAGGTATGGATCAATAAAACTAGCTGCATTTTTGGATTGCATGTGGACATGGATATGGGGATTTTCATAATGAATGCTTGCACTTTACTAATGCTATCACATGACTGTATCGTGTGTTGTATCAATGTGACAATAATGGCAGTGACTGCAGTAATACACTGAGATACACTGGGACTGTCTTCAATCCCAGCTCAAAATGTTTTAGATCTGGAGGTAAAAAAAAAATTAAACAAAAAAAGTCCAAATCACTCTCTGCCTCCCTTATTAAAGTTTTTGAAAAAATTAAAACTTTGACAAAGTTGCCAAAAATTGACTCTCTCATTCTGAAAACATATCCAAGTGTAGCTGTGATAGCCATATAGCAAAGTACAACATTATCGTAAATCCACAAAACAGGAATACTTTTATTGGGCCAACTAAATGTACATTATACATGTTGCAAGCTTTCGAAGCTCCAATGGCTTCCTCATTCAGACAAAGCTGTTTAAAATGATACAGGAGAAGGAAAGAAAAATAATTTGACAATGTTAGTCATAGCCCTCCATTTGGCCAAGATGCTGTAGTTGTTTTTTTCTATTCAGATGGTATGGAAGAGTATTTTTGCAGGTAGGCCCCTCCTCCATCTGGCCATGTGGGTACCGGGAGATTCAGTTCAGGAACAGAATGATATGCATATAACACAGCATAACATTCATAGACATAGCCATGCTAGTCTGTTCAATGCACATAGGTATCTTGTAGCACTTTTGAGATAATTACAATATGAAGTTTTTAACACAAGATTTTGTAGACCAGATCTATGAAACTGCATTTAATGAAGCAGCCTTATTGCATTAAAAACAAACCTGGCAGGCAAATGGAGAGAAGTACACTTCTCTTTCTGTTTCCCCATGATGTCGAAGCATTTTCGTTCTCTTCCAGTCATAAAAGCATGGGACAGGGTGGTAAAAGTGTCATAAAAGTATTCCTTTTGACAAGCTGGAAAAATCTGTTTGGCAAAAGGGACATTTTTATCATCCTCTTCCATGCTTTTATGACTGGAAGAGAATGAAAGTGCTTTGATGTCATGTAAAGACAGAAAGATAACTAACCCCCTAAG
>CM034701.1:274218528-274230972 GCA_020142125.1 Phrynosoma platyrhinos | reverse complement strand
CTTGTGGTCTCTTCCAACTCTATGATTCTATGATTCTATGATCATTAAATATCTAAGTTAGGATTGTCCGTGTCATTGTATTTCTGATGTCTATATATGGTTGTAAAAGCTGAACATTGAAGAAAGCTGAAAGGAAGAGAATCAACACATTTGAAATGTGCTGTTGGAGGAGAGTTCTATGATACCACGGACTGCCAAAATTACTTATAAATGGGTCTGAGGGGAAATCAAGCCTGAAATCCTCCTAGACATCAAAATGACTAAACTAAGGCTATCATATTTTGACCATATCATAAAACTATATGACATTAGAAAAGACAAAAGTGATAAGTAAAGTTAAAGGAAGTCAAAAATGAGGATGACCACATTGCAGGTTGGTAGACTCAGTTAAGGAAGTCACGGCCCTGAGTTTGCGAGACCTGAGCTGTTGATAGCAGGGTGACTTTGAGGTCTCTCATTCATAAGGTCACCATAAGTCAAAGTTAACTTGACAGCAATTAACAGCATCCACAAAGCTGAGTACTGAACCCAGAACAAGTAAAGTGCTTTCATTTACAGTCTATTGGGCAAAGCTTGGTATAAAGCTCTTTCAGATCTTCCTTGATTCAAGATATATAATATCTGAGATGTGGGGCTCATGTGTTGGGGTGCTTTGACTGCGAGTTCCTGCATGGCAGGAGGTTCAACTAGATGGCTCTTGTGTTCTCTTCCAACTCTATGATGCTATGATGATCATGCAAGGACCTGGTTTCTCTCTGGTCAAAATACCTAGAAATCACTGGTGGGTGGTTTCTGCTGCCTTTCATATTCCTTTCTGTTGTCTTTCATTTCCTTTCCACATTTTTCTGGCTCCTGTCTGGCAGCAGTTGTGGCTTCTTCATCACTATGATCTCCAGCCAATTTGATTGCAAGCAGCAGAAGAAAGAGTTGTTACCAGGGTTGATCTATTTTTTTCTTGTAGTCTTTCCGTGCCTAATACGACTTTGTAAATGGAACTGTCTGTTGTATTTTAAATCCCCATCTGCCCAGAATGAGCTACTATTTGGAATAATTAATACAGCAACAATGTCCTAACCACACACATTCCTTGTCAATTTAATGATAGTCAAAACAGTTATGTCCTTTAGGGGAGACAATGAATAAAATTCTTTTTCAACCTCCCAAGCTGGGGATATTTGTCTGAAACTATTTAAAAATATTTTAAAATAGTATTCTTTGTTTCAAACCAAAAATACATTTACAGAAATGTTGTCAATTAATTATATATTATTGAATATTAAATGATAATAGATTATTTGAATACCCTTACTTTTAGGCCACTCCCCTCCTCTGGACTTCTCTCTCCCTCTCCCTTCACTCTCACACTCTCTCTTTCTGGCATTGTTCAGTGTCATATGGTAGTGTCTTCCTCTTATCTCTCTCTCCACTTTCTCTCTTATGTTATCTCTCCCTCACGTCTCCCTCTATCCAGCCACTCTGTTATCATTTCCCTGATTCCTTTCCTCTCTTTTCTCTTTCCTTTCCTTTCTTCCTCCACTCTTCCTGCCTCTCTTTCTGTGGTCATCCATTCCATCTCTTTTTCTAACCACCTCTGTCTCTCTCACACACATATATTCTGCAGCTTCCTTTCCTGCCTCACAAGGTAAATTTCAAGCCTTTTTGCATGACCAAAGAAAGTCAAGACACACAAAAGAGAAGCAGCATTTTCCTTGCCTCTCTGCATGATGTCATAGCATTTCTGTTCTCCTTCCGAAGGGAGACAGTAGTAAAAGCATGCCTTTTGCCAAATTGATTTTCCCACTGTGACAAAAGAGACACTTTTATGATAATCTCCCTCAAGAAGTGAATGGAAGTGCTTTGATGGCATACACAGAGAAAGCCACTTTTGTCTTGCTGCAGTTCAGCTTTCTTTTGATAAGGACTTTATTCTTCCCTCTCCTCTCTCCTTCCTGTTCTTTGCTGCATCTCATGCATGCTGTATGTGCACCACAACTGCCACCCACCCCAAAGTTAAAATTGCACAAAAAGGGCAGGAAGAGTTGCAATAATGGTGGAAACAATGGAGCCAATAAAACATCAGCCTATCAATATATTTCCCTTTGAAAATACCCTCAAAATTACAATAAATTTAATTTGAGAAAAGGTACTTTACATACTGGTTCAATTCCTCTCTCTATGCCATTCAATATAATTAATATTAATAAATGGTTACTTGTCTCTGAAAACAACTCAGAATTCAAGCCAATGAAATTCAGCTATACAAATTGTGATGATCAGGGCACTGGTTTTACTGGTGGGGGGGAAGCTCTCTGCAGGAAATAACTCTCTGCAAGAACTTGCAGGCTGAACATTTTAAAAATGGACTATTAACCAAAGTGACTCCAAGTAAAAAGGAAGTAGAAGAACAATAATTGCAGCAAAAGCAATTATTTCTTCATTTAAAAAAAAAGAAAGAAAAAAGAGAGCAGTAGAAACCAACAAAACAATCTATGCTCAATGCAAACTGTTTCCCAATATAAGGGGGGCAGTATGGAAGCTAAAAACCCTTCTCCTAACTAATCTAATGGATAGAGCTAAGTTTAAAGTACTACAGACTAAAATACATACATGGACTTTTTTACCCTCTGTTATGAAGATGACTAGAGACTAGAACAAGGAAGTAGACCTCAGAGAGAGGTGGAAGGTTTAAGAAGAAGAGTAAGGGCCTCGGCAGACGACTAATTGAGTCGTCTTCCGGGCCCAGAAGAGGAGGGGCAGCCGCACGTTCGGCGCCCCTTCCTCTCCCTGAGGTCGCCCTCGGAGTCGCCGGCCCTCCGCACGGCCGGCGCTCCGGGGAAGACCTCACGCCACGGCAGCCGAACGCGCCGCGGCGGAAAAGACAGCGAAAGTGCGCCCGCCGCTTTTAGTGCGCACTTTCGCTGTCTTGAGGAAGGAGCACTGATTTAGCGCTCCTTCCAGGGTCGCCGGCGGTGCGCCGCGGTGCGGCTGCCGCAGTCCAGCGGCGCTCCGTCCCGCAGCGCACGGGAAGCTCCCGTCTGCTTCCCCCCGAAGTCAAAGAGGGATGCAAGTCCAAAAGAGAGAGATTCTCTCTTTGTGTCTGCCTTTTAACCTCTTCCTAACTTGGGGGCAGTCTCCTAAGAGTGAATGGAACACCTCTGGGTGGGGCAAAACATGACCTAAACATATCAATAGAGATATTGGGGAAATTATGAGTAAAATTGAGAAATTGGAAAGCACCGCCAAGAAGCTGGAACAAAAAATGGAAGAAGTATCTATTTCACAATCTGAAGACCATAAGGCTACATTAAGACTAGAATTAAAGCAGAGAGAATCTTGTTTAAAACTAAGAGGTGTTCTGGAACAAACCTGTGAGAACTTGTATGAATATTTGACTCCTTTCTTAGCAAAATACATGGACATTCCAGTTCAGCAATTTAGTTTGGAGACAGACAGACTGAACTCTAGAATAGCTAAAATAAAAAAATCTCCCAAGAGATCATAGAATCATAGAATCATAGAATCATAGAATTGGAAGAGACCACAAGGGCCATCCAGTCCAACCCCCTGCCATGCAGGAACTCCCAATCAAAGCATCCCTGACAGATGGCCATCCAGCCTCTGCTTAAAGACCTCCAAGGAAGGAGACTCCACTACTCTCCGAGGGAGTGTGTTCCACTGTTGATATTGTGATATACTGGGTGAGGGAAAAAATTAGAGATGCAGTACTCCAGAAGAAGTACAAAACCAAATTGATGATCCAAGGCAATGATATACAGATTTATAAAGATATACTGGGGAAAATCTTGAAAAGAAGGAAAGACTACAGATTTCTAACAGAACAATTGAAATGTTATCGTATCCCATATAGATGGGGAGAGATTGAGAAATTGACACTTATGTGGAGACAGAAAAGATACAATCTAAACACTATTGAGAAAGCATACGAATTTTGGAAGAAATATAGGAAGGAAGTTGAGACAGCAAGACAAACAATGCAAGTTCTGAAAGACAGATATTTGAGGATCAAGACGAATAGAGGAAGAAAAGGAAAGATCAACAAAAGAAAATAGAGTTGGAGGAAGAGGAGAGTGGTGGAAAAGAAGAGAGGAGAGTGGAAGAAGAAGAATACATGGAGGAAGAGGAAGAAGAACTAGGAGAAGAGGAGAAGATACAGATGAGAGAAGGGATAACAAGAGAAGAAGGGGAGGCAAGTGATGAAGAAATGAGGGATGAGGAAGACCAAGCCTTTCTGACTGAGAAATTAAATTAGCATATACAGTTGTCCCTCTGAATTCATGGGGGATCCATTCTGAAACATCCCCCCCTACAAATTCAAAATTTTGTGAATGTTCAAGACTTGAGTATTTTCCCCTCCTTCCCTCCTTTCCCTCCTTTCCCTCTTTCCTTCCTTCCTTCCCTCCCTCCCTTTCTCCTTACCTCCTTCTTCTCTCCCTCAGGAAGGCCAGTGTGGCAGAGAAATGGCTGCGCTAGCCACCTCGAGCCTCCAGGGCCTAGGCAATGCTGCACCAGCCACCTCAAGCCTCCAGGGCCCAGGCATGGCCAGCATGACTGCCTCAAGGCCTCCAGGGACCAGGCAAAGTCAGCACAACTGCCTCAAGGCCTCCAGGGACCAGACAAGGCTGCACCAGTCGCCTCAAGCCTCCAGGGCTGAGGTTAGACTACACCAGCTGCCTCAAGCCTCTGGGGCTCACACAAGGCCAGCGCAACTGTCTCAAGGTCTCCAGGGCTGAGGCAAGTCTGCACCCACCACCTCAAGCCTCTGGGGCCCAGGCAAGGCCAGCGCAACTGCCTCAAGGCCTCTGGGGCCCAGACAAAGCTGGTGCAACTACCCCAAGGCCTCTGGGGCCCAGACAAGGCCACACCGGCTGCCTCAAGCTTCTAGAGCCCAGGCAAGGCTGCACAGGCCGCTTCAAGCCTCCAGGGCCCAGGCAAGGCTGTGCCTGCTACCACAAGGCTGCACAGCCAAGGAAAGGCCGGAGCAGTAAAGGAAAGGCCAGTGCAGGAAGAAAGAGGGAAGGGAGAGAAGGAGGGATGGATTACAAGTAATCAAAACCACACATGGCAAGTCCATGAACCCAGAGGGATGACTGTATTTGTTTATTGTCTTATTTTGTTGAATCTACTTCTCTTTGACAAATCACCCAACTAAGATAAAAGATGAGGACATTGATATAGAATGTCAAGGGAATGAATTCCTCAATGAAATGGGGAGGGGGGAAATTTCACACTTTAGAAAAGAAAAACTACATTTTAATATGTTTACAAGAGACACATATAAAGGATAAGGAGAAAAAACTTTTACGAAATTGGCATTTGGGGAAAGAATTTATATAAGCCTCTAAGAATAGAAAAAAGGGGTAGTAATCTATGTAATGGAAAAGATGAAACCAAAATAGGTTTTCAATAACAAAGAGGGTTATTATGTAGTAGTTGAAATAGAATGGCAAAAGGCGAAAATGCTAATTGTAGAGATTTACTGCCTCCAAGAAAACAAAGAACAAAACACAGCCAATTAATGGAACTACGGTAGATTATAAAAATTTGATAGTTATGGGAGACTTCAGTGGGGTACAGAACCCAAGTTAGATAGGAAATTGGGGGGGGTTGCTATAAATCAAGGAAAATTACCTCAATCTTTTTTCAACATGGTGGAAAACATAGGAATGTGTGATGGATGGAGATCACATATGAACAAAGATGTGAATATACATTTTATTCTGAAAGACATCATTCTCTCTCCAGAATTGATATGTTTTTCTTGACTAAAACAATGAATAAGGATATTCAGAAAATAGAGGTGTTACTCAGAACAATCTCTGATCACACTCCTCTAATTCTCACCTTAATAGAAGTTAAGAAATCATATATTTGGAAATTAAATGAGGAATTATTACATAACCAAGACATTATTACAAAGATAAATAAATGTTATCTCTGCTTCAAGGAAAACATGTCTGATGAGGTGAAGATGACAACAATATGGGATGCGAGCCAATTGGTATTGAGAGGCCATTTTATGCAACAAAATGAAGAATTGAAAAAGAATTGTAAAAAGGAAAAGATTACGAAGTTTATGAAGATCCTAGAGGGAAGAGAAAGAGTTTAAAAAGAAACCATCCAATAAAAAGATAATTGAAGAAATAATGCAAAAACAGATCGCACTGGAAAATGTAGTAGAAGTAGAAAAAAACTGAGGATGACAAATCAAATGTTTGAGCATTCCAACAAGTTTGGAAAAAGGCCTGGCTCAAAAATTAAGAGAAAAGAAAGAGAAAGCATCCATAACAAAAATTAAACTGACCAATGAAATTTATACTCATCAAGAAAAAATAAATCTTTCAAGAATTCTACTCAAGATTATATAAGGAACAATCAATAAAGACAAAAGTAGTTAAAAATACTTGGAAGAAACTAATTTTCCCATTTCAACAGAAGAATAATATCAGAGGCTGAATGAAGAAATAAAGACAGATGAGGTTAGGGAAGCAATTAAAAATTGCAAGGATGGGAAAGCTCCAGGGCCAGATGGCTTTACATCAAAATATTATAATTTTGTTTTATAGATGAATTGATTATCCTCTTAATATTAACAAGAAATGCAATTTTAAGAGAAAAAATCCCCAAAAACATGGGAAGAGGCAAATATCATGGTACTCCCAAAGGAAGGTAAAGAACCTATAAACCCAAAGAATTTTAGGCCAATTTCACTCCTCAATCTAGATTATAAAATTGTTAATAATATTTTAGCTAACTGATTAAAAGCATGCATGCAATATTGGATTGATGATGATCAAAGAGGATTTTCCCCCAAAAGACAAATGAAAGAGAATATGAGATTTATACTAAATGTGCTAGAATACTACAAATAACATTGCAACAAGAAATTAGGATTAATTTTTGTTGACCTTGCAAAGGCATTTTATTTAGTAAATTGGAGTGTAATTTATGAGATATTGGACAAAATGAAATTAGGTAACAAATTCATGGATAAAGGAAATTTATAAGAACTGATCAGATCAAATATCTATAAATGGGAAAGAACAAAAAGTTTTCTAATAGAAAGAGAAATGAGACAAGACTGCCCTTTGTCTCCCCTGCTGTTCCTATTAGAAATAGAAATTTTGATAAAAGAATTAAAGAAGAAAATGAAATAAAAGGACTAATAATAAAAAAGCATAATTTCAAAATTAGAGCCTTCATCAATAATTTGACAATAACATTGGATGATCCATGTGTAAGTGCAGAGTTTTTGATACAAATAATAGAAGAATTTCATAATATTACTGGTTGTAAAATAAATTAAAAAAAATCAGTGGTCCTAACTAAAAATCTAACAATGGCAGAGGAGACAGAGATAAGCAAGAAAATAGGGATAAAAACCCCAAAACAGTAAGTTATTTAGGGATTAACATTTCAAGTAAGACTACAAATATCTACAAAAATAACTATAAGAAAATCTGGGGAGAAATAAAAAAAGACTTAATAAAATGGAATAGAGCAAAGCTATCATTAATGGGCAGAATTTCCACAATAAAGATATTAGTGCTTCCAAAATTAATATTTTTGCTTCAAATGATCCCCAAAACAATACCAAAGAAGGTATTTAAATTATGGCATAAAGAAATTTCATCATTTATATGGGAAGCAAAGAAGCCAAGGGTATGACTAAAAATATTACAAGATTCAAAAGAAAGTAGAGGGTTAGGAGTCCCAAATCTGGAACTATATCATGAATCATGTTGTATAACTTCATTAAGGGAGTGGGGTAACACTTGAAGATTGTAGGCTACTTGAATTAGAAGGTGAGGGACTACATTATGGATGGCATACCTATCTCGGCTATGAAAAAGAAAAAAATTAATAAAGAATTTAACAACCACTGTATTAGGAGATCTTTGATGGATGTATGGAAAAGATACAGAACTAGAATAACAGGAAAAATGTCTAACTGGATTTTACCACAAGAGGCTTTTTAAAGAAAGGAAATTATCCAAAAAGTAAATTGGCTTACATATAAAAATTAGTTTAAAAAATGGTGAACTAAAATTGAAATCCCACAAAGAATTACTAAAAGAAGGCTATGAATTAAATTGGTTCCCATACAGGCAGATTTTGGAATGTTATAAAATGGTCAAAAAAACTTTTGAGTTTATAGATAAAGATAAAGAATCAGAATTTAGTAAAAATATTATCCAAGAACCAAAAGGCTTAATCAGAAAGGTATATAATATTTTGCTGAAAATGATACTGGAAGATGAAATGGTCAAGGGGATGATGATAAAATGGGCAACAAACATTGGACACACATTGGAATTGGCCAGATGGGAAAAACATGGAGAAAGATAAATAAATATTCAGTATCACAGAGACTAAGGGGAAACTATTATAAGATTTACTTCTGCTGGTACTTAACTCCAGCCAAATTTCAAAATTATACAAAAATAAAAACAATCTATGCTGGAAATGCAAAGAGGAACCAGGAACTGGTGGTCATGTAAAAAAGTAAGGAAATACTGGGATATGGTTAATGAAACAATATGTGAGATGTTAGGTATTAGGGTACAAAGCCAACCTGAACTGTATTTGCTAAACATGTTTAAGGATGAGTTAAAGAATGAATATGGTAAAATTCTATTTTACATGACCACAATGGCAAAAATAACTCTGGTGCAGGAATCTGGGGATATTCCTAACAGAAAAGAATGGTTGTTGAAATTATACGATGCTATTGAAATGGATAAGCTGACATTACTATTAAGAGGAGAAAAAACAGACAAGGTTAATATGGATTGGATGAAAGTAACAGATTATTTTAAAAAGATATGGGGAGGGACATAGCAAAAGGGAATATGTAATACTTTTCTTCCCTGAGAAATTCTGAAATTTTAGTTGGCTTGTTTTCAGAGAGAAGGTAGATTAAGGGGGAGAGCAGACGGGTGGCCATGGACTGCACCGAGAAGCGGCATGTTGGGGCTGGTGCTAACACACGCAGCAGACCCGATACACCCTTCTGCTGGCCCTAGAAGGAGTGCTAAAATGCCGCTCCTTCCAGAGCAGGCAGAAGGGGCACTGGAAGAGGCGCCACATGCCTCTTCCATGCTCCTTCCAGCTCAGCCCATGCAGAGGCTGCGCCGGAAGGACATCATCAGAGCACTTGCTGTGTGCAACGGTGCACGCTCTGATCATGTCCCTGGGAAGGGGTTGGGGTGGCCAGCATCTGGCTGCCCCTCAGCCTCCCCGGCTCAAAGACGGCGCTTTGCACCATCTACAGAGCCCCTAAGTTAAGTTACAAGAATAAGAGGTTGGTGTAGGTAAGCATACAAAAAAAAAAGCAAGAATGAGTAATTAAAGAAAAGATAAAGTGCAGATAGAGTTTCAAGAAATAAAGAAAATGGAAAATTGGGGAAATACAAGAATGTAACAATTAGTGGCCAATAGGAAGGAAGGACGGTAAGAATGATAGCAAGAAAGAAGGAGAAAAATGTGAAGAAAGTTAGAGTATGTGAGAAGAAGGTATGAGGATGTATGGAAGAAAGGAGGTAAAGAGAAGAAAGTAAGAGGAGAATAGGGAGAGGAAGAGGAAAGTAAAGGAAGTATATATGGAGAAGGGTAAAGAAGTTATAGAGAGCAAAAGAGGAAGAAGGAAATGTAAGAGTAAAGTATAGAAGAGAGTAAAGTTCAGGTGAAAAGGTGCAATGTGAAAAGGGTTACAGATTAAGATAAGAAAGAAGAACATGGACTCAATAATAAGGTATTTATAAGGGTTGGTATGGAAGGGTGAATGATTGAATTAGATTGTAAGATTGTTCAATTACAAATAGAATAAGTAGATAATCAGATGATGCACATGTAGGTATTATCATGCCCAGGGGAAGGACTCGGAGGATGAACTGGCGCCTCAGTTTGAAGCTGAGTCTGGCCCTAGTTTTGCCCGAGACCTCTAGCAGAGTCTGTGGCCTCAGAGGAGACTCCAGTAGCCAAGCCTTTAGGCAGTAGAGCCTTCAGGCATGGGAGACATGAAGGAGGACTACCAGGTTTAATATTAATATATATTGAGTATAACTCATAAATACAACCATTTCCTTGTCAGCAGGGGTGGTAGTTTGGAATACAACTTCTTGTTTGCACTTCAGAATAAGGTTTGACTTTTTGAGATGGGCAGGGTCTGAGCCACCACCCTACCTTTCCAGTATGCTTTCTTAACAACTTGTGCAGACTATGACAAGTGACAGTTCTTCTGTCTTATACATCAAAGTCTAATATTCATATTTATTGAGCATAATGTGTTCCACAGTGAAAAACAATGCATCAACCAAAAAAGTCCTTTATATTTGGGCTACCCAGTAATGAATCTGGAGAACAATTTGCCAAGAAATAGTTTAGAAATAATTTAGATGGAATCAGGAAAGAAAAGGGCTCACTTAATGAGCCCTAACCTTTAGGAAACATAGGGGGGTTGCAGACTGCCAGAAATAGTGCAAATTGAGTCCACTTTTAGGGTTAGGGTTAGTGCTAGGGAATCATGGGAATTGTCTTTTTTTTCTGAGACATTGAGCCTTCTCTGTCAGAGAGCTCTGGTGCCACAATAAAATACAGTTCCCATTATTCCCTAACCCTAACCCTAACCCTAAAAGTGGACTCAATTTGCACTATTTCTGGCAGTCTGCAACCCCCCATAGAAACACATTTCAGTGCTGTTTGCTAATATGGGCTCTTGTAGTTAGTTTTACTAGTTATCACTTAATAATTGTTTTTAGAAAACATGTTAGACAATAATACTTTCCATAGACAGAAACCACAAATCATTAAGAGTTCATTTATCAACCCTGATTCTTACACATAACAACCAGGATACATAAGTTTTTCGTTTTGACCTTCACTGGTGATGTGTACATGCTTCATGTAAGGCAAGCTGGAAGCTTAACGTTCCTGACCCAAGCTAACATCATGGAAGATTTCCATTGGAAATAAAATTTAAGCACATTTAATATTAGCACCACTTAACACAGTTAGGGCCTTTGCAGACTGCCAGAAATAGTGCACATTAAATTGAGGCACTGCCCTGGCTCAGTGCTAAGGAATCATGGGAACTGTAATTTATTGTGGTACCAGAGCTCTCTGACAGAGAAGGCTCAATGTCTCAGAAAAAAATGCAATTCCCATGATTCCCTAGCACTGAGCCAGGGCAGTGCCTCAATTTAATGTGCACTATTTCTGGCAGTCTGCAAAGGCCCTAAATGAACTGAGGGAGGGCAGAGTTGCCATGAGATGAAACCAAATGGTTCAAGTCCAAAGCATTTCAGAGAATCTTACATCCAAAACTTTTGAAGTGCTGGTTTCCCACATTGATGTCAATAGAGATATTTCATGCATTTCACCAGCATCAGAATGGAAGGCTGCTATGAGGAAACTGACAAACATTTTTGCATTTTGATATGGGGACTTTTTATAAGTGAGAGGGTATTGATTCTGATTCCTGACTTACTGAATCAATCTGTTTCATGAGTCTGGGAGATTTAAGAGAAGCCATTTTTATAGGAAAGCTGCTGTATGATCTGAGCCCATGAGGGACCCATTAAACAGTATCTTGACAATTCACTCTGCTACATAGTCATTTGTCACTCTCTCATCTATCCAGGGGCTTAAGAGGATAGCCTATTAATTATAACTGACTTCCTAGCATTAAAAAAATACAGACTTTTGAGCTCCATTGGCTAGCCATCGATCATGGTGGATGCATAAATATTGAGCAGGACAGGATCTCAACTTTTACAAATTAAATGGAGTGAATTTTGCCCACCTTTCAAGATCAAGAATACTTACCTGATGCAATGAACTAAAAGGTCAGTAGATAAAGCAATTTTGGGTTTCTGCTCATCTCTTAAAAAGCCAAAAACTCAAACGAAGGACACAGAGATGACATGAGGGAAGCTAGGCAGAAGTGAAAGTCCCCAACACTGAACCTATCATTTTCAGACTTCCTAGAAAGGCTTTGTGTAAATTTAGTGTAGGACTTACAAAAAGACTGGGCATTTGCCCTTGAGCCAGTGAACTCAAAGCTCACTGCTCTGACAGCCCGCATTGGAGATATAGAAAATACAACGAATGCAGCTCTTGAACAGGGTCATTCTCATGAGGCCCACATACAGGAATTAGAACAAATGAATGACTCTCTCACAAACAAAATACAGGATTCAAAGAACAGAAATAAATGTTTAAACATCAGAATTCGAGGGATTCCTGAGTGGGAGGAGCATCAGGACATGATTTCATTCCTCCTTACCTGGCTGAATAACACCTGCCCAGATCTTGATCTCCTTTCGGCTGACATAGAAAGAGCATGTTGGATTTCAGCTCTTAAGCGGAGATAGGGACATAATTATACGTTTTGCACATTATCCGAAAAAAGCACAAGTACTGAAG
>CM034701.1:274202736-274213924 GCA_020142125.1 Phrynosoma platyrhinos | reverse complement strand
GTTTAAATTCCCTCTTCTCATACTAAAAGGACGGTGGCAATTATCTACAGACATTTCCTGGAAAGGCCAATATATGCACTCATTTTGGCAAGAAGAATTGAAAACCACAATTTCAGACACTGCATGGGCTCATATTTGGACTTCACCCCCATACAAATCCCATTCAGCATTTGTGAGGGAAAATACTTTGAAAACCATCCATAGATGGTATCTCACACCTGTAATGCTGTCTAAAATAGTTAAAACACTCTCACAAGATGTTATGTGTTTTAACTCAATAAAAATTGAATTAGGAAAAAAAATTCAGAGTTTCTGGATCATGCAATGACAAATTTGCCATTAAGGTAGCATTGGTGCTAATCCAGGCTTGCCTTCTAAATGTTCAAAAACTCCGTGAGTGCTGCATTTTTTCTGAAGCATTAAAATATTTCAATAATTAAAACTAATCGCTTCATTCTCAATTGTCAGCCCTGACACAAACCGTAGATTAGACTCTGGTGATAAATGCATCCCCGACTATATCTGAAAGACATCATTTTTCAAGCAAAGTTATAATTAAATCACAAATTTGTAGGCACAGAACAATAACTAATTAACATTTAGATTTCAATTCACTAATTAACATTTAGATCTTCCATGTAGCAAGTCTTGATCTACAAACATGCAGGAGGTACAGCAATATAGTTGCTTGCACGAATGGTAAACCTGCATGAGCCAAGCCCTGTATATCTAAAGCCTTAGTGTTACTCAGGGACAATTAATGTATATCATTAAGCTTTGTATCGTTGTATCCAGTAGTCTGCCAAGTATTTTAATTTCCCATTATTAAAATAGTGCCTAGAAATATGAGATAGAAATATGATTAGCTTCAGTCTTACTTTTTCTTTTTTATGAGATGCTATGTCAAAACTGTTGATCAGATATAAATGACAGCAATAGTGACCTATTAGCTTGTGAGGCACATTCCACATCTTCTGACAGACAAAGGATTCATACTGTACTGAAGCAGAATGGGATTGTGATGGTCTCTAAGGACCATACAGAAGTAACAAATCCGCTACACATTATTGCAGTGAGTTAGATTCAAGATGTGCCTTCCATAAGTGAGAGAGTTTCACTCACAGACAGTACTTCCACCAGTTTTGGAGAGTGAGGGGAATCTCATCTCCTGTGCACTACAGCTCATCTCATTCAGCATAGTTTCCAGATCTTCTATGTTCAGAAATGCTGCCATATGAAGAAGGGGTTGAGGAGGTCTGGGATTTGTAGTTTTGTGAGATATTTAGTCTTCCCTGTCAGAGAGCTCTCGTGCCACAACAAACTATAAATCCCAGGATTCCATAGTATAGTAGCCTAGCCTTTATGGACAGGATAATGCAAATGGAATTAGCACCTGCACATGTAATTTGAATAACTGTTCATTTGGGGAATTTGTCAAGAATGTATCACCTTTCCCTGAGAGGGAAGGACAAACAACTTAAAATATCTGGTTCTGTTAGGAGAGAGAGGATTTTTTTAAAAAAATCCTGCCTGCCTCTTCAGGAACAAGACAAATAAGATTCATTTTTTTACAATACTACTCAATCTGTCTTGGGTGGGGGAACTTTCCCTGCACATTGCAGTTCCCCCAAACTGTTCCCTCCTTCTCTGATGTGTGTGCGTGGATTAGGGAAAGTACTTTACTTTTGAACCTCTTTTCTCTCATCTTTTTCTCTCATCTCTTCTTCCCCCTAGCAACCTCAACAGTTTCAAACTGCTTCTAATTACAAACTCTGACTGCCTTGCAATTTGCTATTCTGTATGTACTTTTGCCATTCATGAAATGCTACCATAATACTTGCTATTCCCCAATGCAACTCTAGTGTATATCATGATTGCTGTGTGTTCAATAAAATTCCTCTTTTATACAGTACTGAGTGAATGTGGGATTTTGAAACCAATTTGCTTGATGCACTATTTTGCCAAAGTTACAAGATCCCTGATAAGCATTATGTACTCAGAACATGTATGGATTCATTTGTATGTTCTGAGGGCCCACCTGATAACAGGGCCATTTGCTCTGCAGTGTTATGTAATATGGAAATTGTCTAGGGTAAATATATCCATTGACAATAGTCTTTTGGAATATACTGAACAATACCCTGGCATTGGTTACAGTGGCACAAGAGTCCTGGCATACTGGCGATAATTTGAAATTAGTTGGCACAAGTAGATAATCAATTGCAGCATCATTTTTTTTAAAAAAAATATTCTTAATATTTGTGTCTTCTTTCTAGCCATAAACAGTCAAATTCAGGTGGGCTCAGAGCAAATATTAATCCAAACTTTAATGAGACGGGCTTGTGTCCTCCTTACTATGGTTTGTTTCTCACCTTGGTTTGTTCAGTTACACTGTATTTAAAACTATCCGCAGTTTCTCAGATGAAATGAACTCCCCACAAACAGCAGGTACGTAAAAATGGAAACATGTGATTCAGTTCTTGTAAAGGCTACAGTGGAGAAGGAGAGAAGATTAGTCAGCAGATTTATGCATGCAACACCAAATAATGGTTAGGCCACTAAAATTTAGTGTTATGTCTGAACTAGGTCAGTGTATCAAATCCAGGGAAAGTAAGGTGTGACTAACATGAAATTTATCAATGCTCCTTTCCTGTCAATTGCAGCTTTTTCATCTGTGATATCCCTATTTCAGGTGGCTATGACTTAAATGCTTCAGAAGTTTTAGAGTACTGTGTACTCTCCCACCCCTCTACTGGAATGCACAACTAAACACTCAATTTTTTTCTGCATTTGCTGTCTGTATTCAAAATTATTTTTAAAATCCTTTGTCCAGATAAACTATGGATCCAAAAGAGCTGGCTTTTATAGCCTATCTACGTTATGCAATGTTGGTAAGGGAAAGACAACTCCCAGCACAGTCTGAGGACAAATCACCCAGATGCAGCCAAAACAATAATGTAGCAGAGTTCAAAAACAAAAACACCCAGCTATTGGTATTGACAATGCACTGACCACTTTTCACACACACAAGAAAATGACTCACAGGCAGTTGATTCATCCAAAGTTCTGGAGGCTTTTATCTTCAGTTTTGTTGTGTACAATATGATACAATATTTACACATTCTTCTCAGTCAACTTCCAATCAACTACACCAACATCTGCTTCAACCAACTCCACCAGCACCAAACTAACTCACAACCACCAACACCTGACCAGTCTCTTGGTCCACTTATCACTCAGCCACACAGCATGATACAACTTGTTGCAACTTGTCTCATGCCATGTGCTTCTGACTCAGTTGTTTGCCATTGTCTCATTTCACCTGTTCCTCAAAATATTTTTCTGTTGTTAAAGGAACAGTTACTCCAATATGCAAATATATTTAATTTGCATACATTAATATGGGATGTATTGATTTGCTATTTTCATATATTGATGAGGGTGCTAGTCCAGCAGTCAAACTCATATAGCACACTGGATCAGCTGCTCTTACTCCCAGGTAACTAGATAAAGGACCACAGCCTAGGCCATTCTGGAAATACTATTTTTCATTTTCAAGAATTGTCCCTTTCCAGTCATACAAAGGAATTTCATTTGCTTTCATACCACAATCTGATCCACCACTCCAGCAAACTCATACAGATGCTTATTGCATATTCTTTATTATTAAGTTTTCCATTGGTGTGACTGTCACTTCTTGCCAAGCTATTGCAACAAATAAATGCTTCAATTTGAAAATGTGAAACAAAGAAAATGTGCCACTGGGGGAATGAGGCTCTAATGTATGAGGCTGCAAGATTGAAGTTATCTGGCAATATTCTATTAGGAGACAATCTACCAAAAAAAATAAATCACATATTGCCAGCATGGAATGTAAAGTGATTTCCTATCATTTCTAGAGAATGAAATGACAATGCAGAATTTCACATTTTAGGGTACATATATATATAACCAGGAAGTGTCATTACAGAACATTACATTTTTAAGAGAGGAAACTGCATGTGAAGTCTCTTCCACTTTGTATGCTATCGAGGCTACCTAACAACCTTCAGTGAGCAAGTACATTTCACACTCGGGAAGGCTGAAGATGTCAAGGTAGTCCATTGCCCTTTCAGAACAAAAAAAAAAGCTCTCAACAGAGTACTGCCTCAACTTCATGGAAACTGAATGCCATTTGCTATATTAAATTCTCTTTTGCTAACAGAATAATAGGCATAAGACTTTGAGCACCTTACATAATGTACCAGGAGGCTGAACGCATGCAAGGAACTGTCCACCTGTTGCTTCTGGTCAGCCATAAATGTTATTATCAGTATCAACCCATCATCCATCAATTGGAAGCCAACATTAACATCCTAGCACTGGCTATGCAGGAAATATTTTATTTATTTGTTTGGAGTATTTATACCCTGTTCTTCAGCCACAAAGGCTCTCAGAACAGCTTACAAATGGTTAATTAGATGGCTCCCTGCCCTCAGGCTTATAATCTAAAAAGACATGACACAAAAGGAGAAGGGAATGGCAGTGTGGAAGGGGATCAGGTTCAGCAGTTCTTCTCTGCCTCTGAGGCCTGGACCATAACAGGTGGACTGGAGGGAGGGCTCTCCTTCCTAGGCTAGGCTAGGCCCGATGGAACTGGGCCTGATTCTCTCCCTCTAAGGCCGGATGGTATCAGATGGACTGGAGGGAGGGCTCTTAGTCTACTCATTAGGAAATAGACATGTGACCCTGACCTAAGTCATTGCTCATTGCCTGATATTAGAATATATAAAGAGACCTACTGGCTCAAACCTAAAATCTCCCCCTTTGCAGACTACGCAAAGCACCATCTTCAATCCCAGGAAGGGGAGGGGTAAGCCGGACACCCCAACCCCTTCCTGAGGACATCATCGGAGCACCGGTCGTTGCACATTATGGGCGCTCCGATGACGTCCTTCCAGTTCAGCGTCCAGACATGCTGAGCTGGAAGAGGTGCAAAAGAGCTGCATGGCAGCTCTTCGAGTGCCCCTTTTGTGACTTGTGGAAGGAGTGCTATTTTAGAGCTCCTTTCCCAGGTGGTGAAATGCAGGATCGGGGCCAAGGCATGGGGCAGCCTTGGCCCCAATCCACTGCTACCAAAAATTGGGGGGAGGACAGAGAAAAGAAAGGGGGGAAACAACAACAAGCAACCCCTTGCCTACAAAAACTGAAGTGGCTGGAAGTCTTCTTCTTATATTGGAAAATGGGGTATCTATAAAATGCTAAGTGCAATAGGAGGAGAGAGTTTGGGCTCAAACTTATATAAAAGGCAAATTGCCAGAACAAGGTGATTCAGGCAGTCTGGAGACTTGTAGTCCCAGGGCTACACTTTTCTCAGTTCCTGGATTAAATTTATAAGCTTATCGCATAGCACTTAAGGAACAAGAATGGAATAAAACGGAACGGGGCAAAAACGCATGTTACTGGACAGGAGAATGCCACCGATGCCCCCAAGCCATTCCCAGCAGCCGATTTTTGTAGGACGATTTTGAACTGCCCTTCAAAAATCGGCTGCCAGGAACGGCTGCGGGATGGCTTGGGGACTCCCGGTAGCATCGGTGGTGTTCTCCTGTCCAGTAACATGCATTTTTGCCCTGTTCCATTCCGCTCCTTTCCGTTCACGTTCTTGTAAGTGCTGTGCAATATGCTTATTAGTTGCCATCATTTTACATTGTGTAATTAAATTACATAAATTAATTCTGTGTTGTGTGAGTATTGGCCAGAATCCTGTATCAGCTACTTAGGTCCAAAACACACTGCAGGAATAGTCCAGTTTAACTGCCCTGGCTCAGTGCTAGGGAATTCTGGGAACTGTAGTTTTGTGAGACATTTAGCCTTCTCTGTGTCAGAGAGCTCTAGTGCCACAATAAACTACAATTCCCAGGATTCTCTAGCACTGAGCCAGAGTAGTTAAAGCAGTCTCAAACTGGATTATTTCTGCAGTGTGTATTGGACCTTAGTTAATAGTTAACTAAGGGCCTTTACAGACTGCCAGAAATAATGCAGCTTGAGGCCACTTTAACAGTCCTGGCTCAGTGCTAGGGGATCATGGGAATTGCATTTTTTTCTGGGACATTGAGCCTTCTCTGTCAGGGAGCTCTGGTGCTACAATAAACTACAGTTCCCATTATTCTTTAGCACTGAGCCAGGGCAGTTAAAGTGGCCTCAAGCTGCATTATTTCTGGCAGTCTGTAAAGGCCCTAAGTAACCTCTTCCCGGTCAATCCCCCCCAAACCTGACAGAAACATCATTAATTCTTGGTCCGCTTGCTGGCAAAAATAGACCTCCTTCTCCCCATGTAGCTGATGCCCAATATAGTATATTTATAATCATGGCAATAGTGTCAACATTGTGATTAACTAGCAATTATGAATACAGAATAGTTACCTAGATTTAATCATCGGAAACAGTTCTGTATTCAGCATTGCTACTTAGTCACAGTTTTGACACATCAGGTGCATCAGAGAAAGAGATCCATTCTGCCCACAAATGTGCAAGTGAATGACATTTCTGTTAGGTTTGCAGGTGTTGAGCCAGGAGGGATTACAGTTGGCCCTCCACATTTGCTGCTTTGACTTTGCGGATTTGATTATTCATGGATTTGTTTAATATGCCCTGTCTAGAAATCTCTAGATCCTCCAGCACAACTCTATGGTCAATGTCTGCCAGAGGTTGCGCTGAAGGATTCCTTGAGAGAACACATCTCTAAGCATTTGTAGCTCCTCTAGAATAATTTTATTGTTCTGGCAGGCACTGACCATAGAATTTCACTAAAGGATCTAGAGAGTCTTAGGACGTTATCACACGGGGAGTCAAAGGGAGAAAGTGGAAATAAACGGGCACAAGCGGAAGTCTTTAATTTACAGGATTTGTCCCGTTCTGCCTCGTCTGATAACTAAATTCGAATTTAAAAGGGGGTTAATTCGAACGCAAACCTGATCTTTTCATTTTTGGGATTTTTGAGGATTTGAAAAGATCAGGTTTTTGTTCGAATTAACCCCCTTTTAAATTCGAATTTAGTTATCAGACGAGGCGGAACAGGACAAATCCCGTAAATTAAAGTCTTCCGCTCGTCTGGTTTATTTCCACTTTCTCCCCGCAAGTCCCCGTGTGATAACATCCTTAGAGATGTGTTCTCTCTCAGATTAAAAAAAAGTGTTTTTATTTTGCGTTTTTTCCATGTTCATAGCTGTCTTGCACTCCTAACCTTAGCAAATATGGAGGGTCCACTGTATTTAGTTACATGTATGCTTAACTAAGAGGCTGTATGGACCGGCCACTCCACCCTCACATCGTACTCACGCTGCTCACCCAAACAGACAGCAGGCAGCATCAGGGCGCTCCCTTGGTACAGCGTTCATACATGCTGTGCCAAAGGAGCACTGAAAAACCACTGCTGTGACAAGGGCAGCTTTTAGCCACTCTAAAATGGAGCGGCATTTTCCAGCACTTTTAGAGCAGCAAAATGCGGGATCAGGGCCGTGGCATGTGGTTGCCATGGTCCCAATCCAGCGCTCCTAGGGGCGGCACGAGCCACCCTTTAAGGGCCATCTGTTGAGCCCCTAACTCACTTACACAATATTCTGTCAATGTCTTTTGCTTGTCCTGATACTGAACCTACCATTCAGATTCACTGGATGAATCATGATGAGACAGAAAAGGTTATTTCTTTTACTCAGAGGCAGTTTTTACCAATTCCTTCCTCTGAAATACAGCCTGCAGCACCCAGAATTAGTTGGTAGTCTCCCATTCAAGAACTAACCAGGGTTGACTTTGTTTAGCTTCCAAGATCAAATGGAATCTGGCGCATTTCGAGTATTTGGTCCTGCAATAGGTATACATGTGATCTCAATAAGATCATGGAAAATTGATTTTCTGGTTGTCAGTTTGCATGTGACTTCAAATAAGATCTTGGAAAAATGATAGGTTGGATGAGTCCCCCGCCCCCCTCCAAAAAACAACAACCATTCAGCATTCATTTGCAAACACACAACCATATTTAGAATAGGATGCATACCTGGAGGTCTCTTTCTGTATGTAAATCCTTATAGAGGAATTAAAATATTTAAGTAAAATTTTTGAAGAAAATAAATCCAATGGATGTTGGATGGTAAGACTCCTAATAAAACTGTGTCTGAAGGCTTGCTGAGAGCAATAATAATTTCTCCTACTTTCATATACAGCTCAGATTTATGCTTTTAAAAAACTTATAAAAAAGCTTTTCAAGTTCAAAGTGCTGTCTTGTACAGTGATTTATTGATTTTATCCTCTAACTTATCTATGAGGGTATCCAGAATGATTTAAAAGACCAGAAACTCATAGATTTCATTCTTGTTCTTTCCTATTTTATTTTGGAAATTCATACATGTTTTGTTTACCCCAGAAAGAGGATCAAAGGTGATACAAGATCTCTCTACTACTGATTCTACAGACTGCCAGAAATAGTGCAAATTGAGTCCACTTTAAGGGTTAGGGTTAGTGCTAGGGAATCATGGGAATTGGGTTTTTTTTTCTGAGACATTGAGCTTTCTCTGTCAGAGAGCTCTGGTGCCACAATAAAATACAGTTCCCATGATTCCCTAAGCCTAAGCCTAACCCTAAAAGTGGACTCAATTTGCACTATTTCTGGCAGTCTGTAACCCCACTAGAACACAGCTATATCTTTGAATTCTCAGAATATTTTCTGTCAGTTTCCAGTACAATCAGAGGCATTTTGTACTCAGTTTATGTTAATCCTATGTACCTCCCAACACAGATTAAAAGATTTACTATAACAGAAAGGAGAGACTTCAAAAACCTGGATCCACATAAGTTTTAAAAAAAAGTTTAAGAAAACAAATTCTCTCATATTAGGTATATTCATCACAGAGAAGCTATGGAAGAATGCTATGCTACTGCTGTAGATGTCATTTCCTTCTATTTCTAGCCTGTGTTTTACTCCTTTGTTTTACCAATATTTCTGGGGGGTTCCCCTAGGGGCTCTTCCAATACCATATGAAGCATATGAGTAACATCTGTTAAAACATCTCAAATATGTCTTGAGGCCATCTACCAACAGAACACTATAGGGCTTCCCAATGGTTTGGGTGTTGGACTAGAAGGCCAGGGTTCAAATCCCAGTTGGGCCATGGAAACCCACTGGGTGACTTGGGCAAGTCACATACTCTCAGCCTCAGAGGATGACAATAGCAAAACCCCTCTGAAGAAACTTGCCAAGAAAACCAAATGATCGATTTGCCTTAGGGTCGCCATAAGTTAGAAATGATTTGAATAGCAATAGCAGGTAGCAATAGCAAGTAAATTTCTATAGCGCTTATCAGTGCACTTAAGCACTCCCTAAGCGGTTTACAATGTGTAAGATAACAAGCTGGGTATTCGTTTTACTGACCTATGAAAGGATGGAAGGCCGAGTGGATCCTGGAGCCCTGCCTGGGAACAAATTCACAACCTTGTGGCTGTGAATGTCTGCACACAGCCACAACAAATCTTGCAAGCAGCAGTTTTTCCATCGATCCTTTATCTCTCAGATATGTTTCTGAGAGATGTGGTGAGTAAAATCAGACTTAGGGGCTATACAGACTGGCCAAAAGGGCCAGCCTGGGGGTGGAGTTAGGGCGTGGCGACCGCACACTGGCCGCCCCAACTCTGCCCCAATGCCGCTGTCACCCACCTATGCAAGCAGATGGCAGGTGGTGTCAGGGCACTCCCTTGGCGCAGCGTTCATACATGCTGCCCCAAAGGAATGGGGAAAAGCCGCCGCCACGTAGGCAAGGGCAGCTTTTTGCCACTCTAAAAAGGAGAGGCATTTGCAAAGGGCCAGATTGGGGCCACAGTATGCAGTTGCTGCAGCCCCAATCTGGCAAGGAAAGGGGCTGTCTGAACAGCCCCTTAGACAGTAAGAAGCCGAGGGGGATATCAGTCAGAGAAGATCTATAAGGAGAGGAAGGCGACAGCAAAGGCTGACTTCCCTCTGCCCAGCATACGTCCCCTTCCACACTTGGGCATCCAAGCCATGGTGTGATTGAGAGATTGGAGGCTTGTCCGCAATCTCTCCAAGGACTCTGTAATAGCTACAATTTAGTCCGAGAGGGGCTGGAGATTTACCAAGGCCTAATTGCCAACCTGCTGCCAGCCTGAGGGAAAAGCCTGATACAGTCGCTATTTCAAATAAGCTCCTGATTATTGTCAGAAGGGCGGCTCCTACAAGGAACACGATACCCTGTTAGTAATAGCCTGCATTATGTGAGATTGGATATATTGTCCACTTACATTTCTCTTTCCTCCTACCTTTTTGTCACCTCAGTCCTTTACCTTTAACCATGTGGGCTAGCAGTAAATATTCTACTACATTTTTTTCAGTAGAGAAATGGAGGGGAGGGAGATATGTTTGGCTCATACTCCATCACCCCCAGCCCCCTTTAATACACTTCTTGCAGGAAAATAACATCTGCCACTGTTCATGCAGTTCTCTCCCATCTTCTGTCTTTAAATCGTTTATATTTATAAGCCATGTTTTCAATAAGGCAGTCAAACTGAGAGAAGAATAAAGCATAAAACAAAAAGAGATTAATATCAATGTTTATCTGGATTATAACTTTCTCTCCCTTATCCCATTGCACCTCCTCCTATCCACCCCACAGCTCTTTCTAGAAAAGACTGCATGAATATATTACAGCTGTCAGCCAATTAAAGATTTTAAATTGATGAGCTGTTTTCATTGCAAAGGAAATCGCAGTCCATTGATTAAATTTACATAAATGTACAGAGATTTCTGAACCAAAGTGGATTTGTTTGGGGGTTTTGTGAAAGTGGGAAATAATTATGGACAATATTAATAATAATTAGTTTTTGGATATGGGTTTAGAAGCGACAGAAACTTTTTTGGCTTCAGTCCTAATTACCTGCGTAGAGCAATCCTAATCCACAGATTCACCAGATGGTAGAGAAGAGGCCTTCCATCACTGACAGAGGAAAGGTGGCTTGGGTGGGTTGGAAAAAGATAGTGATGTTATTGACTCTGAATTACATCAACCCTGCCTCTGGCTGTTCTGCCCATATTGCTGTGGGGAGAAAGACTGCATAACACCCAGTGCTTGGAATATTACTTTTAAAACATGCTCTTAATATGTTACTTCTAAATGTACATATTTTACACAATGCTATTGTTGTG
>CM034701.1:274157701-274174463 GCA_020142125.1 Phrynosoma platyrhinos | reverse complement strand
CAGTTTATTGAAGCATCAGAAAATGGATCTAGATGACCATGGTTTGCCTCCTAGTGGTAGTTGTGTGTAATGACAGCACAGTGGAACTATGGTATGAAAATTGGGCAGATATAGAATTGAGTTGAAACCTAGGAATGGGAGGCATAGTTACAACACATCTATAATTTAAGTTATTGATTGTTGTTCCGTTGACTCATGGTGACCCAGTAGATGTTTTCCACTAATCTGCTCAAGTCTTGTAGATTCATGACCGCTACTTCTTTAGTTGATACCAGCCTGGCATGTGGTCTTCCTCTCTTTCTGCTGTCTTCTACCTTCCATAGCATTATTGTCTTTTCTAATGAGTCATGACTTCTCACGATGTAACCAAAGTACAACAGCTTCAGTTTGATCATCCTTAGTTTCTAGGGCTATTTCAGGCTTGATCTGTTCAAGGACCCATTTGTTTGTGTTTTTTGCTGCCTACGGTATCCTCAGCACTCTTCTCCAACATCACATCTCAAATGAGTTGATTTTCTTTTTATTCACTTTTTTCACTGTCCAGCACTCACATCCATACATAATGATGGGGAATACAATGGCTTGGATGATTCTAACTTTAGTGTTCAGTTGTATACCTTTACTCTTAAGGATCTTTTCTAGTTCTTTCATTGCTGCCCTTCCCATCCCTAGTCTTCCTCTTATCTCTTGACTACAGTCTCTTCTTGGCAATGTCTGATCCAAGGCATGATAAAACTTTAACTATTTTGATTTCCTAAGTTGAATTTATGTAGATCCTCTGTGGTCATTATTTTTGTTTTATGTTCAGCATCAAGCTTGCCTTTGCACTTTCTTTTTCAACCTTCCTCAGTAATTGTTCCAAGTCCATGATGTTTTTGCTAGTAATATGGTGTCATCCACATATCTTAGATCCTATCTTCACTCCTCCTCCTTTTAAGTCCAACCCTGCTCTTTGTATGTTGTTTTCTGTACATAAGTTGAACAAGTAGGGAAATAAAAAAAATATTGATATACAGTCATCCCTGTTTCAAACCCACCTATCCCCTGGTGAATTGGAAAAAGCACAAATATTGGAGCCCCATTGTTTTTAATGGCTGTGTGGCCCCGTGGGTGTGTGCACCATTTTGTCCCTCCTGGTTTCCCATCTGCAGAAATTCAAAACCGCAAATGGGAAGTCAGAGAATCCAGAGGGACAACTGTATTTATGTATTTAGTTGAGAGCCCGTGTGATATAATGGTCTGAGCAAGTCACTCTCTCTCAGGCTCAGAGGAGGGCAAAGGCAAATCTCTGAACAAATCTTGCCAAGTAAACCCTGTGATAGATTCACCTTGGAGTCTCCATAAGTCAGTAATGAGTTGAAGGCACGCAACAATAAAAAATGTATTTAAGTGACATGTATATATTTATATTATTACATATTTAATAATTATGAGAATTAGAATTCACGATGAGATTTATGGATGCATAACCTGGAATTACACACCTGTAGTGAATGTGTATTCACAGGTCCTGCACTGTCACAATTGTGGCACTATCGGCCTGATCATAACTGCTCCCCCAACCTACTTTACTGGGCATCAGCCATGAAGACATAAGAGAGTCCGTTCTGCTGGCAATTGAAGCATGAGTGGATGATGTTTCCACACACACCCTACTGCCAGCCAGTGTGGCTGCAATGATCAGATATCCTGTCACACTTCCTTGTCACAGCCTTGCTGGCTAGTGGGAGAGGATGGAGATGTCATCTGCCTCTGCCCATATTGGCAACAGAATAGACCTTCTCTCTGGCTGCTGATATCAGGTAAGGAAAAAAGTTTGGTTTGCACAGGAGATGTCATTTAGCTACATAACCTAGGTAGCTATGTAACTGAATAGAACATGTAGAATTCTGGCAATCTTTCTTGCTGACATCATGGCTATGACTGGAACTGTCTGAGAGCAGGGTTTGAAACCCTAATAGCATCTTAGACAATATACATAATTCCCATAATTCTTTGGGAGAAACTATGACTACAAAGGGATGCATATTCCCATGAATGAACCCACTTTGAGATTTCCTCAGCAATCTGACTTAAAGATGAAGCATGTGTGTACCTTTCCCATTATCAAACACAAAATAAAACACACTAAATGCAAGTTCCATAGCTGAAGAAAATCACAAGCTATGACAAGCAGATTTCTTTCACCATTTCATCAGAACAGTTCTGCAATAATAATGATGATGATAATGATGATGATGATGATGATTCACTAGTTTGACTCTGAGATAGCAAGAAAGCAGGGGATGTTAAGCAATTGGCAGGCCAGTAGACATAATTGGTGACTTCATGTTAACTGAGTGCATAATAGGGATTTTATATATTTTTGGAGTACTTATTTTGACCAGCTAAGCCAATTAATACAGTATACAAAGTGGACACTCAATTATTTCACTTGCTTTCATCCCAGTTTGGCCTCTCTATATTGCTGAGAGTCAGATGTGTGATATTCCTCTCCTTAAGTTTATTTTGCCAATGGCTGAACAACATCACTGTAATATGTCACTGGTTTCATAATAAATGTGGTTATTTTCTAAGATCATATCCATCCTAGTGTTACTGATGCATCCAGCATTCAAAATAAATGTTTATTTGAATTCACCAAAAATAACATCATTTATCTTGGTCATCCCTCCTGATTATTGTATGATGCATATGTATTCCTCAGCAATCAATCTGCTAACATGCATTGTGCTTCAATATTGTTAGAAATGGAATGGCATGCAGTGCTTCAGAAGGCAGGGCTGAGCCAGAAACTAACTTTCCATCTCCTATCTTGATGCTACTATATTATTGTTATTGTTGTGGTTGTTAAAAACAACTTGATGTAGATTCTTCATTCTTTCTGTTAGCAATATGACCTTTTTCTACATAATCCCATTGTTGCAAAAAAATGTTTTTAGGTTTTGTTTACACATCTAAGCCATAGAAGCTTGTTCACTATCTTATTTTTTAAAAAGTCAAATCTATTTTTAAAATACTAGAAAATCATTCCATGGGGTAGAGATTTATGACATCACTAGTGCCAGCCTGTTAGCACTGTTTGCAACTGGCTGCTGGTGCAGAGCGACAAAATCAGGTTTTTCCTAGGCATAATATTAGAAAGCAATAACCATTTTTTTGACCAAAATACATTGTCTGAGATCCTGTATCAAGATTGCATAATATAAATCTCAGCAATTGGAGTTACATATTGATTTTGCTACACAAACCTTGTGTTTTTAGCAAGACTGCAAAATCTGCAACCAGGGGCATCATCAAGGGTGTGCGAGGGATCAGATCACACTGGGTGACACCCATGAGGAAGAAGATATTCGGTCAGGCCCCCTCCTCCCGCTGAGGGGGTGGGGATGTACGGTGCTGCTACTGGCACCCACCTGTTCCTCTCCACAGCCATGGCCTTCTCAACCAAGGGAACCAGGGCACCAGAGAAGAAGGGATGAGTACATGCCCTTCCATCCCTTCCCACTGCCTCACTTACCTGCCTGCCCATGCACTCACCAGCCCCAGCTTTCTAGGTCTGGGCGGGATGTGCACAGGTGGGCAGATTGGCTTTTCAGGCAAGTGAGACAGAGGGTAAGGTGGGAGGGCAAGGTAGGCCATGCCACTTCCCAGCAACCTTTCCAGGTCTGGCCAGGTGGCAGGCAGGGAGCTGGGAGAGCAGGTAAACAAGGCAGCAGGTGAGGAGGGAGGGCACGGTAGGTTACTGCCACCTCTTGACAGCCCTTTCCAAGTCTGGGTGGGTGGTGCACAAATAGCCTGGGAGGAGCAGGTATGTGAGGCAGCAGTAGAAGAAGGGAGAGAAGGCAGGGCAGTCCACCAATGCCCCCTTGTAGCCCTTTTCAGGCACTTGGGCTAGGTGACACCAACCCTAGTAACACCACTGTGTGCAACCAAATGCACAAAAGAATGGGCATACCATGTGCTTTACACATGTGTCACAGCATCACATGGACAATTCCATTTCTGCAGCCATGAACTGAATGGTAATGCTGGACTTTGAACAAAAATGTCCAGCTACTTCCATAGGGGAACTTTGGCATGTTTAAGACACCAATAGGATTCTGGTCAATGACTGCACTTTCAAAATGCATCCTCTCTCCTTTTTGTTTACATTTGTGTACACCCTAGCTGAGAAATTTAAAAAAAAAAAAAGAGGGGACTCTGTGTGTGTAGTAAATGCTAATTTATCACTTCCTTATTGTTTTTATTATTCTTAATATATCTTCTGCTGGGTTTGATCTTTTTGTTCTAATATTGCACACCATCACTTAAACGTTGCATCTGAGAACATGTTACTGTTTTCCCCAATAATACACCTATGCCATTGTGTATGGGGTGGGGTGGGTTTTTTTGAAATAAATTTAGCATTCAGCTTGATATTCCTTGGGCATTTAATCTTGAGACTTCAATATTGTATTCTGCCAGTGCAGCTCAGGCTATGCAATTTACAAAATCTAGACCAAAAACTGTCCCAGCTGGCTGGGACAGTTGAAGCAGTGAATCCCGAATTCCTCTTTCATCTCAGGCCAATGGGTAAGTTAAAATGTGGCAGCGATGATTAAGCTGGAAACCATGCAAGACCAGCACTAGTGGGAGGGTCTGGTTGCTAATGTACAAGGATAGCATTGCCACCTTATTCTTCTATTCCCTCCCCACATCCCCAACAGGCCCAGAAGCTGGGAAAGGAAGGCAGACAAACAGAGATGGTCTTGTGTTCTGTGGTGATTGTGGGGGGTTGCAGACTGCCAGAAATAGTGCAAATTGAGTCCACTTTTAGGGTTAGGGTTAGTGCTAGGGAATCATGGGAATTGTATTTTTTCTGAGACATTGAGCCTTCTTTGCCAGAGAGCTCTAGTGCCACAATAAACTACAGTTCCCATGATTCCCTAACCCTAACCCTAACCCTAACCCTAACCCTAAATGTGGACTCAATTTGCACTATTTCTGGCAGTCTGCAACCCCCCTGTGTTAGTGGCTTGAGCCTAGGGCTAGGCAGCCTGGTGGAACTTGGCTTCCAAACAGCCTTATGAGAGTAAAGGAAGAGTAGAGGAAGCCTCTACTCTTCCTCCCTCTCTTCACACCAGTTTTGGGGGGAAAGAAGAAAAAAAGATCTTAGCTTGATATTGGTACTGAGGTTGAAACATAATGGTTGAATTGCAATGATCAATATGTTGAATTTGCATAATCAGAATGCAAAATATGCATAATTATAATAATTTGCATAATATGCAAATTAGATGCTGGATATGAGGGACTGGAATATGGCAACCCCAACTACAAAGTTCTTGCAACCATAATCAGTGATGAGGCATGGGGAACAGTCAGGAATTCTGGAAGCTGAAGTCCAAAACATCTGGAGGACCAAAGTTTGGGAATCACTGCCCTAAAGTTTAGGGGCTAGACCTAGGTAAAACTCAGAATCTATCCATCTATCTGTCATCAAAATTAAGAGGTCTTTCATAAGTACACAATTATAGGCCAAGGGAGATGGTGGCCATAAGTCCTAGTTTACAGAAACTGTCTTCTACTTGAAGGTCAGAGGACATCCCTCAGTTTGAAGGCATCATCTGTTTGAAGTAATGGCAGTCTATAAATTGATGATCTGTTTGTTAAGTCCAAATCAAATTTTGAAGTAAGCAATAGTTAGAAGAGAACAATGAGGGCCTTGAAATTGTCTGCCAGCAGTTAGCACCCCAAGAACAGGTATGAAGGTTAGCTCTGATTTTCTTACTGTTTAAATATTTTTTATTAAGTTTTTTGTTGTTAAAATACTTACTCCTGTTACAAAAATAAAATAACATGATTATTTTCTACTAACACATAATTATTTTGCAGCAGTATTATATAAGTATTATATGAGCTTATAACATGAAGGATAACCAAAAGCATTTTCTAATATATAAACCAATTCTTATATCCTACTTAGGCATTCCTCATTGAATTTTTACTGCCATAGTTTCTTAATTTTTTCCCCATTTCCTAGAGAATTTTTGTTCAGATTTGCCATTAATCATCATTGTTAGATTGTCCATTATCATTAATTCATTTACTTTTACTGTCCATTCTTCAAATATAGACTCATTTTTCCCTTTCCAATGCTTTGCATATATTATGCAGGCTGCTGTAATCATATATAATGTAACTCCTGTCTCTTCTTTACATAGCATCCCTTTCAAATCCTCTGTTATATTTAATAAGAATAAATTGGGGTTCAATTCAAAACGAATTTGAAAGAGCTCTTGCATTTTTATGTGGATCTTTTCCCAGAACATTGCTGCCGCCTTACACTCCCCCCACATATGAAAAAAGCTGGCATGTTTTGGTCCACATTTCCAACAACTATTTTTATTATTGTTTTTAATCTTATCCAGTTTTACAGGGGATAAATGCCACCTATAAAGCAATTTATAATAGTTTTCTAATAGGTGTGCGCTTTTAGTGAATTTTAGATTTATCAACCAAACTTTCTCCCAATTATTAAGTGGTATTTGTTCTACAATGTCCTGCATCCATTTTATCATGCATTCCTTGACAGACTCTTCTTTCAAATCAATATCTAGTAACAACTTATATATCCTCAATATCATATGGTTTTCACTCTTTTCCAGGATTTTTTCTAGCTCCTTTTTTTCAGTTTCTATTCCAATGTGTTTATTGTCTTTTTTGAACCTTTCTTTTACTTGAAGATATTGCAACAATGTTATTCCTACTTCTTCTTTTTGGAGCTCCTCTAATGGTTTGAGGCTGTCACCTTTTCTTGTTTTAATTAATAGATCACTATAGGTACTCCACTTTTCTTTATGAGTTTTCCCTGTTCAATGGAAAGCTTCCTGGGATGAGATCCATCTTAGAATTTTAGTATAGAAAAATTCCTATACTTATTCCAGATTTTATATAATGCTGTCCTTATCACATGATTATTAAAGTTTTTAAAGCTCTGATTTTCTGAGTCCTCATCACAGTTTTCCCCAGTTTGATGATTATATTACCTTTCCATTTAAATCTTGTGATTCTTTTTAAATTTGCATCAATTCATATGTGAATCTTATGCAAATCTGTGCCCTTTTTCCTCCTCTTTTCTAGTGATGGATAAGTAGCCACCAAAATGGAAAAGAACTACCTGAGCCAAATGCTTACCGTAAAATCCTGAGCTTACTTCTGCTCTGCCACAAACATATGCTTCAATTCATTTGAGAACGGAAGGAGTTTTATTCTCTCTTTTTAGTCATTTCTGTAGCTCTTTAATACTTGATCTTTGCTGAAAAGAAGATATATTACTTACTGTTCAATATAGGCTTTGCCTGTTTTCACCTGCTGTTGCGCCAACACAAAGAGGCTACCATACATCATTACATATACAGTATTTCACAAGTGTGTGTTTGCAGGGATTTTGTTCTAGTATTTATGCACCACCTAGTGGTTTTATAACCAAAACATACTCTTATTTCTGTCTTTAATGAAGATCACCACTCTAAAAGGGGCTCTCACAAATTGCACCATTCATTTCCTATGCCACCCTGCTTTCATATTTTAAAAAATGTATCAGTTTCAAATAATTTTTAATCACATTTTCAAAAAGGGCAGCTTTCTAAAACTGAAAAATTCCATGTTTTCAGGCCAAGGACATTATCACACACAGCTTTTAAAGCCCAATTAGACTCATAAAATAGTGCCTTTGGTGATACTTATCACACAACGTCACCTCTGACCTGTGCTTTCTGTGTTTGCCAAGTATGGTTAGGGTGACCTTTTCATTGATGGGGAAACCTGTCACTAACTTCCAATCATGCAACAGCCCCAGGACTCCTCAAGTGTGAAATGTTGCTATAAGGATAGTTGTGATATTGGTAGTCATGTAGTGTCACAATCTCTTCTTCTCCCCTTGTCTCCTCTCCCCCTCAATATTCCCAAACAGCCATTAATTTTCGCTTTTTTAAAAAAAAAAACTTTAATCGTATTACTAGAACTGTAGAACTGTGTTTAAAAAGTAAAAAATAAAATACCATTTTAAAATTCTGGAAGGCATGTTGGGTAGGGCATAGGGCAGGGAGGCAGGGTTGAGAAGTCCAGAAGAGAGTGCCCTGGCAGCCCCAGTCTTGTAACTGTGAAGATGTGCAATAATGGTGCTGCTAAACCAATATGTTTCTATTTTTGTTAATTAGTGCAATTGCTGAGAGAACAGGGTTCATGTAATAATGTCCCAAAAAGGTCGCAGCTTCTTTGCTTTCCATCAGTCTTGGTGCACGGATGCCTTTTTCCCAGTGAAACAGGAAAAAGTATGTGCTCTTGTTTCTCAACTGATGTTGAGGATCCACCAGGTGAGTCACAAGACAGCTGCAAGTGAGCTCTGAATGCTGGGTTTCCAAGGATGATAAGCAATGAATAAAGGCCTTCCTTTCTTTCTTCCTTACTCACTTCCCTTCTCTCCAATTTACTTCCCTGACCTGGGACGTTACTTTTACCTTCCTCTGAATATAAGAATATGGCAAAATCATCCATATCTAAGCTGTGGTAGGCTGATTTTCTGGGACCCAGTCAGGTATGGATGTCCTTAGATCTGTTGTTGCTAAAAGGAACTTTCCAAACTCTGTTTCTTTCTTTCTAGCAAAGGGATTCTGCAAGCTCTAGCTGGAAAAGATGATGAAGAGAAGAAGGTATTTTTTAATATCCATTCACTCCAATTTACAGTCTGCCATTACTGAGAATTTTTCCTCCGCCCTCAACAAATGTAAATTAACAAAAACAATCAATGGCAACTAGTGCCTACCATGTCAGCAGGCCAGTGGATCTATTTTGTGATTTAAACTGAATTTTAAAGGAGTTGCTGAACCTATTTTGAGCCCTGATGGCTCAATGGTTAAATGCCATTACTGCAGCCACTCACTCACAACCCACAAAGTTGTGAGTTCAATACTAGCCAGGGGCTCAGGGTTGACTCAGCCTAGCATCCTTCCAAGGTTACTAAAATGAGTATCCAGTTTGTTGGGGGCAATTAGCTTACAGTTGTAAACCACATAGACTGTTCAGAGTGGTATGAAGTGGTATATAAATGAACCTGCTATTGCTATTTTGGGAATACTATTCAGCCCTTTTGGTATCTCCTTTAATGTTTGGATTAAAATCAGGAATAGATTCCCCAGCCTACTGACATGGAAATCATTGGGTGACAACTGTGATCTGAGTGGGATGTTTTCAGAAACAAGGATCAGCTCTGGGAGTAAGAAGTAAGGCTATCAAACAGAAAGTCTGACTTGAGTTGCAACCACATTTTCCCAGAAATGAATATGTAGGTGTGGGAGAGGGTCCACACAAAAGAGGACAAGGTCAACACGGAGATATAACCACCACCTCTTGTTGCTCTGTAGACCATTTTGGTCCTGCCAACTATGCACTGTAATTGCATTTGAAGAAGCTCTGACATGAAGCAAGACTCCTTTATGGCCTCCACCCATTCTTGGCTTTAATGAAATGCAAGATACATTGAGAGAGGCTGACACACTCCTTTCTCAATACTCCCTTCCCTCTCTGAGCACACTTGAAGATTCCAATTTACATCACAGCTTTTTAATGAGCTAATAGTCAAAATAGCCCTCTATAATTATGTTAGAATAATCCAGCATTTAGAATATTCAGGCATAATTACAGGAGGATGGTTTAAACTATACATCATCTGTGATTCTCTGTTGCTCTAAGCACAGATGTCTGAAGAAATGAATTAATAATAACGTCAGACGGAAAAATATATAGTCAGTGCCCTTTACAGCAATGAGAAAATGACGACAGCATCATCTATTTCCTCTACTTCTGCCAGCTAGCTATAGTCTTGCATTGATTATTTCTTGACAACTAAGAGATAATATTAAAAATATATATATTACCATTTCACTTTCAGATTTGTGCTGAAACCTCTTCCATCATCTCATCTGTCTGGTCTTCTCATAAAACTTAGAACTAATAAATCTGTATCCAAATGTCAAATGCACAAATGTTCAAGAAAAAAAAAAGATGAAGTAGAATTGGTTAAACATCATATTATCTAGCCTGTTAGGCTTGGGTGTTTTTTTTTTTTCTGGGCTGAATTAATGCTGTTTTTTAAAAAAATACAAAGAGGAGATTAAAATAGTTTCTGTTGGATCAATATTTTGTGAATGGAGTCAATCAATATAGCAACAGCACTTTAAAGGCCACCCAGTGAGCTCCTGATGGAGGTGGGATTTGATTGAATCACAGACCGCTAGCTCATACTGTTAAAAACAACAGTACTAGCGTTAGGCTGAATTGTTTCATTATATATTGAAATCACAGTCATTCCATTCTCCTTCTCCTTCTTGATTTGGTGCTTCCAACTTGACCTAAACTGTTTTTGTTTTAGACACCTGCAAGGAAATCAGAGATCTACCCAACTGTTTGTAGTAGAATGTTAGTATCCAGCGCCTATAACAAGAAATGACCTGGAACATTTTGTTTGTGACTCTCTTTAATGTGTGTAGTCACTTGTCAACTTCTGGTGACCCTTTAAATTTCATACTGTTTTCTTAGGCAAGGAATACTCAGAGGTAGTTTTGCTAGATCCTTCCTCTGAAATATAGCCTGTGGTACCTGTCATTCACTGGCAGTCTCCCATCCAAGTACTAACCAATGCTGACCCTATCTTGTAGCACCTTTGATACCAAGGTAAAAGAAATTGTAGCATAAGCTTTTGTAGACTTGGTCTGTTTTCTCATATGCATGGCATCTGATCCTATTTAGCTTCCAATACCAGATGGGATTTGGTACCTTTATGGTATTTAGGCATTGTACTTAACAGCAGATAGAATTTGGGAAAAATCCAAGGCATATTTTTCATTCTCATTACAGACATGGAAAATGCAAAGTCTGTTCAATGCCAAGTAGCAGATTATAGACACAAGCTAGCCAATGTTAAAGCCCAAGTCTATGGAAAGAATTTAAATGCCCATGAGTGCTTAGCAAACACTGCAGATGTTGCTTTTTTTTTTTTTTTTTTGGGATGACAACTTTCAGAATCCTTCATCCATCATAGCCAGTCATGACCCTAGTTGGAGGATTCTGGGATATGTGGTTCTGAACCATAATCATCAAGCTCTTCTGCTTACCTTATCTGGACAGCATTTAATATGAAACGAAATGCAGTGGACCCTGAAATGCTTACTAAGGAATTGTCTGCTCAAGGGGCTTTTCCCCAGGTGATGGAGAAATATATTTTTCAGGATCCTGGGATGATGTCACAGATCTGCATTATAGGCATACACATTGCAGTGTTTCCTTCACCCACTCCTGTGTCCCCGGATTCTAATTTCCATCATTGTTAGAAGAATGACCACCTTTATTGTCGCATTTGTATCCTTTCCTTCCATCAAGGAGTCCAGGACAATATCTATAAGATAATCTCATTTTCTCCTCATAACAACTCTGTGAGATAAGCTTGGTGCAGAAGTCATACTTTGCCCAAGGCAACCAAATAAACTTGGTGGAGTGAGAATTTGAAGCTGAGCCTCAGTTGTCCATGGTTAGCATCCATTCCCTGTTCATGATACCACAGGGAACATAGTTTAACTTGCGTCCAACCACAAGATATCAAGCAATGTGGGATTTTTATATCTATTTGATGGGTAATTATGTGTTGTATTTCAAAGCTGTAAGAGATATATGTAAGAAGTGTCACTTATGAAAAAAGAGCTCTACCAGCTAACTAGTCACTTCTGGACCCAGTTCTAAATTACGTCACTTACCTTTGCATTCCTAAATGACTTAGGTCAGAGCCCAATGCCTTAAAAAGTCTCTTTTCTCATAGCAACCTATTTAGGTGCTAAAATCTCCTGAATAAGCCCTTTGCTCCTACCTTGATCATAATGAGAAATGCACCAGAGTGTTTATCCCCCCCCCACTTTAGTCCTCCTGCCCTCAGCTTTTGGGATGTTCTCTAGATCTTTCCTAGATCTCACAGTGGGACCATGGCTGGAAGGAGGTTCCGACCCTTGAGGTTTTAGGGTAAGACACTCTGGTCCCCGGTCCATAAGCCACAGCTGCTGGTACTCACATTACAAATCTTATCACTGCCACATGAAAACAATCTTGTGTATGCTTGTTTCTAACTTCTGTCTCTCAATTAGCAAGAACTCTATCTGTTTATTTTATTAAATTTATGTCATCTGAATGCTGATTTTACCTCACCCTGATAGAAAGGTAGTTGTGTATGTGCACACGCACCTTCAAGTCATCTGTTAATTTATGGTGACCTCATGAATAGGGTTTTCTTATGAGATTATTGCAGAGATAATAACACCGACTTACCTGAGCCAGCTTAAAATTTAAACCAGAGGGCATCCTGATATTATCAGAAGGGTTTAGCCACCAAAATTGCCACCCAAGTCCATCACCACTCCCAGGTCCTCTCCAGTGGCCATTTCCTTGAGCTGGAAAACTCCCAGCTTCAAAAAGAGGCATGCTGAGTGCCCCTATGAGCGGGGATGGACCTGGGATGGACCCTGGTGGCAATTTCAGCAGCTAAATCCTTCTGATAACATCAGGATGCTGCCCATTTTAAATTTTAAGCCGGTTTTATTAGCAGTGCAATAATTTCTTTAAGCAAGGAATCCTCAGAGATGGTTTTTCCAATTCCTTCCTCTGAAATATAGCCTACAGCACCTGGAATTCATTGGTGGCCTTCCATCCAAGTACTAACCAGAGCTGACCCTGCTTAGCTTCCAAGATCTGGATCTGGTGCCTTTACAATATTTAGGCTAAACACTGTATTAAAATGTATTAAATAAATAAATGAACAAACAAACAGCTGTGAATCTTGTCCTACTGAATCAGTCTGGTACAGTTAGCTGATATACCTGCCACCCCAGAGAATATATTTCCCCAGATTGGTACCCTCCAGATATTTGAACTACAATATCCATCAGCTCCAGCCAATTATCAGGAATAATAATAGCCATAGTCTAAAATATCTGGCCTCGTGGAAGGCTGATTACAAGAATGGAATAAGATTAAACACTGAGCTTCGGCACCTCTTAATTTAATTCAGCCATTGCGTGAGCTGAGGCAATATCACACAGTAATATCTCAATTATGGTTTGTTATATGAAAGCTTGAGATTTATGTCTAAATATTGTATTTACAAGCAGGTAAGATTCCTTCCTTTTATAATGTCATTAACCCCTTTCATCTTGTGAATAAGTAGAATCATCTGTATTTTTCATGTACTGGTGTTCAAAAAAGCTTTCATAATTGTGAACTGAAAATGACTGTCTCACACATCAAAATGACTCTCCGCTCAGGTAGGATGTTCAAAATATATAGGTTATATCACTGTACTGAAGCAACTGAATTTCATTCATCTCTCATGTTCTCTGTGCTGGCTCTTTGCCTTTTTTCTTCACAGTATTTCCATTTCAAATTTGTCACATTTTGTGCTTCCATCCCTATATAAAATAGTAGCGTTGTCAGAATAGTAGGGTTCATACTAGCCATTAAATAAAAGCATATTTCTATATAATGACCATTTCTGCCTCCTGCAATGGGAGATATGTGCCTCTGCAACCAAACTGGCAAATTAATCTTATCCAATGGCCTATAACCAAAAAACAAAGCATTCTAAATGCACATAGAGATACTTTTGTTCTATGATAAACAGATATCTTTCAACACTTAAGGGAGTAACTATTCTAAATATACATGCCATCTAGTTTGATCCTAAGTCTTCGCAAATGTAGGCATCAGCTACATTTGTCGGAATTCCAAGTAATGCATGTACAAGGCCTGGTCAAACCTTCACACACACACACACACACACACACACACACACGGTCAATAAGCTTCCATGCCAAGTTTGAAAACAATAATTGAGATGGAGACAAAAACCTCAAAAGAGGAGGCCACAAATAAAAAATAAATTAAAAAACTACTCAGTAAGGGACACTGCAAAATGTATTTTCAGAATTCTCCTTCATGCTTCATGGAACACTCTTCAGGAGAAAATATCAAACTTCATATAAGCATGGCTGTCTATATTTTACAATATACATATAGCTAATGATATGCCTACAGTTATCACAAAGTTGTGTGGTGCTAGGTTATCGTGTTGTTGTTGTTGTTGTTGTGTGCCTTCAAGTCATTTCTGACTTATGATAACTCTCAGGTGAACCTATCATCAGTTTTTCTTGGCAAGATTTGTTCAGAGGAGGTTTGCGATTGCCTTCTTCTGAGGCTGAGAGCATGTGACTTGCCCAAGGTCACCCAGTGGGCTTCATGGCCAAACTGACAATCAAATCCTGGTCTCCAGAACTGTAGTCCAACACTCAAACCACTACACCTCACTGGCTCCCTAGTATAACTTGTGAAGTGTCAAATTATACAAACTATAATAGCACCTCACTCACCAGTAAAGTCAATGAAGAAAATCTTGTTGCTTCTCACCCCATTGTATGGAAGTTGTTGTTGTTGCTGTTGTTGTTGTTTCTATCCTGCCTTTCCCCAGATTGGAACTCCAAGCAGCTTACAATGATTAAAAAATGTATTTTTAGAAATCCACAAGATACAAAAGTTAAAACACAATGAACTAATTGGAATTAAAACCAGATTAAATCATATAACATTAAAATGTATACACGCCAGTATAACAATTAGCAATATCCAGTGCATTGTGTAAAATGGGCCTTATATCATCACTAATCAAATGTCAATCTGAATAGAAAAAGTATTTGCTTTTCTGAAAAAAATGAAGTCGGTAGGGTGCCAGTCTAATGTGTCTGGGAAGGGAGTTCCAGAGCCTGAAGGCCTTCTCCTGTGTTTCCAGCAGGCGTACCTGTGAGGGTGGTAGGACATAGAAAAAGGCCTCCCCAACAAATCTCAGAGTACAGACTGGTCCGTAAGGGAGAATATGGTCCTTCAAATATCCTGAGCCATATAGGGCTTTAAAGGTCAGAACCAGCACTTAGAATTGTGCCTGGAAGCAGACTAGCAGCCAGCGGAGTTGTTGCAACAAGGGAGTTGTGTGTTTCCTGCAGCCAGCCCCAGCTAGCAATCTGGCTGAAGTTCTTTGGAACAGCTGAATTTTCTGAACACACTTCATAGGGAAAGCCACATAGCGTATGTTACAGTAATCCAGCCAAGAGGAAGGCAACTTTTTCCATCTTGACCAGACTCTCATTTGCTTGGTCACACATGTCCCAATTTCCATCTGTGAAATGTTGGAGGGTATGCTGGAGCACACAAATCCTAAACCTGAATAGAGGAAAGGTTCAAATGTGAGTGCTTGTAGACCTTTTTATGTGAAAGTCCTGAGCCACTCTGAGTACAAGGCCTACTAAATAAGTTTGGTTTACACCAAACTAAAAAACAACTACAGTTAATGACTTTTTTTTTTTTTTGCAAAAATCTGTATTTATATTCTCCTAACTCATTTATTTTGTATCCTTCTTGGCTATGATGTTGATCAGTTTGGTGTTTAATTGGGTAAGAAGAGTCTACAGAATTACCGGATTTTGGAAGCATCATGCAAAATGCATTGACTTAAAATGCATTAATAGCCAACTTGAATCTCTTTTGGGGAGAGAGATGAGATATAAAGTCAATAAATAAACAGAAATTAGGTTTTGAAGATAATCCCTTACAACTCTGAAAAGCAATATTTTAAAATGTTAAGGAATTTGAATACTGAAATTTTGAAATGTTGCCAAATGTATCCAAAACTTTCATTTACTTCTTATGAAAGCAAACTAAAGGCATTCTCAAGAGGATGAAACTGTTTACTGGAAACACAGTAAACACTGTGATAAAAAAAATCATGTTTTAAAAGAATTAGGTTAAATTACAGGACATTTTACATTTTCCTTTAAGGAATACATCTGACTATAGGAGCAGAGGAAAGTTGGTTTGGAAAAGTTTTAACAGCTCTTCTATAAGAGCCTTTTTAGGAATAGACAAAGCATGGCTGAAAACTTTGTTTCAGTTCCATTTTAATGGCAATTTAGTTCACTTTTTCATATTCAGGATGGGGAAAAACTTTGATATTCTAAAATTCTAATGTGGGAAAAACTATAACTGATTGATATATCCATTCAGGCCAACACCTGGATTTAAAAGTGTGTGTTCAGCCATGTTTATGGCACTAAATTAGGGTAGCCACCTTTTTTGGACAGGGACCTGATCTTTACCAGATACATGGCAGACGAGCGCAACAGGTACCTATTAACTGTGGCTAGTTTCACTTGGAGCAGAGATATAATGAGAGCCAGTAAGATATAATGCTTTGAGCACTGGACTACAACTCTGGAGAACAGGGTTTGAATCCCTGCTCAGCCATGGAAACCCACCAGGTGACCTTGGTCAAGTCACACACTCTCAGCCTCAGATGAAGTCAGAAGCAAACCTCCTCTGAACAAATCTTGACAAGAAAACCCTGTGATAGGGTTGACTTAGGGTTTCCATAAGTTGGAAGTGACTTAAGGACACACAACAAAAACAATGTTCCTTTCTTGGTTGTGTACTTTTAATAGACATGTTTTTAAATATGTACATTTCACATGTATATGTAAAATCCTTCTCTGTGTTTTTTTTTAAATTGTCAACAAAAACCGAAAGAGTGGCAAAGGCTCACTTGTTAATGGTAGAGCACATGTTTGCATCCAAGATATTCAAGAACAAATACCTGGCAAAGATAGCACTAACCAGAAAGAACTCTGCACAAGAGCTT
>CM034701.1:274118551-274131000 GCA_020142125.1 Phrynosoma platyrhinos | reverse complement strand
GCATTTATATTAATGGTTTTTTTAAATTTAATAATGTTTTTGCTTTTAGTTGGTCAATTTTTCTTGAATGTCTTACATTTTGTCCTATGTTTTATCCTACATTTTCCCAACATTTTTTTTCAACATTTTTTCTACATTTTGTCCTGGTTTTGTGGTAGAGAATTATGGCAACCCTAGATCCAGAGTGTCTCTTGTTTTGTGAACTTTGGCTGGTCAATAAAAGTATCACTCTTTTGTGGATTTTGGAGTTTGTTTTATTTTGCTCTGTGATCAGCATGGCTACCCCTGAATATGTTTTTTAGCAAGTTTTTGGTTGTTAATTTATTTTGATTTTATTTTTACTGTCAGGAAAGGAGAGAGGCATCTTTGCTTTCTTCTGCCTCAAGTATCAAAATAGGTTGGCTAATTAAAATACTGTTCCCCTTGGCTTTGGAAGAAGCGCCATTTTCTATTCTGCTGCAGGCAGCAAAATGTCTTGGATACCCTGATCCTCTTTCACTAACAGGGTGCAGGATTTCAGACTGGGATTTAGGTATGTAAGCTATTCCGAATCATAGTTCAGCCCTGGAGTCAACTCATGACCTACAAATTAGATATGCATGTATGTAAAATATTTAAGTCATTTTTCAATTCATGAATGAAATGCAGAAATTTATAATATATAACAAACTATTTTTAAAAACTTAGATGTAGAACAATGTAAGTCAAAACAGACAATCTAGTTCAGCACTGATTCTTTTAAATTTCTAAAACAGACCAGAAGCAATGCCAGCCAATGCCTTACTAACAAGAAATGGTTTTAACTGCTAGTGCAAACTTAGTGTAAATTTAGCTATCTAATAGAATGCTCTTGGAATAGTTCAGATGTAAAACTCTCAGATTAATCAACAAGTTTATTAGACTAAGAATGAGCATTATGCTTATACACATCTCCCACAACTTGGAAACAACAACTTTTTTGGGCCAAAGCTCTAGAATCCTCAGCGAACATGATCAGTGTAATCTAAAAAGCAGTGATGTGGACTCAAGTCGATTGGCTCAGACTCAAGTCACTTCAATGACTTGACTTGGACTTGACTGTGCAATAAATGAGGCACTAACTCAACTCAGCTTGCAACTTGTATATTTTTAGCAACTAATTTGCTGGCCTAACTTCATCCAGAAACACCAAACATATTAGGCAATGGGCTCAAGGTGGGGGTTGAAGTCTACTCATCAGCCTGTCCCCACTGCACATCAGAAGAACCTTCTAAAGTTTTTGGAAAGCTTTAGAAGGATCCTTCCACTTCAAGGCCATTGCCTAAGGTATTTTTGTTCCCCTTAAATCAACATTCCCCACACTACTGGGATGAGTCTTACCTGCTGCTGCTACTATGGACGTTATCACACAGGGAGTCGCGGGGAGAAAGTGGAAATAAACCAAACGAGTGGAAGACTTTAATTTACGGGATTTGTTCCATTCTGCCTCATCTGATAACTAAATTTGAATTTAAAAGGGAGTTAATTTGAACGAAAACCTGATCTTTTCATTTTCGGAAATGAAAAGATCAGGTTTTCGTTCGAATTAACCCCCTTTTAAATTCAAATTTAGTTATCAGACGAGGCGGAACAGGATAAATCCCATAAATTAAAGTCTTCTGCTCATCCGTTTTATTTCCACTTTCTCCCTGCGACTCCTTGTGTGATAATGTCCTACGAAAAGCTTTAGAAGGCTCCTCCAATGTGCAGCAGGGATAGATTGGGCCACTGAGTAGATCTAAATTCAGCAGCCCAGCCTATCCCCACCGCATATTGGAGGAGTCTTCTAAAACTTTTGAAAAGCTTTAGAAGGATCCTTCCAACTCAAGCCCATTGACTTACACATTTCCTCTTCCCAACTGTCAATTTTTTTAAACCTAACTTTGCATACATCTTGATTTTCTAGATATTGAAACTCTCACTCACACACACTCACACACACCTACCACTTCCTTTTTTTTTGTTTTTTTTTTGTTGTTGTTGTTAAAGTTGGCTACCTGCTTGAGACTTGATTTTAGACTTGACTTGGCTGTAACTTGCAAGGATCTGAAACTTGACTTGAAAATTGGAGTAAAAGACTTGAATATATCACTGCCAAAAAATAACATTTCCAAGTCTTGTCCCCCTTGTCCTTTCTGTTGCTAGCCACAGCTGAAAGCCTCTATAGCAGGGGTAGGCAACCTTTCCCCTTTAAGGGCCGAGGGACTTCAGCTCCCAGAATCCCAGGAGCTATTGGCCAACATGGGACTATTGGCCAACATGGCTGAGGCTTCTGGGAGCTGAAGTCCCTCTGTCCTTAAAGGGGAAAGGTTGCCTACCCCTGCTCTATAGCTCTTCTTAAAAACCACATTATAGCCAAATAGAAATATTGTAGCTTAGCCTAGACTACAAATCCAGATATAAAAATCTCCTGGTTTGCAGTTTGCATTTAAACTACACTTTCACAGCTTTAATCTATTTAACTCTTTTTGGTTTAATAAACCTGAGATGTCCTGTTCCAGTGGTCAAGACAGGAGAAATGTGGGGAAGGCATTTGTGGCAATCTATTCTTGTCCTCAATCAAAATTAGGGAGGATAACTTAAAGCCTTCCTGATGCTACTGAACTACAACTCCCATCATCCACAACTAATATAGCCAGTGTTGTAGGAGTAGCATTCCAGCAACATCTGACATTGTTCATACCTGTACAAAGGTATAGCCCAGGGGTAGGCAACCTTTCCCCTTTAAGGGCCGAGGGACTTCAGCTCCCAGAATCCCAGGAGCTATTGGCCAACATGGGACTATTGGCCAACATGGCTGAGGCTTCTGGGAGCTGAAGTCCCTCGGCCCTTAAAGGGGAAAGGTTGCCTACCCCTGGTATAGCCTATTAGTAGTGGGTTATTATGTCTAAACCAGGCCATTATGGGGAAATTTATATTAGATGTTGTTTTATGAAGTTTATATTTATAGGTATGCATTTCAGAAATGGTATTTATATGTTAAATGCAGAAGAGAAGAAAGATTTCTTTCTTCTAACTCTGTTCCTCTAATATGAGTGCAGCTTATAAGATTTATTCATTATAGCCCCTATTTCTACCCTGCCCTTTCAGTCATAATTGTATCCTGATGAAAATACAGTATCAAATACAGTGGGCCCTTGTTATGTGCTGGGATTTAGTTTCAGGACCCCCGGTGGATAACAAAATCCGTGGATGCTCAAGTCCCATTAAATACTGTAGCATAGCAAAATGGTGTCCCTTATATAAAATGGCAAAATCAAGGTTTTCTGTTTGGAATTTATACTTTTTTAAAAATATTTTCAAGCCATGTATACTTGAATCCGTAGATAAAAAATCCATGGATAAGGAGGGCTGACTGTATTTGAGAAATGTACATGTATGCACATGTGTATGGTGGTAAGGAGAGAAAGGAAAGGATCTACATTCACATTTTACTTCCCACCCCACCCCCACCCGTTTCTTTATTTAAAAGCAAAAATGCAACATTCTATATCTGAAGCCATTTGTTTGGACATTTTTTTAACCTGTTCTCTGCAAAGGTGAGGTCTGTGACTGTACATTTTAAAAACATATTTCAGTACATTTCTTTTAATTCAACTTCCAGCTTCTTACAAGAGGCCTCTCTGCTTCCTTTGCCAGGTGCATGATTGCAGCTTTGGGCTTCAGCCTGGAAAGCATATTGTTGTTCAGTCATGATGAATCTTCCAAAAGGTGCTCCCTCCCATACCAAACAGCACTTGGCACTCACAGAAAGTAGAAGATAGGTTGCCAAGAAACTGAATGAAGATGGGATGGAATTGGTTTGGTCAGTTTAGGTCAGAGCTTGGAAAATTACTTTATTTAAACCAATTTGTTTCTATTGCTGCTGTAGTGATTTGGCAAGTAATATGCTGTTGTTGCAGGTTACAATGTTTAAATAATATAGTGTTGCATCATTCACCAAATTGCTTGTTGTTTTGGGGATAATGAGAGTCACATTAGGATTGGCATATAACTTGAAAGGTTGCCCAAAATGCCTTTGAATGCTCTATAAAAGTATCTGAAGGGCCATATCTCCCTATATGCCCCTGTTCTAACTGAATGGTCTTCAGGAGAAGCCCTTCTCTTTGTGCCACACTTTCTCAGGACAGTCTAGTGGAGAAAAGGAAAGAAGGCCTTCTTGGTGGCTGCTCCCACACCTTGGAATTCCCTCCCTAGAGAGGTCAGGATGGCTCCTTCCTTGTTCTCCTTCAGCAAGAAAGTAGACTTAATTCTTATTCTGTCATTCTTTTAGAAATTGACTGTGATGGACTTTTAATGTTGTACTGATCTGTTTTGTTGATTTTGATATTTTTTTAAAAAATGGAACACATGAACATAGCTATACTAGGAATGAATGAGTTAAAATGGTAGAGAATGGGACACTTTGAATCAAACAAATAGTCTGATTCAAAAAGTAATCTACTTAGGAAAAGAAAAAACAAGAAGAAATGAGGTGGTTTTTGTAATATGGAAAGATGTAGCAAAAGCAGTGAAAGGATACAATGCAAAGTCAGATCAAATATTGTCAGTAAGGATTCAGGGAAAACCCATAAATATCAGCATAACTCAGGTATATGCTCCAACCACAGATTATGATGAAGAAATTAAGAAATTCTATCATGCAGTTCAAGAAGAAATTGATAACACACCAACACAAGATCTCAAACTAATCACTGGTGACTGGAATGCTAAAGTTGACAGCAAAGAAGAATCAAAAACAGTAGGAAGATACAATATAGACTAGGTGCAAGAAATAAAGCAGGAGTAAGTCTGATAGAATTTTGTGAGGCCAATAACCTATTCATTGCAAACATCTGCTTCATACAACCAAATAGGAGACTATACACATGGACATCTCCAGATGGTGAACACAAAAATCAGATTGACTACATAATCGGAAGCAGTAGATAGATACTCTCTATTCTTGTGGCAAAAACCAGACCAGGAGCTGACTGCAGCACAGACCATGAACTACTTATAACAAAAATCAAAGACTGAAGAAATAAACAAAAGCAGTCATCATATGAAAATATGATCTGAACAATATCCCAGAAGAATTCATACACAATGTAGGAAATAGATTTGCACTATTAAATATAATCTACTGAGAATCTGAAGAACTGTGGGCAGAAGCAAAAGACATAATCAAAGAAGAATGCAAGAACACACTAACTGTGGCTAAAAAGAAAGAGAGGAAACAATGGATAACAGATGAAATGCTATGTGCAGTACAAGAAAGAAGGGAGGCAAAAGTAAAGAGAGATAGGAACAAAACCAGATCTATGAATGCAACATCTAGTGTGCAAAGATAAAGAAAACTATTATAACAACTAATGCAAAGAAACAGAAGAGAAAAACAAAAAAGGAAGCATGAGAGACCTATTTTAAAAAATCTGGGAAATCAAAGGGAAGTTCAAACCAAAGGCTTGGATGCTCTTTAACAAGGAAAAGAAAATGATACAGGAGAAGGAAGAAATAAAAAGACGATGGCAACAATACACAGAGAAAAAGAATGAAATATGTAAGGAAGAGCCATACGAAGATGAATCCCAAATACTAAAAAGTGAAGTGGAATATGCAATAAGAAAAACTGGAAGGGGAAAAAATCACCAGGTACAGATTATATCCCAATGGAACTGCTGCAATGCATACAGACAGAAGCAACTCTAGTGTTAATAATAATAAAATATGCCAACAAATATGGAAAACAAAGAGATGGCCAACAGACTGGAAATGATCAATATACATCTCAATACACAAGAAAGGAGATACAAGAGAATGCAGCTATTATAGGACTATAGCATTAATCTCACCCACAAGCAAAATTATGCTCAAAATTCTGCAACTCAGAATCCAACCATACATGGAGAGGGAAATTCCAGAGGCACAAGCAGGTTCCAGGAAAGGAAGAGGAACCAGGGACCACATCACAAACATATGATGGCTAATGGAGCACATCAAAGAATTCCCGGGGGGGGGGGATCAGCATGTGTTTACTGACTACAGCAAAGCATTCGACTGTATAGACCATTAAAAGCTATGGAATGCATTTAAAGACATGGGAATCCCACTACATTTGATAGTACTAATGAGAAACCTGCACCAAGGAGAAGAGGCCATTGTCAGAACTGAATTCGGTGAAACAGAGTGGTTCTCAATAGGCAAAGGGGCCAGGCAAGGCTGTATTCTAAATTTTTCAACTTATATGCTGAAAACATTATAAGAAAAGCAGAGATAAAATCAGAACTGGGAGAAGTGAATATAGGTAGAAGAAATATCAACAACCTAAGGTACGTGGATGATACCATAATAATGGCAGAAAACATCACAGACTTGGAAAGATTACTAAGGAAGGTTAAACAGGAAAGTGCAAAGGAAGGATTAATGGTGAACATAAAGAAAACAAAAGTTATGACTACAGAAGTGATACATAAATTCAATCAAGACATTGAAAAAATCAAAATGGTTAAAGAATTCCCATACCTATGCAAGAATGGGGACTTCAGTCAGGAAATAAGAAGACTGGAAATGGGAAGGGCAGCTATGAAGGAACTAGAAAAACTACTGAAGAGTAAATATATACAACTGAGCACAAAATCTAGAATTGTCCAAGCCATTGCATCCCCCATCACTATGTATGGATGTGAAAGCTGGGCAGTAAAGGAAGCAGACAGAAGAAAAATCAACTCATTTGAGATGCGGTGCTGGAGAAGAGTGCTTAGGATACCATGGACAGCCAAAAAGAGAAACAGATGGGTCTTTGAACACATCAAGCCAGAGATCTCATTTGAAGCCAAGATGATAAAATTGAGAGTGATGTACTTTGGCTATATAGTGAGAAGGCATGGAACAATAATGTTAGGAAAGGTAGAGGGCAGAATGAAGAAAGGAAGACTACATGTCAGATGGATTGATTCAATCAGGGTGGATATGGGCATGGGATTGTAGGAACTAATCAGAGAAGATAGGGGTTCTTGGAGGTGTCTCATCCACAGGATTGCCATGAGTCGAGGTTGACTAAAAGGCAGATAACAACAATGAATTATAATGATTTGAATTTCATGGATTAACAGTTTTCAAATAACTTTTATATTCATACTTTTTAAAGCTGATATTGTTGTATTGTGTTTAATCTATACTGTGTTTATTAAATTGTAAATTGCTTTTTGTCCCATTTTTGGGGGGAGGTCAGGATAAAAAATACTTTTAACAGTAACTTTAAAAATTACTTACTATGCCAGTTTTATGAATTGTTTTCTTCTTGTGGTGTTTGTTTTTGTACATGCTGTCATTTTCAATTAAATGTCTATTTTTAAAAAAGGAGTGTTAATCCCACTCACAACATTACTTTTGAAATGTAGCTCTGTTTCATCCTCATTACCATGAAAAGGATTAACTAAGTTACTTGTCCCTCATTACTTCAAAGCTCTGCTTTGGGTAGGGTATGGCCCTTGCCTAATCTTAATTGAAGCAACTTCTAACTGCTCTGCAGCCTTATAACCCATGCTGTACCTTAAGCCCTCTCTGGTGGATGCTTCTTTCCCTCCTCTCAACAAATAGCACATCTCTCTTGAGAACAAAATAATATGGTGTAATGGTTTGGGGTTTGGACTATGACTCTGGAGATCAGGGTTCAGTTCCTCACTGAGCCATGGAAACCCACTGGGTGACTTTGGGTGAGTCGCACACTCTCAGCCCAGGAAAAACCTGTAATAGGGTCACCTTAGGGTCGCCATAAATCAGAAACAACTTGAAGACACATAACCACAACACAACTTTTTTACCCCCACATGAAGTAGTGAGATATTTGGAGGGTTCCAACAGGGGCGGTGGGGTGGAGTGGGGTGAAGCTGCTGTGGGTTTTAATCCATGTATTAAAGGACCTATCCAATATTTTCAACCTATTTGTGAGATAGTGTTCAGCATCTCGTAGCTTCCTCAAAGGCTGGACTGAACCCCAAAGTGGATTGACTGGTACACTGACATGGAAGTCACTAACCACTGGGTTCCAATTGGATTCAGTTTCTTTTGGAAAGAAGTTAGTAGAGGATTTGGAGCATATCTATTTACAAATATATGGGTTAAGCTTAGGTGAGGGTTCTCAGTTAAGCCTACCCTGCACTTCCTAAATCTTTCATAAGTTGAGCTTACCTCTTTAATCCTCAGTCTACATGTCTCATTTCCCAAAACAAAAGCATGCTGCTTTTACACAGATCTACAAATCAATGTGTTCACCACAGCCAAGGGTGGGGAATGGAGAGAGAACCCACTCAATTCAACACAACTCTATCCATTTTGCATCCTTCAGCTTCAGTCTGCCTCACTAAGGGTACAGCTGGCTGTGGTTCCCACTAATTTATTACCATCAGAGACATTGAGGTGGGTAAGATCCCAGTGAGATAGATTACTATCATTTGGACTTCAGTCCTATAAGAGTGCAATACAATCAGAACCAGCCCTATCATTAGGCAGGATAAGGCAACTGCCTCAATAGGAAGCTTTGTGGACAGCAATGTCATTCATTAATTTTGCTATTATTGCATTTTTATTTTCTCACTGGTAGGGATGAGGAGATGTGTTTATGAGATTTTCTTTCTCATCTGCCAAAATAATTTGTCTTGCTTTAGGGAATGTGTGCTTTGACTTGAGCCAGTGGTGAAAAGGGATACCATTCCTTGCTCTTCCTCAGGAAGGAAAGTGTCTTGGCAGAATATCAATCATATCTCATCAGGTTTTCTTTCAAACTCACAAGACATAAGGTAGACAAAAATAAGAAGTTAGCTCTTTAGTGTATAGTTGAGAGTGCATGTAGAAGCAACTTTGAGTGCAGTAGCAGATGTCACCATTTCAAACAAGATCTTTTTCTTTTCTTTTCTTTTCCTGGTATTCATTCAGAATAACCTGAAGCATCAATACCCATGAATAATGTAGACATCCTAGGGCTATGCCAATAAAATCTATATATGTCATTCCACACTGAGACACACTGTATGTAAGAAGCCAGATCCTCGTGTAGCACACATTAATGTATCTTAATAGCCTGAGATCTGCTTAGAATATATAATATAATCAATACCTATTTAACTGAGCTTTGCAGCAAAGGGTATCTGTTTGAGGGAAGTATTGAACTGGTGTGATGATAAATGGAATCTTAGGCAGATGGTGCTACAAATTTGTGAGGATTATGTTGATGAAAAGCCTTTGTCCAGAAAATGAAAAAGAAAGAAAAGCTGAAGTAGAAAAAGAAATGAATATATAAACACAATCATCTACTTCGTTGTTACTGGATATATTTCCTTCAGTTAGTGTAAAAATGGAATGTTGCACATTATTGTTCATCATTCAACATAATTTACTTCCAGTACTTTCATCCACAGTCACAAAAATATGTATATGGATCCATTAAAACTTCAACTAAGAAAAACCAATAGGGATTTTTTAATGCAATCACCAGGAAAAGAAGAGGGTGTTTTTTCACCTTGAAAACCAATGTCTTTTATTTGTTGCACCTGTCTTTTTGATGTTATAGGCACATGTGATACTGAAAATGTAGCTTCATCAGGAAAAAAGACATTAGGTAGAGAAAGAAAAACAAAGCACTGGGGAGCTTAACAAGATTTTAAAAAGCGGATCTGGGGCAAAGCTTGGGACTGTTAACTTTTTGGATCATTTCTGTTGCTATTCACACACACAGCCTGCTCATTTGTAGGTACAAATGTCTGTGCTTCATATATCTGATGAAGTAGATTTAAGTCTATGAAAGGTTATGCTGCCAACTAATCTCAAAGGTGCTACAAAATCCATTTGCATACTGATCCAGACTAATATGGCTATGTGTCTTTAGATTCTCTCACCAAAGAAGATGGTCTTTTGTTGACAACTGCAAGCACCAGCTTCCATGCAGAAGCTGAAGTCAATAAAGTTATTATAACCCTTCTCCAACACAGGGACAGTCCAAGATATATTCTCTGCCCAAGACAAAAGACAAGGTGGCATCTCAAGCCACATTTCATCATACTTCAGCACTGGCTGCCTCTACCAAACCAGAAAACAGCAGGATAGCTTAGGAATTATGGGGCTAGCAATGTGGTACACATACAAGGCTGCCCTCCAACATCTTACCACCACTCCCCATCCCTGGGGAACTGACACCTGAGGCAGCTGCCTAACTCTACCTAAAGTGTTTTCCTTTGGTAGCATGGCAATAACAGAAAAAATTTTCCTTTAAAAACAAAAAACAACTTGCTTTAAAAGAGAATTGTGCTGAGGGGGGTGGCCAGCCATCAAACATGGCAGATGCATATTCAAAAAGCTTACCTCAATCCTGATGATTAATTATAAATAAAAGCAAGAATTTCAACTTAGAAATAAACAAGACATTGAGCCTTCTCTGTCAAGGAGCTCTGGTGACATAATAAACTACAGTTCCCATAATTCCCTAGTACTGTGACAAGGTAGTTAAAGTGGTCTCAAGCTGCATTATTTCTAGCAGCCTATAAAGGCTCTAAGTGAAGTGGCTGTTGGTTCCATAGTGTTGGGAGGTGGTTTTAAAGTTTTGCACTCCTGTCTTGATAAATCCTAAACATACAGGTCCAACCCCATTGATGCACATAATTAAAATGCAGGATTACTTGATCCTTGGTGATCTTTCCACCCCATAGAGAAAGAATCATCTTCTGCTCAGCAATCCATAAGACATATTCCAGAACTGATCACTTTTTTTATCTCCATGTCCCTACTGAGCAAAATTTTAAATTCCACAATTAATCAAATCTTATATTCAGATATTTCACCAATAGTACTAGACTGGGCACTGGAAAGACTTTCCCAAACTTCAAAGTCTTGGAGGTTTAGCACAGCACTCCTAATGCTTGACCCTTTTTAAAAGACCATAGAAAAAGCAACAGAAACTTTTTATCTAGAAAACAGATCTGAAAGCACCTCTGAAGCACTACTGTGAAAGTGATGCTCAGAGAGGTCTGTTTATACAGGAGGGCTCTAAACAAAAGAAAATTAAAGAAAAGAAACATCAGGAATTGATTAAAGAAATTGAAATCTTGTCAAACTCCCACAAGAAGACCCAGAACTCAGACATACTAAAAACTTTATTAGGGAAAAAATCAAATTGAAGAATTAGACCTACACTCAGTTCAAACTAAATTGCAATACACTAAAGCCTACTTGTATCAAAATAATAATAGGAACTCTAAATTACTAGCTAGATTAGCAAAACAGAAAGCAGGAAAAAGAATTGTTGTGGCTATCACCTCCCCAAATGGCAATACCAAAACCTCTTGTTGACATAGTAGAGGAATTCTGAGAGTTCTACTCTGAATTCTATGCTGAACAATCACCCACCCACCCCCAGATAAACTTAATTCATTCCTTCATTCTCTCAAAATTTTGAAAATCAAGGACCCACACACAGCTCTACTCAACCAGCCCATCTTATTAGAAGAAATCAAACAAGCAATCTAAAACCTCAAACAGGGAAATCTCCTGGATTAGATGGATTTACAAGAGAATTTTACAAGTTATTTATAATAAAATTGCCCCACACCTACAAGATTTATCCAATGACATAATGTCACAAGGTCTATGTCCCCAATCCTGGCACACTTCCAGAATTGTCCTCATCCCCAAAACAAAGGACTGTCACCCTCCCACCTCAGCATTTAGACCTATAGGATTAATAAACCAGGATCCAAAACTACTGACTTCAATTCTAGCAAATAAGATTAATAGCTTCATCACTGAGTATAATTCTGTTGACCAAACTGGCTTTACGCCAAATAGAAAACTATCTGACACCATTAGACGAATCCTAAATGTCATCATTATGCCTCAAAATCTAAAACCTCACTTGCCCTTATGTCCCTAGATGCCCTGAAAGTTTTTGACAGAGTGAACTGGCAATACTTATTTGGAGTACTGAAAAAGATGAATTTTGATAAATTTATTAGTAAGCTAGAAAATCTATACACAAACTCAGAGGCCTTAGTGACAGTCAGAAAAATAAACTCCTCTACCTTTAGGCTCCAAATGGGAACTAAACAGGGATGCCCCTTATCCCCGCTGTTATTTGTTATTGCAATAGAGCCCTCTGTTGGGGTATACTGACAAGTAGAATCTTAGCATACACACATGCAGAGTAGATGTACGTAGGTAGGACCACCCAGAAGATGGTCATCTGTGAAGAAGCTTTTTCCAGACAGCACAGGAAAAAAATCCTCCCACACGCAGGTGCTGCTTTCAGCTTGCTGAAATGATTAGCTGCACAGCGAGGCTTCACTCAATGAGGGCTTTAATCTTTGTTGCAAATATTTACAAAGATACACAGAGTATCAGACCACTATACAGACTAACAAAGTGCTTCGCCAACCACCAACCATAACTAACCAACAACAGAG
>CM034701.1:274057907-274099814 GCA_020142125.1 Phrynosoma platyrhinos | reverse complement strand
GCCCATCTCCCCAGCAGCTGACAGCCTCCAATGCCAGGAAAGAAGAGAAAAGGGAGGGTGAGCCATCCCAATCCCTCCCTAGCCTTGGCTTGCCTTGCCTTGTCTTTCCAGCCTCCTCCTCCTCCTCTGCTCTCTTGAGAGGTCCTAACCCCAACAGAAGGGGGTTAGGACCTGTGCAGGAGGACATGACCCCAAATGGAGGACAGTCTGACATTTCCTCCTGGGAAATGCAGGACCCGCCCTGGAAAAGGAGGAGTCTGGTCACAAAACACACCCATTTCCAGTACATGTACGGGTTCTTTTCACTTGTGTATGAAAGTTAAAAAAGTCTTTTTTTCACTTTTAACTTAATTCCGTTATTACTGTAATTACGTGTGAAAACCTTTTGTGCAATTAAGCTCTATTTTCGCTTTCTTTTCAGGATATTTCATTTCCACTTTATTATCTCTTTAACAATGAAACTGGCCCACGTGTGATAACGTCCATTGTTATCTTTTCTAGTGAGTCGTGTCTTTCCCATGATATGTCCAAAGTATGACGGTCTCAGTTTAATCATATTGCTGCTCTTGTTCTTTTTGTGTGCCTTCAAGTCATTTCCAATTTATGGCAATCCTAAAGCAAACCTATCACAAGGTTATCTTGTCAGGAAATGTTCAGAAGGGGCTTGCCTTTGTCATTCGCTGGGGCTGAGAAACTGAGACTGTCACTCAATGGGTTTCCATGGCCAAGTGGGAAATCGAATCCTGGTTTCCTTGTCTCCAGAATCATAATCCAACACTCAAACCACTACACCACGCTGGCTCTCTTGCTCTAGGACCCACTTATTTGTCTTTTTAGCAGTCCACAGTATCACTAGAACTCCTCTTAAATAAGCTGGGTTCTTTTCCTTTCTCACTTTCTAGCTTTCACAACCTTACAGAGAAACTGGAAATACAATGGAATGGACAATCCTAATTTTAGTATTCAATTATATATCTTTACACTTCAGGATCCTGTCTAGTTCCTTCATAGCTGCCCTTCCAAGTCCCAGTCTTCTGATTTCTTGGCTGCAGTCCCCATTCTGATTAATTACTGAGCCACAGTTTGAAAAATCTTGAATTATTTCAACACTTTTGGCATCTACTTTAAAGTGATGTAAATTATCTGTGATCATTATTTTTGTTTTCTTAATGTCTGACTGTACACCTGCCTTTGCACTTTTTTCCTTGATTTTCTTCAGTAATCCTTACAATCTTTGCTAATTACTGCTACTCACATGGTGTCATCTGCACATCTTAAAATGTTGGTATTCCTTCCTCCAGTTTTCATGCTTCCTTCCTCCAAGTCTACGGTAATCCTTCTTTACATATTCAAAGATATAGCCATGTTAGTCTGCAGACTCAGTATGTAGAGAGATTTTGTAGCACCTTTGAGACTAACTGAGAGAAAGAAGTTGGCAGCATGAGCTTTTGTAGACTTCAGTCTACTTCCTCAGATGATTTTGGTGGAGTGGAAGCCAGGGACAGACATATATATGCCCTTGGTATGTGAGAGTGTCAATTCAAATTCAAAATCCTTTGTGTATGGAAATGAAATAGCAACTCCAGTTTTAATGATGGTCGTTTGTATACAAAGACATAGCCAATGGGTATGGAAATGAGGTGGCAAGACCAGGTGACAGACTGCACATTTATCCAGGAAATGTCATCACAAGACCTAATGGCATCACCCAAAATATTAGGGAGACCTTCACGTGCTCATCCTCCAATGTGATTTATGCCATACTATATCATCAATGCCCATCAGCACTCTACAACAGGCAAACAAGCTAGTCCCTGCACCAGAGGATAAATGGACATAAATCAGACATTAGGAATGGAAATACACAAAAATTGGTGACTGAACATTTCAATCTCCTTGGGCATTCCATCTCAGACCTCAGAACAGCGGTCCTTGAACAAAGGAACTACAAAGGTAGATTGGAAAGAGAAACAGCAGAATTAGAATTCATCCATAAACTGCAGTCCCTCAGCAATGGATTGAACAGGGACAATGGCCTCCTGGCTCACTTCACAAATTTCAACACTATCCAACCCCATCCTCACAGGGGCATCCTACACTCATCCATTCTCCCCACCTACAGGCTAGTTTTCAAGGCCAAACTGGTCTTGCCACCTCATTTCCATACCCATTGGCTATGTCTTTGTCCACAAACAACCATAATTAAAACTGGACTTGCTATTTCATTTCCATACACAAAGGATTTTGAATTTGAATTGACAGTCTCACATACCAAAGGCATATGTATGTCTGTCCCTGGCTTCCACTCCACCAAAATCATCTGAGGAAGTAGACTGAAGTCTAGGAAAGCTCATGCTGCTGAGGTGAAGAAGTTTCAATTATCAATAAATTTTAATTATGTTAGAATTGTAGTCAAATTGTAGCAAAATAGATGCCAAGTAGCTACACATCGAGGATTCTGGGAGTTGAGGCCTCTGAAAAGGAATGAAATTCTGGAAGATTCCAACAGCAGGAATGTTTAGGATTGTTTAGAGTCAGATTGACCTCTTGATGCCAGAGTGGTATATAACAGCCATAATAAATCACTGATAGGAGGCAAGACACTCTGTGCAAAGGGGGCCTCATGGTACCATCTTTTCTACAGATAAGGGGACATCAGAATGACATTGGAATGTGGCTAGATGTGCTTTAAGTAGATTATAATGTATTCTGAAATCATTACTCTTATTGCTTGACATTCTATATGTTTAAAGTTTGACATGTCCAATGAGGTGTAAGAATTGGATTTCTTTGTATGGAAGTGTATAAAATGAAGCCATTTTCTTCTGTTCATGGTCCAAAACTTTGGAATGCTAATTCCTTTGGGACTGCTGGCATAATAAAACTGTGTTTACAAATTGACTTTTGGTCCCCTCTCTTGCTTCTGCACTGCCAGTAACTGGAGCTGCTGCAGGCTCATAGCTCACAGACATATTATTTCTAGTACGCTGCCAACTTATTTCCTTCTTTGCATATGTTTTGTTCAGAGTGACAAGTTAAACAGATAGGGTGATAAAATGCAGCCTTGACTGAACCCCTTGCCAATTGGAAGCCAGTCCATTTCTCTTGCCTGAGTCTTTTGTCCTGAGTACAGGTTATGCATCAGGAAAACCAAATATTATGACACAAGCATTTCTTTTTGAGAGAGCCATAGTTTTTCATGATTTACACTGTCAAAGGCTTTGCTATAATCTATAAAGCATAGGCTAATTTTCTTCTGAAATTCTTTGGTACACCCCATTATCCAATGTGTGTTTGCAATAGGATCCCTAGTGCCTCTTCCTTTCCTGAACCCAGCACGAACAGCTGACTTTTCTTGCTCCATATACAGCAGGGGTAGGCAACCTTTCCCCTTTAAGGGCCGAGGGACTTCAGCTCCCAGAAGCCTCAGCCATGTTGGCCAATAGTCCCATGTTGGCCAATAGCTCCTGGGATTCTGGGAGCTGAAGTCCCTCGGCCCTTAAAGGGGAAAGGTTGCCTAGCCCTGATATACAGTAAAAGTCTTTATTGTAGATTTTTGAGCATAATTTTGCTTGCACGGGAAATTAATGCAATGATCCAATGGTTATTGCAATCTCTGGTGTTCCCTTTCTTGGGAACTGGAATGTGGACCATTGTTTTGTTTTCCATATTTGTTGACATTTTAGTTTGGAGCAGAGTAGATTCTGTAGTTAGAATCAGTTCTATTGGTATGCTATCTGTTCCTGGTAATTTATTTCTTTGAAGTGCTCTGAATGCATTTTTCACTTCTCCTTCTAAATTTGTAGGTTAGTTTTAAAATTATTCCTCCCTGGATGAATCTGTTATCTTTTTATCTCTTTTAGATAGTTTTCCAATGTATTATTTCTATGGTATTTTTATTTCTATTTGGTCATGTAGTATGTTCCCTTGCTGGCCATAGAGCATCCCCACACTTGGTTTAAATTTCCCTTTGACTTCTCAGATCTTGTGGAAGAGGTGCCTTGTTCTCCCTTTTTTGTTGTCATCTTTTATTTCCCTGCATTGATTATGATAGTAGCTCTGTTTATCCTGGCCCACAAGTCACTGAACACTTGCATTTAAGGTTCTGACCCTATTTCTGTCACCTGTTCATTTTGCTTCTCTTCTGTTCTTAACTGTTCAAAGAGTTTCATCTGTCGTCCATTGAGGTTTTTCTTTCTATTTTGGCTGCAGATAGGGTTTTTTGTTTTGTTTTTTGTTTTGTTTATTTTTTTTTTGCATTTCTCCTTGACCACTCCTCCCTGGCTTTTGTCCAAAGATCTTCTGGTTCCCCATCAATTAACAGTGCAAGACTATCTTTAAATTTTGTGGGGATATTCTTCAGGTTGCATTTTGGCATGATGGTTGGCTTAGGGCCTTTGCAGACTGCCAGAAATAGTGCAAATTGAGTCCACTTTAATTTCCCTGGCTCAGTGCTAGGGAATCATGGGAACTGTAGTTTTTTCTGAGACATTGAGCTTTCTCTGTCAGAGAGCTCTGGTGCCACAATAAAATACAGTTCCCATGATTCCCTAGCACTGAGTCAGGGCAGTTAAAGTGAACTCAATTTGCACTATTTCTGGTAGTCTGCAAAGGCCCTAAGTGTTCTTTAGCTTACTCTGTTTTGATGTTAACAGCTTGTGGTCTGTGCCACAATTTACTCTTAGTCATATTTTTTGCAGAGAGAATGAAGCTTCTTCAGCTTCTGTTTCTAACTATATAGTCTATTTTATTTCTATATTCATCATCAGGTGATTCCCTGGTATACAGTCACTTCTTTGGTTGCTTGAAGAATGTGCTTGAGATGAGCAAACTATTGGCTTTGCAAAATTTAGTTGGTCATTCTCCTACTTCATTTCTTGATCCTAGGACAAATTTTCCTGCTATATTTGGTACTGCTCTGTTTCCTACTTTTGTATTCCAAATGCCAAGATCCCATTATAGTAATCTAAATAGGATGAAATTTAGGTATGTGTCACATTGGCAACCACCTTTTCCTAGTGGAGAATAAAACTGCTAGAATGGACATGCTACTGTTTGCATAGTTGGGCTCTCCTTAGGGTGTGATGAAGGAGAGAGGGAATCATGAAGAGCAACAGCACTTCAGAATTTATCACTGCACCACTTGGGCTGTGTATGTATACACATTAATGTGATGGCTTGCTTTCTTCATTTCAGAAATGTACCACTATGCCACTGGAGTACAGACTGAATTAGAGCTTGGAGAAGCTGCATTCTTAAACTCTCAAAATTAGACTTTTAGACCAAAAAGTAACTTTTCCCAAATTTTGGATTTAACAGTCACTGAAAAGAACATAGCACCACAGTAGGTTCACTGATTTAAGGCAGAAGACTGAGCAGCCCCCTAATACTTCTAGTAATGTGCAGGTCTGGATGTGGAACGGCAGCATCCAGCTTGACACTAATGCGTCAACTTCACTGGAGAACAAAGCTTGCCTGATTATTATTAGAGCAATTTTATGACAGCAATTTCTGTGACATTCAGTACAGGCTCAAAAATTCCATGACAGACTTAGCAAATAACACTGAGGTGTGTGACATATACTAACTTGTTTATTTTCCTTTTGTTTGTGGAGGGCTGGAACTAAAGACACTGGAGAGTCCCCTCCACCTTGTTTTGGAATGTCTACAGAATGGCTTTGTGAAGTATTGAGTAAGCAGAAATAATTATGTTTTCAAAGATTAAATTATAATAGCAAGAACAAAGAGCATTCCTTTCATTGCAGCAACCTCTGCCTGAAGCACTTCTGCCAATTTTAGATAAACCCAGCAGACACTGGCAGAAAAAAAATTCAGAGGTTAATCACAATCTCTTGCACCATAGTAAAATGATCTTACAGCTGGAACCAAAGGACTATATTTATATTTACTAATACCCATAGGTATATGTTACATGGAAAGGAAAATATAATGGGATTTTCTGAAGAGGCAATTAATAGATTGGAGGCAGGGCAGAATAAAAGAATGCATCACATAACCTATTGAAATTTTTGCCATTCTCAATATGCACTGATAGTAAAGAAAGAGATAATATACATTAGCATTCTGGGCTAGAAAAATGAGATTAATAGTGCAATTCTATGTATGCCTGCTTAGAAATAATCCCACTGCATTTAAAGGCATTTACTCCCCAGGAAAATGGGTAACAGGTGGAAGCCTAAGATATACTGTCTAGAGCACAAAAGTGAATGACATTAGATCACCATTGGATCAAAAGAGACCAATTGACTCAACTTCATGTACTACTTTTAAATGCCCACAGAATTGCATGCACTGTTTCAGCTGAGGATTCTCACAAAATTTGAACAGCAGATAATAGATGTGGATGTGTTTGTGCCTTCAAATTGCATGTCAACTTATGGCAAGGATTACTCAGAGATGGTTTTGCCAGGTCTTTCCTCTGAAATATAGCCTACAGCATCTGGTATTCATTGGAACTCTCCCATCCAAGTCCTAACTATACCTGATCCTGCTTAGTTTCCACGATCAGGGGGGATCTGGTGCCTTCAGACTATTTAGAAGGAAATAATTTCTCTAAGTATCTTAGACATAATATACAGTAGAAGTGGGGTGTGTGTGGTTCATAAACTGCATGTGGCCTCCTAAAGCTGTTGCTGGGGGGGGGGGTGCTAAGATTGCTCTCCCCCTGCCCCAGTTTTGAATGCTTTGCCTATTTATTCAAAATGGTTCCTGCACTCCTTAGGGAACATGAGGGCAATTTTGCCATGTCTTACAGTTTTAATAAGATACTGTTTTAGGCCTGTTGGGTTCTTTTGTATTACCAGAAGTGGCTTCAAGAAGATGTAGGTGACATGATGAAGAACAATAATAAAACCCTTTAAGGGATGGGGTGAACTGTGTACTTATGTCCAGCCCCCCCCCATCTACAGTTTATCCTCTCTCCCACCCCCATAGTAATGGGGATTGCAACCTGGTCCTCCAGGTTCTTCTTAATCTCCATATCCCATTAAAAATAGCCTTTTTCCAGCACATGTGGAAACCTTAACCCAGGTATGTCACAGGACACATTTTATTATTTTTTATAATGTTCAAGTTTTGAATTTTTCAATAAAAGTGACTAGAGGGAGTTTAAATCCTACAACAGGGGTAGGCAACCTGTCCCCTTTAAGGGCCGAGGGACTTCAGCTCCCAGAATTCCAGGAGCTATTGGCCAACATGGCTGAGGCTTCTGGGAGCTGAAGTCCCTCTGCCCTTAAAGAGAAAAGGTTGCCTACCCCTGCCCTACAATATTACCTATCCAGACAGGATCAGGCCTACTAAGTACTTGGATAGGTGAACACCAAAGAATACCAGGTACTGCAGGGCATATTTCAGAGGAAGGCAATGGCAAACTACATCTGAGTATTACTTCCCTAAGAAAGCCCTATAAAATTAATGGGTTCACCATAAAGTTAACAGGAGATTTGACTTCACACACACACACACACTGTCCATTTCAAGCATTTGCCTGAACATGTTTAGGGCTAAAAGTAAGCATGCATACTCATGTAAGACCCATTTACCCCCGTTATCTGAAGAATCCAAGTTAGGTTTCCATACACTGAACACTAGGATCTAAAGAGGACTCTGTAACCGACCTCAAATATAGTAATTGATACAGATGGGTTCCTCCTCACAGGAACTTTGTAGATACATTCATATAAATAGTTACAGAGCTCATCAGACCTTTGCACTCAAAACACAAAGGCCATCTTGGTGCCTGGGGCCAACAGGCAATAGGCTTAAGTACCACCCATATACCCAATCCAGTTTGAACAGGGCTATCTATTGACCTATTTATCTATTTGTCTGTTTGCCTATTTACCTATCTATCTCATCTATCTACCTATCTATCTCATCTGTCTATCTCATCTATTTATTTTCATTCTAGGTTCTCTGAGTTGTTCCAATAAAAACAAACATAGTCGCCCCTCTGTCTTTGTGGACTTGAAGTCTGTGGTCCATGCTTTACGTGGACCATCAAGAGGAGAGGCTTAAAATGGTACATGCGCCTGTGGCATGTGTGCCAGACCATGCATGGAAGCCCACACCTATTCAAGTCTATGGGGCTTGACTATGCACAATATTTCATTTCTGCAGGGGGCCCGGAATGGATCCCCACTGAAAACAAAAGGGCAACTGTAAAACTATATGGAAATATATATTAGGCCTCTGACATAAACCAAAGCTCTAATGATTGTCCATTATTCTCTAAGGTTGCAATGACTACCACTGTTTTCTCACCTTGGTCCCTCGCATACTTCAAACAGTGCCCCACAAGTCACATTTTCCAGAAAGAAATCAGAGGAAAAGAAGTAATATGGAACTAAATAAACAGCATACATACCTTCATGGCCCTCAGCAAAGATAAGGAAAACAAGCTGTCTAGTTTCAGACAGAGACCAGAATTAAGGAAAGAGATACATTTTGCAGCCAGATGGAAAAAAAGAGGATAAGGATTTTTATTTTATTTTTTTAAGGAACAGGTTTGTTTTCTGTATGTACTGAAGCAAATCTTGGTCTCAGCCAACAAAGCCGATTTTGCATTGTTATCTGTTCCCTGTGAGACTTAAGAGCAAAGAACATCATCACCAAGACACTCAGACTATAATATTTGAAATACATTCTGGTTACTGCTGTAGCCTCAGGGCTAACATAGAATTTAAAGCTCTGGGACTTTTGCAAGACCATAAACATAAAAACACTGTTGGTAGGAGAATTGAGCATATAGCCTCTCTCTCTCTCACACACACACACACACAAATACACAAACAAGCATAAATTCTGCTGCCTTGAGCACTGTGAATGAAGAGTCAGAGGCTTCTGAATGACTGAATGCAAATATTTCTTAATATGGAGGTCCCACACACACAATGAGTAATCCCATAACTTCCAACTGTCTCACTATTGGCCCACTTTTTAGCTGCTTTTAAAATGACTCAGTTTTAATTTTCTCCTCCCACTTTCCCTCTTTATCTTCAGCTAACTTCAGTTGCTGCAGACCAAGTTCAAAGTGCAAAAGTCATTTGTACTCAATTAACTCAGCAGGAGAGAGAGGAGAAGGGGACAGAATTGGACCATTCCCAGTAGAGTAAGGAAAAGAAAAATGCTACAGCTTCTCCTAGCTCCTGTGTCCTTCCTTATTAACTTTTGCCTTTTTGACCACTCTCTGATGTTGCTGAGCCACTTGTGTCCCAGGTTTCATCTGTTAAATATGGAGAGTATTTAACTTAAACACTGATGTGGAATCAGAAAAGAGTGATCTAAAGGTGTGTGAGAAGGAGCATTCTGGAAATGATAGTATTGGTGAGTTTCAAGGTGAAATTTTCTGGAAATTGAAATATACCTTTGGGGAGCAGGAACTGCTGAAGTTATGTTCTAGGGATCTGCTTCCATTCAGAAACAGATGTATCTTTATCATGTTCAGTCTGCACAGAAAAAAATGAAACAAATATTGTAAAGGAACCACAGGTACCCAAGTATTACTTCCCTCCAGAAGCAGCATTACAACATAAACAGAATGCCTTCCTGTTTAGAAAGTGGCCTATGTAAAACAAAATATGCATATATCACACTTAACATCCTGGTAGTACACTCTAGTACAGGGGTAGGCAACCTTTCCCCTTTAAGGGCCAAGGGACTTCAGCTCCCAAAATCCCAGGAGCTATTGGCCAACATGGGACTATTGGCCAACATGCCTGAGGCTTCTGGGAGCTGAAGTCCCTCGGCCCTTAAAGGGGAAAGGTTGCCTACCCCTGCTCTAGTATATTGGAATGGAAGGAAGAAATAGTTCACAGAATATTCATGTCATTTCCCTATGAAGTTCACAGCAAAAGGGGGAACTGCAACATTCTGTGCCAAGCACAGTCAATCCAGTGACTGCCTTTTTCTCTTTCATCATTCTGAGGATAACTTTCCAAGCAAAACAGTTTAGTAGGAAAAGATGGACAGGAAAACAGATACATGTGCTGACATGAGGGTCGTTCGTATAGAAGACTACCAGCACCATGAAGGTATTTGTCAGGCTTTCTTCCATACAGATACATTGCCTCTCCTCATACTGTCACTCAGTTCATGCTGACTCTCTCACAATATATTTTGTGGTCAGTTTTGTAACTGCATACGAGTTCACACAGGGTGGCGTGTAATCCTGCCACCTGAACACATGCTGCTTTTTTCTTCCCCTTCACTACCGTTAAAATCACCATTGCCAACAGCAGCGCTGCCACATCCCTGACACCATGATGCGCTCTCACATTTATACTTACATCTAAATGAACCTTAAATATACTTAAACTGAGTTTAGTTAACATGATATTGACTATGACACTGATGTGGGATATGGACTTAAAAGGAACTAAACTGATTATGACAATTATTTGCATATGAGTGGGGGGTTATTTGTTAATAATGAGTGAAGGGAATTTCAATGAATTTAATAACATTTAATGAATAATTAATTTGTTTTATAGAGGAAGGACAGGAATAAATACAGCTGAGGGCTGTTGCAGTGGTTTGCTCACCAATTTTCAGGCTAAAGGTTCTCAAAGCATTGTTGCCAAGCTAAAAAGATGTTGGGAGGGGAAACATGTGGGCAGTCATGAGCTCCTCTGAGGAAAGGTAGGATATAAATGCAATAAGTAAGTGGAAACTACTAAATAATAAATTGCCCATTCTGGCCTGTGGGTGAGCTGGTATGGACAATGAACATCAGTGAGGATAAAAGCTGGGCTTGCTTCTCCTCCTCCTCCTCTTTCTTCCCCTCAGGACAGTATGCATCAGGCTCATCTTTCTCTCTGTACCTGATGACAGCTCTGGCTGGTGTCAGCATTTAGTGCAACCTCTCCTCTGGGTCTGTGCTTGAGCAGGTAGAAGAGCTCAAAGGGCTGGTTCAAGAGTATTTCTGAAGGTGCTTGTTGCAACCTGTTTGCCAGCTGCTGTGGCTGAATGTACGCTGACACCATTTCGACTGTGCAATTAATCACAGAACAAAGGCGCTACTACACAGCTGCTGTGTTCCATTTACTTTGCCTTGTGACTATTTTTGTTACTTGCAACATCCCACTGAGAGCTTCTCCATCTAACCCAATGGGCACTGGGAACAATTTTCCTGCATGAAAGAAATGGGTGGAAGGGCTGATGGTTTTGTTTTTGTTTTGCAATGGCAACTAATGAAGACTAATAGTGACATTATTCGTTCTGGAGGTGTCAATGCAGCTGCATTATTGAACAAAATCATAATCTTGTTCAGAGCTGGGTACACATCCTGTGCCAATGTGTTTTGTGCCAAGAAATCTGCTCCATGAACTTAGACTAAATGGCACAAATGATATATGCATATGTGCTTGGGCGCCTGTGTGAGTCCAGTAAAATTAGCCACCTTGAATCCCATTTTGGAGGAAAGATGGGATATAAATCCAATAAAATAAGTAAATAAATAAATTATTGCAGTGGGATATCCTCCAACATTTCATGGATGAAAACTGAGACACATGTGGCCAAGCAATATCAGAGTGTGATCAAAATGGCCAGCATGCCGCAATTACGCAACTACAGCACAATTTTTTAATGATAAAATAAATACCAGGGAATGAAGTAAAAGCCAACAAAAACCAACACATGGGTAGGCACACTACACAAACATGTGACTAAGGTGGGTAGATTATGTGCCACATTCAGAATGTGTGTGATTTCAATCGAAAGAGTGAAATGGCAGCAGTGTGAAGCACTGAAACTTCAAAATGGTGAATTATGGCCCCAAAAAAAGCAGCATGTATGCACTACACAGGGCAGATGCAGGGAGGAAATCAGGGTCAGCAAGGCAGTGCATAGGACTGTTTGTGGGGATTGAGGTCCAAAATGGTACTGTTGTGGAGAAGATGTGATAGTGATTGTCTCCATAGTGGTATTTTTCTGTTTTCTTAAACAACATGATTGCAGTGAGACAAGAGGCTGCTGTGATAAAGCCCTGTCTGCAGCAGCTGAAATATGCTGAAGTGAAATGGGAAAGTGGGAGGAGGAGAAAGAAACTGGGATATTTTAAAAGCTGCTAAAAAAGTGTTCCAGCAAAGGATCAACGGGGCTGTTCCTGCCAAACTGGGAGTTAGAAGGCATGCAGTGATTGCAGTGCAGAATTTGATACAGTATTTGGTAACGGCTGAACTGGTGCACTCAAAATAGGAAGAGAGGTATGATCAGAGTTGGCAAAGCCAGTAAAGTAGCTCATGGATGGGTAGCTCTCGGGGGTAAGAAGGTTACATTGCCGGACCTTGGAGAGACAGCTCCCAATGCCTCAATCTTCCAACAGTTATTTCTTACTCCAGTGCCCATTAGGAAGTATGGGGGTAATTGGGCATGTTTTGACAGCCTTTATGTCATTTTAGGCAGAAGAGAGGTCTTTTTTTAAAAAAAAATAGGAAGTGGCTTAGAAGTCAACTTCTGCATTACTTCCTATTGGGTAAAAAGGTATCTTGTTTTTTTAAAAAAAGTATAAACCAGCCTGAGGGGTACAAAAAATGGTGACATAACTTCCCTCCCTCTGGGTGCATAACTAATCTCTTAAAAATTTTCCAGAAGAACTGGGATCCTGAATCTTCTGGAGGCCATAAAATGGCTTAGGGATTAATTCCACATGTTCTCCACCCTTACAGTAAGTGAATTGAGCTGGTTATGCATGTTGAGTGGAGGATGTGGAGTTCAAGCCTTCTTTAGATGAGATTCTGTGGTGTAGACAAAGGTCAGGGTGTCTGTAAAAATGAGAGGTGTGGACCAACCAATAGATGCAGTTCAAACCCTGATTCTGGAAAAGACTATAACTGGAAATGACTAGAATTCCAGCCTTGGCTTACTGGAATTAGATAAAATGTGTAAACCCAGTAGCCTCTTAAAAGGGGGTTATGCCTCCCATAATTCAGACATCTAAGCATAAGGTGTTTTATGCTGTGGTACCTTTACATTTTGTTGGTTCCTTTAAGGGAACTTCTGGCATCCCTTTTAAAAAGCAGAACTGGGTGAACTATTGAAGTACTGATACCATTTTTAGGGGATCATACCTACCAAGTTTCAGAAAAATAGACGTAGAGTGTTTTGTGCCAAAGGAGTTTTTACATTAGTGGGTTTTCAAGAAAGGATATGATCATTCCCCTACATTTTGAGTGTGTCTCTATAATTTTCACTGAAATAACTTGCAATGCAGAGGCATCCCTAGACAAGAAATTTCTAAAATTTCAGAGGATAGGTGAAAATGTGAAGCAGTAATGTTGAGTGGAATGCAGTTTGACACTTCTTTTGTTTTCCGTTCACAAAAGTGAAATCTGTAAGGGATGGATGATGGATGAGAGCAGTGATCTTGCTGCCTGAGGGATTTTGAGAGCTATAATCTTAAAAAATTCTAAGCTCTGGGAAGGGCTTTGTAGCTCTATGGGAGGATACCTGCTTTGCCTGAAGAAGGCCCCAGGTACAATCCCTAATAAACCTGGGAAGAATTTGCTAGCAAATAATAAGAAAAGCCTCTCCTTCCCCTGATATCATGAGCAACTGCTATCTGTCAAGTATTGTGTAGGATAAATGAGTCTAAATTAGGGTAGGGAGTTGCCTACAGTATCCTGTGGCCACATGGAGAGAGCTCTACAATCAGCATGGACTGTTAAAAAGACAAATGAATAGGTCCTAGAGCAAATCAGGCCAGAAGTCTCACTAGAAGCCAAGATAAATGAAGTTTATACTTTGGATATATCATGAGGTGATATGACTCATTGGGAAAGATTATAATGCTCAGTGAAGTGGAAGGCAGTAGGAAAAGAGCAAGTGGATTGATCTGCCATGGTCTTGAGTTTGCAAGATCTGAGCAGACCAGTTGATGACTAGAGGTCCTGGTAGTCTTTCATTAATACAGTAGATGTAACTGAAAAGTTAACTTAACAGCAAACAACAATTAAATTAACTATGGGCCTGAACAGACTGCCAGAAATAATCCAGCTTGAGACCACTTTAACTGCCCTGGCTCAGTGCTAGGGAATCATGGGAACTGTAGTTTTTTCTGAGACATTGAGCCTTCTCGGTCAGAGAGCTTGGGTGCCACAACAAACTACAGTTCCCATTATTCCCTAACACTGAGCCAGGGCAGTTAAAGCAGTCTCAAAATGGATTATTTCTGGCAGTCTGTTCAGGCTCTAATTTCCCAGCCATCCAGTTCCTTGCCTGAGATTCAAGTATAGAGACTGGGCAGCATGTTCAGTGAGGGCTTTTCTGGCAGGCTGAAACCTTTCCAGTATACTCTACTGCAGGGGTAGGCAACCCTTCCCCTTTAAGGGCCGAGGGACTTCAGCTCCCAGAATTCCAGGAGCTATTGGCCAACATGGGACTATTGGCCAACATGGCTGAGGCTTCTGGGAGCTGAAGTCCCTCGGCCCTTAAAGGGGAAAGGTTGCCTACCCCTGCTTTACTGTATAAACCAGGGGTAGGCAACCTTTCCCCTTTAAGGGCCGAGGGACTTCAGCTCCCAGAATCCCAGGAGCTATTGGCCAACATGGGACTATTGGCCAACATGGCTGAGGCTTCTGGGAGCTGAAGTTCCTCGGCCCTTAAAGGGGAAAGGTTGCCTACCCCTGGTGTAAACTATATGCTTGAACCCTGTCATTACAACTATAAGCTGGGAAGAGCCACAGCCCAGCATGTCTGTGGTAGTTCTCACCTCTTCAAGGATCCTGTTCACATCCTTAGATAGCACAAACTGAAATACAGCCTGTAACACGGGACTGTTATATTCACTGGATCTCACTGTTACAGTATCCAAGATCCAGGAACATCAGCATGGATGAGAATGATTTTGTCTACAACGCATCCTGCAAATTCACAATAGGCCCTTGCCACTCAAGAATGATTTCTTCACCACCTAAATAGAGCAGACCTTCCATTGAGCTCTAGTCTGTCTGCCATCAATGCTCTAATCTAGTCTTTGTCCAACTCATTGCAGCAGCAGCAGCGCCCTAATAAAATGGGATCTAGAGTTATTCAGTCCTTTTCTTAGTGTGACAATGCAAATAATATCACTCACGCATTCTAGTTTTGTTGTTCACACTATGGAACTGCATTTATGTGCATCTCTACAAGTTCTGTTTCTCACATGTGCCAGCACTCCAATAAAGATGGATTCAATTATGCAAATGCATTCGAAGCATGTTCAAAGCAGGCAGAGTTTTATCCTGGTTTATCCTGGGTCTATTCGCATTGTTATTCACACAGCTGACCATGCAAATCTTTTAGAAAAACTTAGAAAATACCCAAGATTGATTATCCTGTGTTAAGTGGGTTTGTTGGCAGCCCCTCAAAAGACTTAACTGGATGCATTCAAAATGGATGTGAACACAAAGGTTCAACCCAGATTCGACCAGAATTATCTTAACCTTCTGAATATCCCCTTTTAAACAATCATATCCATTTTCCCATTCCAAAGGTCAGCCAGGGCATCAACCAGATCATCAGACAGAGCACAAGAGCTCTTAGAAAACCATTTGAACCCATCAGCCTCATGGTCAAGGCCATCTTAATCAGACCACAACTGAGTTCCAGTAAATGAGTGCTTGGCTGCTGTTTATTACTACATTTATATACCATATTTATTATATTTATATACCATAGTTCCTGTAACAATGAGCTTAAGATCTTCTATCTCCTTTAATCTCACTAAAATCCTATGTTTAGGCTGAGAGAGAGTGACTAGTACTCATGATGAGTTTCATACACAGTGGAGACTTAAGTTGGATTTGTCTGAGTCCATGTCTGGGCCCCCTTCATACTAGACAATTATAGCACCATGATTTTCCCTTTCATTGCAAGGGCAACATCTGATAGAATCCTGGTTTTTCTAGTTTGGTGAGGCAATAAAGGAGCTTTCTGGCTGAGAATTCTAAAAACTTCTCTCTGAACTGCAAATCCCTGGATACAGTCACAGCAATTAAAGGGGAATCATAGTGCTATAATCGTGTAGTGTGAAATGGATCCAATACTCTACACACCACACTGGCTCTCCCATACCACACTGGCTGTCTATGTATTATTTGACCCAGACTTCAATTTCATTATTATAATACATTTTTTTTAGAAAAAAAATCTAGTCAAAATAAGTTTTATATTTGGATCATAGAGTGAACTGGGCATAAAGCCATTGAAATCTCATGTGAAAGAGAAAGGTTTAGCCCTTTTCCTATTCCTAGTTCAAGTCAGTAGCACTTATTTCTGAGTAAACATGCTAAGGATCCTATTGGATGTTAACTCAAATACTTGGTAGCTTAATCACAAAATTTTATGCACTATAAATGTATGACAGTTTGATCACCAGGAGTTAGGGTAATAGATGGTTGTAAGGAATGCTATTAAACTCATTGCCATTTGCACACGATTAAACCTTATTCAATAAGGCTATGAACTTCTGTTCTCCAGTGTGCCCATTAAAGGTTATTGCATGGGTTTGCTTTCAGGGCAAGAGCTGGGAAGGAGATTGGCAACACTGCAAATATCTTCATTCAAAGATGGCAATTTATTCTAAACTATGACCCTTATGTCCCCTTCACTGTTCATTTGGCAACTTAAATATGTTAATTATGAGGGTTTCATGCTATCACTATGCCTCAGGGCAGGGCCTTCTGCATCAGAAGAGAAAAGAACTTGAATTTGATGACTGCATTTTTAAAGGTTGGCAAATATGTTAAAAAGTATTGTGGATACTATCTGCCCTGAGATGCCATGAGATATTCACTCTGTTTTCTGGGCTCCTCTACGTAATTCCACAGCCATAAGAAAGCAGAATTCAGCCTTAATTATTAGCAAAATAGACACATCAACGGATATTTGCAATAATATTCCCATGGCCAGCTGTATCTCACTGCAGATAAGTAGTAACGGAAGGAGAAATATTAAAACAGAGCCGATGAGATCTACAACAAAATGTTGCAGTGTGAGAGGCCTCCCTTTAGGATTCCAGATTTCCTTCTCCATTTTTGTCTCTCTGCGTGTATACACTTGTACCCAATCCAAGATACATTAAAATACTTTTTTAAAAAAACAATTATACCCATAGGGGCTCTTGCTTCCATTCCTGAGAACCTTTCAAAATAAACGTTTTCAGCATAAACTTAGAAAATATCTATGTAGACAATGAGTAGGTTCTATCTATTCTTTTTATTCTGATGTATCTGTATTCTTTATCAGTCACTCCATACTTATCCCTCTCTTTAACCTAATAACAACAAAACAACAACAACAACCCGGTTTAAGTCACCTATTCCATTCCTCCTCCCTAATTGTTGTCAGCTCTTCTCTATCTCACTCTCCATCTATAAATATTCTGTGTCACTGAGTTATCATTGGTTTATTTCTCCCAGATGCCTAGAAACTGGACTTCATTTGTGCTCTGGGGAAACAGATATAACTTCCCCTGGTGGCCCTGACATGAGATCTCATGCAATGACATACATTAGTGATCGACCACCCGCTGCCATTTCTACTCCTGGCCAGAAGCACATGAAAACTGAGAGAGCACCCTGGGCTGAATCTGCACTGCAGAAATAATGCAGTTTGATACTGCTTTAACTGCCCTGGCTCAGTACTATGGAATTCTGGGGTTTGTAGTTTTGTGAGATCTTTAGCCTTCTCTGTCAGAGAACCACACCAAACTACACACCCTAGGATTACATAGCACTTGCCTTGGCAGTTAAAAACAGCGTCAAACTGCATTATTTCTGCAATGCAGATGCAGCCCTGGACTGCTGCCACACTGCAGAAATAAAGCAGCTTGACACTACTTTAATTTCCATGGCTCAATGCTATAGAATCCTTGGATTTGCAGTTTTGTGATATATTACCCTTCCCTGTCAGAGAGCTCTGGTGCTCCGCCAAACTACTAATCACAGAATCCCATAGCACTGAGCAATGGAAATGAAAGTGCTGTCAAACTGCATTATTTCTGCAGTGTAGCAGCAGCCCAGGAAGAAGCTGGATCACCAGGATGGACCTCAGGAAATGCACCAGGAAAACAGAAGTGTCTTCTACTGCTCCCACATGACAGCTTTTTTGTCTTCAATTTGCTTGTGCCCTATGGTCAAAATCTGCAAATTTTTGGATCACCCCACATCTGGTGGTACCTCCTTAATGTGCATAAGTGATAAGGCTTGGTTATATTTTCATGAGCACCAGAAAACATGAATCTATATTAGCTGGAATAATCTAAAAGACTTCCAATATCTCACACTAGTATTCTAAAAGCTAAATACAAAGGCAAAGCATACTTGTTTACTTTGCTCTTCTTTCTTCTGAAAACCAGACTACTCTACATAAGCACACACACACATACATCTTTTCTAGGTCATCCTCATGTGTTTTCTCCCTCTCACTCTTCATTTCCTTCTCCTTTCTAGTATAAATTACAGTTTAATAGAAAGAAGAAGTTTGCTCTCTAGTGGCTGAATTAAAAATGGCCCTGGAAAATAATTCATAAAGTGAAAGTGATCTATTTTACTCTCAATTTTTTTTTAATTACTGCAATCCATAACCTTTCCTTACCAAAGATTCAGTACTTTGCTCTTCCTTTGCAAATCTGGAAATTGCCAAAAGCCTGGGGATTAGCTGATTATTATAAATTATTATTTTTCAAAAATTACAGAAGCAAGCAACAGTGAAGTCTAGAAGCAAAGAGAATTGCTTTTCACAGAGGCCTTTTATCTAAATTATGCCAGGAGTGGTCCATCAGCCTCATACTGAGGCTTCTTCTTCTAAGTGTATCATAATAACCAGAGACTTCCCTAGACATTTTGCTGCCTGAGGCAGAAGACAGCATGGCACCCCCTCCACTGTGCTCCACATACAAAAGCAGACTGGAGTGGTTCTCAGACTGTTGCTCTCCTACAGCAGTTCTCAAACTATGGTTTGGGATCCTCCTGTGTGTCATCTTAAGCAGAAGTGATGGGTGGCTTTCATGTCAACAGGTGATGAATCAACTCTGGTCTTAGGCTGCATCTGCACTGCAGAAATAGTAGAGTTTGATATCACTTTAACTGTCATGGATCTATCGTATGGAATCCTGGGATTTGTAGTTTGTTGTGCCACCAGAGCTCTCTGAGAGAAAAGGCTAAATAGCTTACAAAACTAAAAATCCCATGCAAGATAGCAATAGCATAATAATTCAACCCCTTTTCAGGCAAGCTTTCCTCTTCTTTGATTCCTGTTCCCAACCTATTTCTCTGCATTTAAAAAAAGTTTCCTACCTACAACTAGGGTTGCCATAATTCTTTTCCACAAAACCAGGATGAAATGCAGGACATTTGAGGGAAATGGAGGACATGACCAACTAAAAGCCAAAAAAAAAATACAATTTTAAAAATAATTAATATAAATTCATGTCTCTCAGACTTGCTCAAAATGGAGAACATTTTGACATTCTTCCTGGTCAGAAAGTTGGGATGTAGCTTTGGGTGGTTTGTGTGTTGGACTAGGACTCTGGAGACCAGGGTTCGATTCCCAATCTATTGGGTGACCTTGGGCAAGTCACACTCTCTTGGCCTCAGCGGAAGGCCGTGGCAAACCCTCCGTGGCCAAGAGCTTTGTAAATTTCTTACCTGGTACAGAAGGACATTGAGGATGATAAGAGGGAGGGATGGAGAACAAAATCTGTGAGGAAAGCTTGAAGGAGCTGGGCACGTTCAGCCTGGATCTTCCGAGAGCTCAGCCAACTGGCTAAAGCCCCATTTGGCCATGAGAGAAAAGTCTTCCCTACCTGGATCTTCCTGGGGCTCAGCCAGCTGCCTGAAGCCGCACGTGGCCTCAGGATGAAGGCCTTCCCTCCTTGGATATCTTTGGGGGTGAGGCTTGCTTGGCCAACCCACGCAGCCACGCCAGGAAGGACTCGCCCTGGATGTCTTTGAGACTTGCTTGGCCGGCTGACCAAGGCCCTACGCAGCTGCACCAGGGCCAGGGAAGCCTTGTCATTGTCAGGACATGATCCCAAAACCAGGTGGGACATCCCAAAGACCCTTAAAAACCAGGAATGTCCCAGCAAAATTCGGGATATGGCAACCCTACCTGCAACTTCTTATTAACAAATAGAACTTTACATAACATACAAATAAGAACCACTTGGTATTATCCATGGCTTTTGTATTACAGCTATTCCTTATAATTACTGATAGAATTGATGCCTGTTTCTATACAGTCCTGCTAGAATGTTCTGCTCTCTGTATAAAACCTAATTCACCAGTGACAAGGGTCATGACCATCTTGGTGGTTTCATCCATCTTCTCCATGAGATCCAAGCATGCCCTATCATATGAGATCCACCTACTGTGTGGAATATCCTTCCCTGTGTGATCTGAATAAATATGAACTATATGAAGAACGTGGAATCTTATTTTTCTGGTGTCAAAAAATATAAGAATAGAAGGGTTGTAGACAAGAACATCCTGGATACAAGTAAGGGGCAATCCTTTATGCACTTTCCAAAGAATATGTTTACTACAAGTCCTAAATCGCAGTAGATATGTATAGGATCTTATTGTTAAGCTCTAAAGTACAGAGATACAATCTCTGCATAAAAACACCTTTCTGTAAAGAAATTTTCCCTGTAAGTCACAAGACATTTTTCAAGAATGAACATTCCTTGTAGTGGCAGGGGGTGGGGGAGGTTATATAGAATCATACAATCATAGAGTTGGAAGCGACCACAAGAACCATCCAGTCCACCCTCCTACAATGCAGGAATGCACAACCAAAGTCCTCCCAACAGATGGTCATCCAGCCTCTGTTTACAAACCTCCAAAGAAGGAGATTCCACCACACCCTGAGGCAATGTATTCCACTGTCAGACAGCTCTTACTGTAAAGAAGTATTTCCTAATGTTCAGGTAGAATCTCTTTTTTGTAGCTTGAATCCACTGATCAGTCTCTGGAGCAGCAAAGTCTCTGGAACAGCAGAAAACAAGCTTGCTTCCTCCCCAATATGACACACCTTCAAATATTTAAACATGGTTATCATGTCACCTCTTAACCTTTTCTTCTCCAAGCTAAACATACCTAGCTCTCTAAGCTGCTCCACATAGGACATGGTTCCAGACCTTTCACCTTTTTGCTCACCCTCCTCTGGATACACTCCAGCTGGTCAAAATATTTCTTGAACTGTGGTGCCCAGAACTGGACACAGTATTCTGGATGAGGTCTGTCCAAAGCAGAATAGTGTAGTATTATTGCTTCTGTCACTCTACACACAATACTCCTATTGATGCAATGTAGAACCACATTGGCTTTTCCAGCTGGTTCATCTCACGGTTGATTCACATCCAACTTGTGGTCTATTAAGACTTATAAATGCCTTTCACATGTACTGTTGTCAAGTCAGGTTTCACCCATCCTATATCTGTGCATTTCATTTTTTTCTGCCTAAGGGAGGACTTTGCCTAAGGCTTTACTGAAATCAAGATATGCTACATCCACATCATTCAGCTTGTAACTCTATCAAAATAGAGAGATAAAGATTAGTCTGGCATGACTTGTTTTTGAGAAACCTATGTTGACTTTTAGTGATCATGACATTCCTTTCTAGGTGCTTATGGACTGTCTGTTTCATTATCTGACCAAGAATCTTTCCTGGTATTCATGTCAGGCTGTCTAAACATTAATTGTTTTGCTTCTCATTTTCTCCCTTTTTAAGATGGGGGCAACATTTGCTCTCCTCCAGTCTGGGACTTCTCCTGATCTCCAGGAATTCTCAGTTATTATTGCCAGTAGTTTTGAAATTACTTTTACCAGTTCTTTTAATACTCCAGGACCTGGAGGCTTGAATTCATTTAGAGCAGCCAGGAGTTCCTGCATTACCTCTATATCTATTCTCTACTGCAGTGATGGCAAACCTTTTAGAGACCGAGTGCCCAAAATACGACCCAAAACCCACTTATTTATCACAGTGTCGTGTCCCTCTGACTTTCTAGTAACAAACTCTGGTGAACTCTGTGCTGGGGTGACAGCGCACATGCCCACTGAGATGGCTCTGAGTGCCATCTCTGGCACCCATGCCATAGGTTCGCCACCACTGCCCTACTGTATCATTTGCACCATTTCCCCCAGGTTGAGCACTGTTCTCCTTTTGCAAGAAGACCAAGGCAAAGTAGGTGTTGAGTAATTCTGTCTTTTCTCTGTCCCCAGTTAGCATTTTGCCATTTTTCCCATGCAGCAGTCCTACCATTTCCTTCTTTTTCTTTTTGCTATGGACATAACAACAATAAAAAGCATCCCTTTTTGTTTTTAACCTCTTTAGCAAGTTTGAGCTTGTTCTTTCCTTTAGCTTTTTTTACTTTCTTCCTATACGTGCTGGCTATTCATTTGCATTTCTCTTTGGTGAGCTCCCTCTTTTGTATTTCCTGTACATGTCCCTTTTAAATCTTAACTTAATTGAAAGTTCTTTAGACATGCAGCCTAGTTCTTTAAATACCTCAAATTTTTTCTGCTCACTGGAGAAAAATTGTTTGTAATTGTGCCTTCAATATCTCACTTAAGAAAATCCCATCCATCATGTATTCCCTTCTCTTTAGTGTTCCTGACCCTGGGATCGCACCTAGTATTTCCCTAAATGTACTGAAATTAGCTTTCTTAAAGTCTAGAATGTGTGTCCGACTATGCTTGGCTTCCCCTTTCTGCTGTATTACAAACTCTAGGAAAACCTGGTCACTCCCATATAAGGATCCTGCCAATTCCACCCTATTAACCAGGTCATCATTGTTGGTTAAGATCAGATCTAAAATAGCCGAGCCCTTTGTTGCCTTTTCTATCTTCTAGACAATGAAATTGTTTGCAAGGCAAGTGAATAATTTGTTGGATCTAATATTCTTGGCAGAATCTGACTTCTAATAAACACCAGGATAGTTGAACTCTCCTATTACTACTACATCTCTCCTTTCTCAACATTTGGTCATCTGTTCCAAAAAGGCATCATCCAAGTCCTCAGTCAGGCTTAAGGATCTTTAGTAGAACCCCACGATGACACCTCTGTTGTTTCTGTCTCCCTTAATTTTTACACAGATTGTCTCAACTTGAGACAATCTGGCTTCCAGGATTTAAGTAATGGATCTCTTCACAGGTGTAAACATCCCTGACATATAATGCTTTCCTTTCCTGTTTGGTCTACTTCTCTGAAATAGGTTATACTTTTCTTTTCACATTGCAATCACGAGACTCATCCCAACAGGTTTCAGTGGTGCCTATTATATTTGTTTTGCTGTATTAAAAGCACAAATTCATATTATTTATTATCCATTCTCTGTGCATTAGTGTAGAGACATCTAAGACCATGGGTCATTTCCTCTAACTGATTATTTAAGGCATTTTTCCTCCCAGTGTTCGATTGTTGTATTATTCACCCAGTTCTCTCTATAACATTTGGGCTATTATCTCCAGCACTTGATGAACTCTTGCCCTCAAAAATATTGTCTACTTCCCCCACATAACTCAGATTAAAGTCCTCCTGATCATGTTTGTGAGACTTTCCAATTGTGAGGTGCAACCCGTCACTTGCCAGAAGCCCATCTTCATGAAAACTGCAAACTATGATTCAAAAAGGCAAATCATTCCCATGGGAACCATCTGCAGAACCAATTGTTCACCTCCATATTCTTCTCTCCCTTCCTGAGCCATGCCCGTCACCTGGAAGGAGAGACAAAAAGTTTGCATCAAGGTCCTTCAGCTTCCTACCAAGAGCCTCATAATCCCTTGTGATATGCTGAAGGCTATGTCTCACAGTGTCATTGGTTCTCAAATGGACCAAAAGGAAAGAGTAATGGTCAGTGGTCTTGACAAGTCTTGCCAAGCCTCTCTGATACATTATGAAATTTTGTCCCAGCACACCTCTCAAGACATGCTGTCAGGCCTGTAAATCACTGCTTCTTTTCCCCTCAGCAAGAAGTCCCCAACTACCATAACAGGTCTCCTCTGAAGATTGGCAGAGACCATTCCATGTGCTGAATCTTCCAAGGTCACCTGCACATTCTCTGAGGACTAACACTGTTGCTCTTATTTCTGTCCCTCATCATCACTAACAAGGGGGAGAACATTGAATTGATTCTGTCGCTCCAGACACACAGAATGTTTTTTGTTATTGGAGAGACACTGTTGAGGTAGTTGAGAGGGAAAAGGCCTGAGGGAGAGCAAAGCCTTCACCCATGGGCTTGTTCTTAGTAAGGAAGTTAGGTTTGGGACTGGCTGAAATGATTATTATTTTGTAACTTATCTTTTAAGTTTGTGCTTGGAAGACCAGTTGTCCTCCATATCTTACTCTTTAATGTTCTTTACTTTATCATAAAACTTTTTCTTCAGTACTCTGCCTCTTTATTCCTTTTATCATAAAACTTTTTCTTCAGTACTCTGCCTCTTTCTTTATTCCTTTTAACAGCCTTAGCTTGGTGAGTGTTTGTTCTGATGTTTTGGTTACCAATAGAAGGCCCCAACAATATCTCAATGCATTGCTGGGGTGTGACAAGTTAATCATTGGGTGGTGGCAGCAAGTTGTTGTTGTTTTTATGAAGGTGTTCTCAAGGAGTCCCATCCAGCTCAGCAAAGTGAAGTGGGACTATAGAGAACCTTCACATTTTATAAGATGATGCCTGGACTTTCTACTTCTATGTGTCACATTCCTTCAAATGTCTACCTCCTGTGTTTTGGAACTGACCTCCTCCTCAAAGACATCCCCTGTGTGTTCCTCATCTAGGAAGACTGCTACACTCTGTTCAAGAAAAGCTCATGCTCCCAAATATGCTGAAGAGTAGATTTATGGGCAACAAGTTGCAGGACCTTCTCTTCCAATAGGGCAACCAACTTGCACTTGCTGCAGGTGTAGCATCCTACAGCAAGAACAAACATACCACAGCTGTTCCAGGTAACTGAAGCAGCTTCCTCACCATCCATATTCAGTAGTCTTGAGCAGGCACTGAAACAATTGTACTTATCAGGAACATGTGACTGCTAAAATATATAGCCAGTCCTCTGTATCCATGGATTCTTTATCATGGATTCAAGCATCCATGACTTGAAAATATTCCAAAAAAGTATAAATTCCAAAAAGCAAACCTTGATTTTGCCATTTTATGTAAGGGACACCATTTTACTAAGCCATTATATTTAATGGGATTTGAGCATCTATGGATTTTGGTATCCACTGGGGGTCCTGAAACCAAACCCCAGTGGATAACAAGGGCCCACTGTAGAAATTGCAGCCAAGATTCAAAACAGAAGGGGGACAGGTAAAAAATTGTATGGTAAATGGACTCAAAATATTGGCTTTGCAATTCAGATGGAACAATGGGAAAGGATGTGGACAAAGAGTTTGAAATTTACTTTGAATTATTTTTATAAATGCTTTTATAAGATGATGTACAGATGGTATCTAATGTCGGAAAGGTTATATTTTTAAAAATCATTCAAATAAATGTTTAAAAATAGATAAAAATAAGCTTTCAAATAAATGTTGGAAATGTAAACAGAAGATAGAGACTTTTACTACATGTAATGGATGTGTGTTGAAGCATAAAATTACTGGACTCAAATATATCTAATGATGGAGGACATTTTCAAAATTAAAATATAGTTGAAACCAGAAACTTTTATGTTGGGAATGCTAAATGAATAAACTGAGAAGAAATATGGAAAGACTTTACAATATATGATCACTGCAGCAAGAATGGCATAAGCTCAAAAGTGAAAGGATACTGCTACTCCAACAAAAGAAGACTAGTTGGGGAAGGCAATTGCACTTGGTGAAATGGATAAATTGACAATGCTGATTAAAGGGAAATAACTGAATAACTTTAAGAAACCAGTGGCTCTCATTAGTAATAGACTGGATGAGGGTAAACAAATTGAAACTTAACCCAGACAAGAGAGAGGTCCTCCTGGTCAACTGGAGAGCAAGATCAGGGAATAGGGATTCAGCCTGTGTTAGATGGGGTTACACTCCCTCTGAAGATACAGGGTCACAGTTTGGGTGTACTCCTGGACTCAGTCTTGTACCTAAAGGTCTAGGTTTCTGCAGTGGCCAGGAGTACTTTTGCGCATTTAAAGCTTGTGCACCAACTGTGCCTGTTCTTTGAGATGTCAGTCTGACCATGGTGGTACATGCCTTAGTTACATCCTTTTTGAACTACTAAAATACATTCCACTTGGGGCTGCCTTTGAAGAGTCTTTGGAAACCAGTTGGTCCAAAGAGCTGCAGCAAGACTGTTAACAGGAGCAGGTTACCAAAACCATACTAAGCATCTGTTGAAGGAGCTCCACTGGCTGCCAGTTTGTTTTCAGGCACAATTCAAAGTTCGGGGTATGATCTATAAAGCCCTATATGGCTCAGGTCCAGGCTCTCAGGTAAACTATCTTTCTGTATAAGCCACCCTGGGCTTTGGGATCATCAGGAGAAGCTGTTCTCTCTGTCCCACCACCGGCACTATAGTGGTTCCCCATAGACTCTGGAACTCTTTTCCCAGGGAGACAAGGATAACCCCGTCCTTGTTCTACTTTGTCAGCAGACTAAAACCTGATGATGATGGTGATAATGTTGATGATGTATTATTTGTTTGTTCAGTGTTGTTTCCCTACCAGATACTTTAAGAGGCTTGGTAGGTAGACAGTTACACTGAAGATGGTATCTTTCAGAGGGTGCACTCTGTACACACTCAGAGCCACTCTTTGTTTTAAAAATCAGGAATCTTTTTTCTCTCAGAACAGAAAGGCATTTTGTACTTGCTCAAATGCATGCACTCCTGAAGTGTTATTTAACAAGTTAACAAATTGACAATCTGACTGATAACTCAAATTATTAAGCCCAAAATTTAGGAGAAAACCACTATGAAACTGAAAGTCAAACATGATGTTCAGAAAGTAGGAAAGTGGAGGCAGGGGAATTACTACAGGCTACCTCCATCATAAAGGGCTGGTGTTTTTAATAGGCTCTCCTTCCAGTGATGGAGATAAGGTCAGTCGCAGACCATTCTTTTACTACTTCTAGTTTATTGCTTTTGATTACAGCAGGTATTACAAGATCAGATGAGCAGAAAAACAAGGCAGATGGTGTAATGGGGGTGAGCTGAGGTGCAGCAAAAAGACTGAGGTTTAATATTAACAATTAGGGAGGGGGCAACAAAGTATCAAATGAACCTGACCCCCCACATCCCCCATTCCTTCACCTTTCGCTTATTTTAAATGAGAAACTTTGTAACAATTAACTGCACATATATAGGGCATAACTGTGCCAATCAGGTTGTAAAATTCCTGTTCATTATATTTATTTCCAAATTTGTTACCTTCAAACTGCAAATTCTGTTTGAATTTAAAAGATGTGTTTCTTTGTCAAGCAAAGTATGGAGCAATTGAGTGGGGAACCTGAATCTCGAAGCATCGTTAAGACCACTTTCCCCATTAGCCATCATGGTTGCAGAGGTGGTGGCATCAGGGGAGGTCACATCAGATATAACTGGAGAATGGCAGGTTGGAAAAGCCTGCCTTAACCATTTGAACTTTCAGTTATAAGCACCAAATTGCAGAAGGCTTCATGAAGGTATTTGGTGGTGTTTTGTGTGTGCCTTTAAGTTGCCTGTCAACTAATGGTGACCCCATGAATTTCTTAGGGTTTTCTTAGGCAAGGAGTACTCAGAGGTAGTTTTCTAGTTCCCTCCTCTGAAATATAGCCTACAGCATCTGGTGTTCCTTGGTGGTCTCCCACCCAAGTACTATCCAGAGCTTTGTTTCCAAGATCAGACAAGATCTGGTGCCTTTAGGGTACTTAGGCCCTACTTTGTTGTTGTTAAGTGCCTTCAAGTCTACTTCCATTATGGCAAGCCTATCACAGTTTTTTTTGGCAAGATTTATCCAGAGGAGGTTTGCCATTGTCTTCCTCTGTGGGTGAATGAGTGTGACTTGCCCAAGGTCACTCAGTGGGTTTCCAGGGCTGAGCAGGGATTTGAACCTTGGTCTCCTGGAGTCCTAGTCCAATGTTCGAACCACTACAAAATACTGTCATACATTCTGCAATATTGCATGTATAAACCTTAGGAACACTTTTTCATCTTTGGTACACTTTGATCTCCACATATCCCTGGTGCATATATTACTGAAACTCAGCTGTAATACTTATATTCCTCAACAGTCTACCTTGAACTGGTTAAAAAACATATCAGTCCTTTCCTGTCCTGTCAGTTAAAGTTATTGTAGAAGACGTTTCCCTGTAGTTTGTGATCAACAACAACAAATCACTCTTACTGGTGGCATTAGCCAGGCTGAATTCTGCATTGCACATTTATATGAGATGCAGCAGGTTAGCGTTTGTTTGTTTTTTTATAAAATGTTGATTAGTTACAGCAAAATGTGGCACCTTAAAGATGAACACATTTGTTGTAGGTTTAATTAGGGCCCCATCATCAGATAGCTTTTGCCCACTATGGTCTACTTCATCAGATGAATCTGATAAAATGGATTAAAGTCCTTGAAAGTTTATATGATAAATTTTAAGTCTTCAAGATGCTGTAGTACAAGATTTTTCTTTATTATAAAAGGACAGCAAATTGTTATTAGTACTGCATTTATTTCTAAAGTGTACCTAAACCAGACAGTTATATCGGATTGACAGCACTTTCATAACTTCATTCTATGGAATTTTGAGAATTGTATATTTAGGTCCTTAGTATTGTTTGCTGGAAACGTTATCATTTATTTATTTAGTATCCCACTTTTCTCCAGTATGGGACTCAAACTGAAAGTTGTAGTGTTGTAGCTGAAGGGAGTGCTAGCTGAGGAATTCTTAGAGTTACAATCCAAAAAAGTAATGTTTCTATACTCTACACAGGACCTTTGCATCAGATCAGAGACTACCTACTTGCTCTTGGTTCTCTTACCATCTTTCCTTAGTGACTGCACTACTTCATCCTTAGGACTTACACATAAAACATTTAACATAGTGTCTTAATGTCTTATTTTTACTGTAAATACATAGTCTTACTCAAAAATGCTGGAGAAGATTTAGAAATTGTTTCTGAGATGTTGTTTCATCACAACACTGGAAATAAAGGAAGGAACAGCACAATTTCCTCCTGCAATAGCTTATAGCTGTTCTAATGGCCTGTTACAAAGAAATCTGAAAAGTTACTGCAATACTTGAATTCCATGTCCATGATTCAGTTTCTACCAGCAGATAAAGTAACCTTTGATGATGCTGTCCAGCTTTATGTGTTTGTACTTGTCCTATCTTATTGGAAGAACAGTACTATGTTCTGGAACATATTAATCTTCTGTGTCTATTACACAGGAGAAGAAGCTGTGCTGAAGAAACTGATCTGTTTCCAAAAGAAACTGATTTTTTAAAATGCAAGTAGACAGCAAAAAGTTACAATCTTTATTGATGCACTAATAAGGTAAACATAGTGTTCGCCTGAATCTGAAGACTGGAGTCCATGAAAACACAGGCCAAATAAAATGAATAGGTTACCATAGTTGTTCTGTTGCTGTTATTATTTGCAATGGACTAACAGAGGAAATAGCCATCAAAATACTTTTGTAAGGAATGAAGGGCCCTAGAAAATCTTGAATTGGTCCCTGGGTGACTCTAAGAAAACAGTTAATGTATCACTAGTAGTCGTAAGTGGATGCCCAGAGATAGTAATGTTAGCCATACAGCAAAGTACAATAACATCCAAAATCCACAAAACAGCAATATCTTTACTGGACCAGCCAAAATGCACAAAATACATGATGCAATCTTTCAAAGCTCTACTGACTTCCTCATCAGGCAAAGGTGTTAAAAATAAAAAATAAAAGATGATGTTAGATTGACAGGCATACATTTTGTCAAGTTGTTTTGTTCTTCTTCTTCTTTGTTAGTTAGTTAAAGATGGTATGGAGGGATATCCATGTAGGCAGAGGCCACTCTTCTTTTTTGGCCAGGTGTGCTCCGAGAGACAAAGAGTCATAAACTTAGGAATTAAATTTTAAAATCCATTACCAACAGAAAAAGAAACTTCCTTTGAGATCCAGGTTACCTCTGTCCTGTGCAAGGCTACCCACCCCCTTCTTAGCCAGAGAACATTGAATTTCTCAAGAAGCCTCTGTGCTGTTGCATTTGGAAAACCTTTAGGTGATGTTTATATAAAACAATTGGATGTGTGTATTTTCTTTCCTGAGAGAAAGATGTTTCTAATCATCAAATGGCTTAGGTAAACTGTGATAAAGACAAGGCTTTGGCGGGCAAAACAGGACAAAGCAAAGGAAGTTAACTTCCAGGAAAGATGACAAAAGATTGCTGAAAAGATAAACAGGAAGTGACAATTCTGAGGATCTTAAGCAGAGCATTTCAGTCTGCACAGCTCCTGGGAGATAATACTAAAATAATTTCATGTTTGGTTCTTCAACTCTAATGATGCAGTTTTAGCACCCTAACATACCATCAAAACATTAAAGGTGTTGATGTAATTTTATAATGTTTAAGCTGATGGGTTCAAGATGTGGACTTTATTTTCATATACTGACATTTGCAATTAAAGTTAATAATCTGTCTCTTGTGAGGGAATGAATAGGACACGACCAAAATATGACAACCTCAATTTCCTGGGAGGTTTCAGAGTAGCACCCTGGAGTAGAGCCTTGCTGGCACAGTGGTTAAATGCCTGTACTGCAGCCATTCATTTGCAAAACCATAAAGTTGCAAGTTGAATACTAGCCAAGGGCTCAGGCTCGACTCAGGCTTGTATCCTTTTCTGGTCGCTAAAATGAGTACCCATCTTGTTGGGGGCAATTAGCTTACATTTTGTAAAACGCTTAGCGAGTGCTTAAGTGCACTGATAAGCACTATAGAAATGTACTTAGTTACTATTGCTATCTATTCTAGGACCCATTTGCTTGTGTTTTTTGCTTTTGGTTCTAGGATCCATTTGCTTGTATCCTCAGCAATCTTCCCCAGCAATACATTTTGAATGAATTGATTTTTACTCTTACCCACTTTGCTCACTGTCCAGCTCTTACAACCGTACATGGTAATAAGGAAAACAATGGTTTGTATGATTCTAAGTTTTGTGCTCAGTTGTACATCTTTACACTTTAGGATCTTTTCTTGTTCTTTCATAGCTGCCCTCCCCATTCTCAATCTTCTTCTGAACTCTTGACTGCAGTCCTCATTCTGATCAGTGTTTGACCCAAGGGACAGGAACACTCTTACTACCAGTATTTCGATTTCCTCATAGTCTAGCTTGAATTTGTGTAGATCTTCATTGGTCATTATTTTTGTTTTCTTTATATTCAACAGTAAGCCTGCCTTTTCATTTTCTTCTTTAACCTTTCTTACTAGTTGTTTCTGGTCTTCAGTGTTTTCTGCTAGTAGCATGGTATTGCCTGCATATCTTAGATTATTGATATTCCTTCCTCCTATCTTCCTTCCTCCCTCTTCTGTGTCCAAGCCTGCTGTTTGTAAGATATTTTCTGTATATAAGTTGAACAGATAGGGTGAAAGGATTCAACCTTGCCTGACACTTTGTCAATTGGAAACCATTCTCTTTCTCTATATTCTGTTCTAACAGTGGTCTCTTGTCCTAAGTATAAATTTCTCATCAGGACTATCAGTTGTGGCAACACTCCCATGCCTTTAAGAACGTTTCATAGCTTTTCATGATCTATGCAGTCAAAGGCAATGATGGTGATGATGACAATGATGATTCAAAATATTTTTATATGGCTTTCCAAAATAAAATCTCAAGATGTTTCACAAGGAGATATATACATACACACATTTAACTAGACCAGCAACATGCAAGATTTGAAACAGTGAAACTTCAGTTTCTAAAAATGGTTATCTGTTCATACAAAGTGGGAATTGTGGGCCCTCTGCATGGTTTTTGTTTGTTTGTTTGTTTTTACTGCAACTGCCAGCATTTTTCACCCTTAGCCATGCTGACTAAGGGCTGCTGAGAGCTTCCATTCAACAATATCTAAAAGGCCACACGATTCCCACCCCTGAGTTAAAAGCACATTAAAAGATTTCCAGGACTTTAAGGTCCATCTAAAAAGAAGGAAATAGCCATGTGTACATGCTATGGTAAATTACCCCAGAATAAATCTTCAAAAGACCATCTGATGCCATGGTTAGTGTGATGGACCTGTACTTGAGAAATCCAGGTTCAAGTCCCCACTGGGTTATAAAACATATTGGGTGGCCTTGGACAAATCATTCTGTCTTACCCTGACCTCCCTCCCTCAGAAGACAATAAACAGGGAAAAAAATGAACAGGAGGGCTACATCAGCTATCCTGAGCTCATTGGAAGAAAGGTGGGATGTACGTATAATAAATTAAAAATTAAAATAGGGATAGTGTCACCACAGAAAGGCCTATGTTTATTGTGCCTGACATGGTCAGTCATAGGGCCAAGCAGACATTTAGAGCTACAGCCAGCCCTTCAAATATTTATTGGAGGTAACTTTCTGAAGATTCTCACAAAACAGATTTGTGCAGTTTTATGTGATGTGTAATATTTTTATTCAGGTTGAGATTCTGTCCTGGTTCAGCTCATTGTAAGAGTTAGACCTTTTGAGGGTACAGAGAGTGCTAGTACGTGAATTTGTTTTGTCCTTTGTTTAAATGGGATGGGATGGGATGGGATTACCAGGCTGGAAGATTCTTTGGGAAGCCAGGTACATGCAGCTTAGGCTGCATCCACACTGCAGAAATAATCTGGTTTGACACCACTTTAACTGCCATGGCTTAATGCTATGGAATGCTTGAAATCGTAGTTTGTTGTGGCACCAGAGGTGATGCCAAACCAGATTATTTCTGCAGTATGGATGAAGCCTTAGAGTTCCATGCAGCTGGTATGTAAAGATAATGGCTGGAATTTTCTATGCACTATGTTGCTATGCAACTACTATAGATTTGTAGCTGCATAGTGAAATCCAGCTCACCCCACACTTACCAGCCAGCAATTGCTGCCCTTAGGAAGTGGCTAACATCCCCACCTCCTCACACAGACAGGGTCCTTGTCACAATCCCCCCTCACAATGGAAATGGCTTGTACAGCAGGTGGGACCATCAGCCATCTGCTTCACAATTGACAAGGGAACAGACCCCCATCAATAGTAATGGCTGCTGATCAGTAAGTGGGGATTGGGGAATTTTTATGGTCCCTTTGTTGTTGTTCCCTGTATCTCCTAAATGAGGAGATACAAAGGATCATGAATATGACACAAACACAAATGCATAGCTCTTGGCTATGCACTCATAACTATCCAATAGAATTCTAGCCAATGAAAATAAAATAGTCTTTATTAAGCCAATCTTGGAAAGATTTAGGGGAAAACTGTATTGTTATAGCTAATTTTTTAAAGTCCTGTGCTATTTTGAAAAAGTCACTGATTTTATATTTTCTCTTTTCCTTTTAAATGTCTCTCTTCCCCTTTGTCCTCCTGTCTGAACAATTCTAGGGCACAGAATCAAAATGGCTTTTCCACACAATCAAGCATTTTATGCAGATAAAGAAAACAAATGTCAAATACAAGCTTATCTTAAGCACAGGAACTCCACATTCTAAATGCCCTTTGGCTATATCTATATTGTTTTAATGGCAGGATCGATAAGGTTAGGTAAATGTCATTTTATAATTGTTACTTCTCAGTGTTTGACTAGAAACTTGTGGTCTTCTCTTAGAATTCCTCCCACTTACACCTAATAATCTTACCATCTTGTTTTTAGCCTCAGCTACTTACATACCTCTGACTATTCCTTGCCTAAGAAAACTCATGGTCACCATAAGTAAACAGGCAACTTGGAGGCATATACACATGCACTCCCATACAACCCTTATGTTCAAAGTTACCCAGTAAAAATATAAAATGGTAACAACAGATGGGGACCAGGTTGGGCTGTATATTCAGGTGGCCCTTACTATTTATCCCAAGAGGACTGCCTTCCAAAACTGGCAGTCCATCTTCCTAAGGTAGAATTCAAGATATAGCCATGTTAGTAGAATCAGTATGTAGAGGGATTTTGTAGCTCCTCTGAGACTAACTGAAAGAAAAAAGTTGGCAGCATGAACTTCTGAGTAAGTAGACTTAAGGGCCTTTGCAGACTGCAAGAAATAGTGCACATTAAATTGAGGCACTGCCCTGGCTCAGTGCTAGGGAATCATGGGAACTGTAATTTATTGTGGCACCAGAGCTCTCTGACAGAGAAGGCTCAATGTCCCAAAAAAAAATACAATTCCCATGATTCCCTAGCACTGAGCCAGGGCAGTGCCTCAATTTAATGTGCACTATTATGTCTACAAAAGCTCATGCTGCCAAATTATTTCTTTAGTTAGGGGGGTTGCAGACTGCCAGAAATAGTGCAAATTGAGTCCACTTTTAGGGTTAGGATTAGTGCTAGGGAACCATGGGAATTTGGTTTTTTTCTGAGACATTGAGCCTTCTCTGTCAGAGAGCTCTGGTGCCACAATAAAATACCGTCCCCATGATTCCCTAACCCTAACCCTAACCCTAAAAGTGGACTCAATTTGCACTATTTCTGGCAGTCTGCAACCCCCCTTAGTCTCAAAGGTGCTACAGGATCTGTCTTCCTAAGGATACAGCATGGGAGTCAGCAGGGTGGAATCTACCATCCCACATCCAGAAACCAGCTGATAACCAAAAGATCAGAAGGGTGGCAGTCCGAGGCCTCAGTGCTGCATGATGAGGTGAACTCATGTCACTAGTCCCTGCTTCTGTCAACCTAGCAGTTCAAAAGCAGGCAAATACAAGTAAATAAATATGTACCACTTTGGTGGGAAGGTAACAGTGTTTGGTGCAGTCATGCTGGCCACATGACTAGAGTAGTCCTAGGTCAATGCTGACTGTTTGGCTTAGTAACAGAGAGGAGCACTGCCCCCTACAGTCAGTTACAACCAGACATTCATGCCAAGGGACTACCTTTACCTTTATATTAAATTGTATAATTATAATATACAATAATATACTAAAATATATAATGTACATTATATATGATATTTTAAATATTATATATAAATATACACCAACTTTCTACATTAGCTACTTAATTATGTATGCCCCCCAGTTCCCACCCTGACATTATTTATTATGTATAACCAAGTAACATCATCTGGCCCAATACACACAATCCAGCCCACCTTAATAGCCAGCAGCTACAGTCAGGCAAAGGAGATCTACTTGGCTGCTGATTGGGACACAGGAGGATGTTTTAAGCCCTCTTCTACCACCAAGCAAGGCTGCTAGCTGTTAAGTAGGTTGGATGGGTGTTGTTTTTTTTATGTAGTCTTACAGTCAGATTAAGTAGAGAGGAGCCAATATGACATAGTGGAGCTCAACCAGGTGAATTAGTGATTTATTTATTTATTGCTAAAATATTGATCTGTTGACCCTCTTCCTTAAAGGAAGTGTACTCTTTCTATTGGGAATACTCCTATGAGTCTAGAACATTTCTAGAGTAGATTTCTAGGTCCTAGAATTCAATGCCAAGATTCTGGATCAGCACAGTTGCTTAAGGACATTGAATTAAAAGTTTTAACATTTTTATTCAATTGATTGACAACCTTGCTTAGTAGCCGTATATTGATTTTGGTTTCTATTCAAACCTCAGTGTATTAAATAGTTTGGCTAAAACAGTTTGGCACCCTCTCACTTGGACGAAGCTTGGCTGGGCAGTAGAAGTGAGAGAAGCTATTCTCTCTACTGTGCTAGAGTAATCTGCCTTTTAAATTTATCACAATACCTCTGATAAACTGTCATTCTGAGGTACTATAAAAAATTAAACATGACAGCTTTCAGACCCACTGAAAAAGATTTTTAGGTGGGGACGTGACAGGGGTTTAAGTGGTGAGCTCTAGAAGGTCATTGAGACCCTATCTGAGGAGGGAGATTTTCAGAACAGTATGAGAACCAGCATGGTGTAGTGGTTTGAGGCTGAACTATGGCTCTGGAGAGAAGGGTTCAATACCCCACTCAGCCATGAAACTCATTGGGTGATCTTGCGCAAGCCACACTTTCTCAGCCTCGGGGGAAGGCAATGGCAAACCTCTTCTGAACAAATCTTGCCAAGAAAACCCCATGATAGGGTTGCCTTAGGGTCGAAACTACTTGAAGGCACACAACAACAACAACAACAACAACGAGAGCTGCAGCTACTGAGGAAAGATCAATAAACCCAGTATAAAAGGGTGAGAATGTTACTGGAAATAAGGTCTGCGTTCTCATAGTTCTTGACTAAATGAAATGTAAAACTATCAAAACCAAGAGTGGAAAGTACAGCTGAACAAATGCACCTTCTTTCCTGCTCCAAGGGGTTATCTTCTACCTGGCAGCTTTACTAAATCCTGTTTCCTTCAACAGTATAACAGGTATCATATATCTGTAACTCCTGGCAGTGGTATTTTTGTTCAGAGCAGTCCAGTCATGCCACAAAAGGCAAGCAAGCAGGGTCAGGAAAAAATTTGTCAGACAGGATGACATAGAAAGATAGCCATGAACTTACTCGGCAAAGAAAGCAATCACTATGGTTACATACATAATAAAGAAGTGAGAGCAGTGAAGTGTTGATTCTTGGTAGAAATTTTACTCAGGAGACTTTTGCTAGGATCGACTTTTCATCCTCTCTTTCACCACCAGCACAGAGGAGGCACAAATCCTAATAAGAATACAGTACAAGCCTCAAGCAATCTTGTCAGAGCTATTTACAATTTATAATCATTTGGATGTCCAAAGAAAGTAGATGGGATTTTAGATTAACTAGAAATATAAGTATGCATTACATTTGGATTTGCACTGCTGGTCTGAGAGATATAAACTGTAGGAGTAAAAGCAAAAATAAACAGTGCTGTTCTTTAATTCCTACTTGATATTCTTTGAAACAGACATTTTCACATTATTACTTTCTTTCAGTTGTTGTAACAGGCCCAAAGAACAAGGTCGTACCCACACACCAGGTTCATTTCTATGTGGGCATGGCACAGAATTTATTTATAAACACAATGTAGCATGAAATTTTTTATGACTATGACTTTATTTATTCTCTCAACACACCTGTAAGATAAGCGAAGCTAAATTGTAAACCTCTTTCACACTACACAATTACAGCACTTTGATACTGAAAATATATAAACTTAATATATGGATCCTTCGCATAGATGTCAGCTGCCCCTCTGATAAGGAAGGGAATAATTCAGCTCTGGTGCCATTTTGTTGGTTCTTCCAAAGGGAAACATGATGTTAGTCAGAGTCTAGGAGCAGTTGCTTTTTGGAAGAAAACTCCAAGGATCCCAGAGCCAACACAGCCATCTTGGTGGGGAATTCTGGAAGCTGTAGTTCCAAAAAAAAAAAACTTTTCCAAGCAGTAATCCATGAGGGTAGCCAAAGTCAATTTTAATTCCATGGCAGTCCTGCAAAATAGATTTGTGTGTATAGATAGTAATCAACCAAGGTTGTGTATAGCAGTGCTGCTCAAGCTATCTGATATGGAAACTAGTTTTTCTAACTCTCATGTACCAGGGACCAGTATCAAGTTTATGCCCACTATTTCTTTCTTTCCTAGAAAATTGCCACAGACTGACAGCTGAAGGTTTGCAGACTTTAACCAGTCTATGGATACCACTTTGAGAAGCACAAGCTTACAGCACAATCCCTTGCAATTTACTCATAAGTAAATCTCACTTCATTTCTAGTCAGTTTTTATAGGACTGTGGCTATGCAGTGGCAATCCTAGGCATATGTACGTGGGTATGTCTCACTGGCTTCATTTGGGCTTCCTGCCTAGTAAGGCATTAAGAAACTGTAGACTTCAAGACATTGCTGAATTCCCATTTCCCATCAGCCCCAGCTGATATGAAGAAAAGTTGAAGATGATGCAAGTTGTAGTCCAATAAGATCTAGAGAGCCAAGGATTCCTCATCTTGGCATTAGGATGCATGTTTAGGATTTCAGATTTAATTAATTATCTTGCTTGCAGACTGTGAGATTTTAAACCAGTTCCGCACTGTCCAAGCCAAATGCACTACCTGCAATACCACATTGCCACATGTGCCTAATAAAAGTGACCTGTATGGACTAATATAACAAAGACATTCTGACACAGCTTTGGCAAACATGGAGTCCATAACGTAGATGTATCTCTTCATTTGCTCTTGATTTTAGATTTAAAGTTCAGATTTAGTACATATACATAAACGTCTGGTAAACCTGGGCTCTCCCCACTAGCTTTCAAAGAACAAAGAGGCACTGTTTTATTAGCTTCCTTTCCTGTCAGTTTTCATATAACAAATGCATAATGACAAACTTTTCTTGTTTGATCTGAATTGGTTTGAGCATCAGTTTAAGCTTGAGGCTGTAACACAAGTATTGCCATATGTTTGGATTGTTGTTTTTTTTAAAAAAAGAATACATTAAATAAGTTCCAACTGACTAGGAATAAATTCAGATTTAATTCCTACTTGCTAAATTAAAAAAAACAACACCTAAACTGTTGAGTAAAGTTCTTAGATGAAACAGTATGCCATGAGGTGTTTTCTTCAGTGATGTTAATGCCAAGCAGGAAGTATGAAGGTACAGGATTCCCTTTAAGGCACCAACTAGTGGAGAAATGTGAAGTGAAAGCCACAGATTGCATGTCAGACGTGTTGTTCCAGCTGTGCAAGTCCTGCTAGCCCATTTGTTGTTTTTGTTGTTGTTGTGTGCCTTCAAGTCGTTTCCAACTTATGGCAACCCTAAGGCAAACTTATCATGGTGTTTTCTTGGCAAGATTTGTTCAGAAGAGGTTTGCTATTGCCTTCCGCTTAGACTGAGAGTATGTGACTTGCCCAAGGTCTTGCAGTGGGTTTACATGGCCTAGCCAGGATCTGAACCCTGGTCTCCAAAAAACATTCAGGGGTAGCCGTGTTGGCCAGACAGCAGATCCAAAAACATCAAAAATCCACCAATTTGGTGGTGCCTTTATTCGGCCAACCAAAATGCACAATCTACATGTTGCAAGTTTTCGAAGCTCCATTGGCTTCTTCATCAGGCAAGATGTTAAAGACCATATGGGGGGGAGGATGAAGATACATTTAGCTGTTTTTGTTCTCAGTTCAGATGGTATGGAGGGGTATCTCTTGTAGGCTGGAACTTCCTCCTCCTGGCCATGAGGATACTGGGAAATCTCAAAGTCCAGGAAATTTAACATCCATTTGCAACACAAAAAGATACTTCCTTTGCAATCCATCCTTTGTGAGGCCACAATCCCCTTTGTTAGGCAGAGGACACAATTTCTCAAGAAGCCTTCACGTTTTTTGTTTTTGTTTTGTTTTGGTTTTTGGTTTTTTTTGCATCAGGAAAACTTTAGGTAGTGTTGAGGTAAAACATGCCAATGCAGTCACAATTTTGGGGGGGAAATTGTTTTACCTCTTTTGGAGGTAGAAATCTCATATAGCAAGATCTCAGTCCAGAGTTATATTCCAGTGTTCAAACCACTTCCAAGCAGTAATTGCCATTGAGATTGAAACTGCCCCCATGTGGTTTCCCTGTGTTTAACTCACCAATACTGTCAGTACTCCCAACACTTACAAAAGGAAGCAACCATTTCCTATATCTGGTTGTTTTATTCTAAGGCTAAGCTATAGATCTGAGCAAATGATGTTCTCCCTCTCCTGATTCACTAAAGCAAGTCATTTGTCTTGTTTCAGTTACTGTCCCAGAATAAGCATAATCAGCTGAGCCAGACAGGAAAAGAAAAGAAAAAGAAACACTTCACAGTGAATATAAGGCAACCTTTATTTTGAACTTCAAAATACCTTCCTGATACAGCATGCTATTGCCCTTAATCGCTACTACTGGCTGTGCTAAACCCACAGAATAAGGACATATCTCTACTCATCAGGTTGATATTCTGTCATCATTGCATGCTCCACAAAAATAATATGGGGAAAGGGATGTGCTGCCCTCAGTTACTTGTAGAAAAGGCAGAATCCAAAGTGCTAATAAAACTCATATACTGCAACATGTTGTCTATCAGAAAATTACTTGTTCCTCTGAGGACCAAACTACATCTTACACACATGTGCATATGGTTTCCCCCCAACAAACACACATTTTGATTAACTGAAAAGAGGCTGCCTTCCTTTCCCTTGGCATTGAGATGGAAAACTTAGAGCAAACCACTGGCAGAAAAGGAATAGATTACACAGCCCTGTCTTCTTGTTCTACTCCTAATAATAAATAATAATAAAATTTTATTTATACCCCACCTTTAGCCAAAGCTATCAAAGCGGCTTACATTAAAAGTACAATCCCACAACATCTGCTAACATCACCTTCTTATATCAAGAACCATTAAGTTATGAAAGCAGACATTATGAGGTGGTATCGCAAAGTTTTAATTATCACCTTTTTAAAAATTAGACAGAAAGTTTGTTTTGATTTGTACTTGCTATCTCTACGTAGTCACTATTCAGATTTACACATTTTTCCCAGCATTTCTTGACCCTCCGAATACCTGATATTGTAGAAGTCTGCTTCCAGTTTGGAGGCTGCTTGTAGTAAAAACAGTGACAACAACCACATACAACAGGAAATCTTCCAGGACATAGAAATATACAAAAAGGTTGGGTTGGTTTTTGTTTAAACCCATTTTTTCCCCATTAATATTTTAATTTAAATATAAAATTCTGTTGCTTACATTAATACTGTGAAACATTATTTCAAGTACCGTATTAGAAAACTGGATTAACCATGTTTTAATGCTTTCTAATACTAACAAACCCAAGTTATTATGCTTTGATATGATTTACATTTTTCAATAAAACACCAATTATACTGCTTATGATTCCTGTTAAATTTGAATATATGTAAACTATACATAATAAAACATGCAAAGTACTCTGAGAGTGATAAAAATAAGAATAAGTTAATGTTTAGCATTAGTCCTACTTATTATTTATAGGAATATAAGACTACATCAATATAGGACTAAATCGGAAAATTAAGTAGCAAAATGCAGTTCAGATGTAATGGCACTAACTTAATAATTGGTCCTTTAGTCCTCTTATAAAGCAAGTATTTTGGTTGAACTCATGTTAATTGAAGGATTTGTTTCTGAACAGCATTTCTTGCACTATAAAATAAAGTGATTTTTAAAAAAAAACTGACACTGGATACTGGTCTAACAATGAACAAATGCCAATAAACTGTTAAGGATAAAATGTTTAAATTTGAACAGTCATTGTTGTTCCAGTAAGAGGGTTGGAAAATAGTTCCCCCCCCCCCCAAAAAAAGGAACAATCAATCAAAAAGCCATTTGGTTTAGACCAGTGATTCCCTAAATAAGAGGTATGTCCCCCTCCGGGGGGGCAATGGAAGGATCTAGGGGGTGGTGAGGTAGAAAGGGAGCAATAGGGGAGTGGTAAGGGCAAAAGGGGATTGTAGGTGGCCCTTCAGTCAAAGTATTGGTGTGCAGGAAAGACAAGGGGAACTAGCAGTCTTTTGGGCCATGGTAGGAATGAGGATTACTTTAAACTTCTTTTCAGGGTCTTCAAAAAACCAGAACACAGCCTCTCTGATCATTTTGTGTGGTGCTATATCCCACTCATTGTCTGCCCATGTGAGTTCACTCACTTACCAGTGTCTTTCATTAGTAGTGGCAATGGAGAAACTTGTGCGAGACTTGGGCACAGGGCATCACTTCTGTGGCTTGGAGCAGCACCAGTTTGGGACAGACTGGAGCAAAGAGTTAGACCATATGGTGGCAGGGGAGAAGTGGTGGCAAAAAGGAGCTTTCAGATTTGGAACCTTGCTTAAGGTTTTCGGCCAGGACAGGGGAAGGAGGAGGAGGAGGCTCTCCAGGCTAGT
>CM034701.1:274036594-274050140 GCA_020142125.1 Phrynosoma platyrhinos | reverse complement strand
CACTGATTTTTGTGCTTCGCCTCGGGTGTTTGTTACTTCAGACTCTTTTGTAAAGTATTCCAAATGCGCTATAAGCCTTTGCTAATCTGTGATCGATCTCTTTGTCAATCTTGGCATCTGAGAAGATGATGCTTCCCAGGTAGGTGAACTGCTGAACAGACTTAAGCACAGATTTGCCTACAGTGATGTGGGGATGGTGGTGTTTGTCCTGTGGTGCAGGCTGGTAGAGAACTTCCGTTTTCTTCAGGTTGACTTCCAGCCCAAACATTTCTGCAGCTGTTGCGAAGCAGGATGTTAGGCACTGCAGAGCTGCTTCTGTGTGGGCAACAAGGGCAGTATCGTCAGTGAAGAGCAGCTCACGGACTAGATAGTTTAGAGTCTTAGTGTGAGCCCTCAGACGGCTTAAGTTAAACAAGCTACCATCAACACGGCAACGTATATAGATGCATTAGTATCTTATGCATCTTATGCATTGGTAGTCCTTAATAGGACTGCTAATAAAAGAGTGTCTTGGAAGTTTCTCATTTATAAGGTTGCTAAAGCTCATAATGGCAACAACAACAACAACAACAACAACAACAACAGGTTTCATAAAACAATGGGATGTGAAAGTAAGCCCTGATGGTTTTGATGAAGCTTTCTTAGAAGCAAGTCTTCCTTGGATTTGGAACATTCACTCACAGACAGGTTGGAATTCTTCTGCAGTGCAAAGGAACATTTTGCAATCTACAGAGGAGGACAACATGTTCCACTTTTCCATTGCCTAAATGAATACTTGTCATGGCATTACAATATGAGCCTGCTATCTTGCATGTAGAATGCTCTTCTACTCCCTCATCCCATCAGGTACTGCTTGTACTCTTGATAAAATGCTAATCTGTTCTTTCCAGTTCTCTTAAATACTTTTGCCTAGTCAGGAAGGGACTTGTTTGATATATTTTATCCCCACAGATATATCAGACACATACCAAAAACAAAAAAAGATAGAGTAAGTCTGACATTATCTCCATTGCCTAGATTCTTGTCTCTCCATGTCTCCAGAGTCCTTTGCTCGCTCAGTTACATGGAAACAATTTATGAACACGCTTTTGTAACATGAATGATAGCTTTTTCTGCTTGTAAGGAACTTGTTTCTTTAATCACTATCGTCAATCTCTGCAACACAATTCACCTCACATTTGCTTTTCTCCATGGGCAGTATATTGAGAGAAAAGTGAAAGTGGCAACATTTAGAGTTTCACTTCATTGCTTTGGGCATTGTGCCTGAAATTGCATGAAAGGAAAATGGATATAGTAGTTCAGATAGTCATTTTCCAACCATATATATGCCTTGGATGACCCATTACTCTGTCTGTCTGTGTGTGCCTGATAACTTAGAGTGAGACCGTGAATTTCAAAGGATTTTATTAGACAAGAAATACTCACAGATGATTTTGCCAGTTCCTTCCTCTGAAATATAGCCTATAGCATCCAAGTACTAACCAAGGCTGGCCCTGCTTAAGTTCTAAGATCAGACAGGATCAAATGCCTACAATCCATTAAATACAAAATATAGCACAGCTATAAGACCCCAAAGGACCATGATTCAAAATGACCTTAGATTAGAAAGCTGGGCCAAAACTAACAAAAATTACCAAATTAATTTCCACAGGGAGAAATGTAGGATACTACATTGGGCAGAAGAAATGACATGCACAGATATAGATGACACCTGGTGTGATGGCAGTACATATCAAAGGGATGTAGAAGTCTTAAGGGCAAAGCAGACTGCCCCAAAGGAGTGGTTTTGCACTGCCCCTTTTAGTGCCAAATTGGGGATGTGGCAACTGCTGATCTGCCATTTTTCCAGGCCAAAAAGAAATGGCAAAAAATGCTGCTTCTTTTTGGCCCAGAAAAAAGGCACCCTTGCCACCCCAGCAGCACTTTTACAAGTTCATTTTGGCATGCAGCGTGTGAATGCCATGCCAAAGGAGTGCCATAATGCTGCCCACCATGCAGTTAGACAGGCAGTGTGGCATCAGCTTGGGGGTGGCATCAGGGCGCCTGTCATCCAAACGCCACACCCCCATACCACCCCAAGCCAGCACTTAGTGCTGGTCTATACAGCCCCTCAGTGGACTACAGGCTGAACATCAGTCAGCAATGTGATGCGGCAGCTAAAAAAGCCAACGCAATTCCAAGCTGCATCAATAGGAGTATAGAGTCTACCAGACTGAGGGAAGTGATAGTACCACTCTATTCTGCTTTGGTCAGACCTCACTTGGAAAATTGTTCCAGTTCTGGGTGCCACAATTCAAAAAGGATGTGGACAAGCTGGAGTATGTCTAGAAAAGAGCAACCAAAATGATGAAAGGTCTGGAAACCATGCCCTATGCAAAGCAACTTAGAGAGATGAGTATGTTTAGACTACAGAAGAAACAGTTAAGGGGTGACATGATGGCCGTGTTTAAATATTTGAAGGGATGTTATATTGAGGATGGAGCAAGCTTGTTTTTTGCTGCTTCAGTAAACAGGACCCGGAGCAACAGATTCAAGCTACAAAAAAAGAGATTCCACATAAACATTAGGAAGAACAACCTGACAGTAAGACCTGTTTGACAGTGGAACACACTCCCTTGGAGTGTGGTGGAGTCTCCTTCTTTGGAGGTCTTTAAACAGAGGCTGGATGGCAATTTGTTGGGGATGCTTTGATTGTGATTTCTTGTATGGCAGGGGGTTGGATTGTATGGCCCTTGTGGTCTCTTCTTGCTTTATAAAATAAATTTATAAACAAATTACCATATTCATATATGTCTCATATTTATCTTGTCTCCCTCATCCTAGTCCTAAAAAAGACTGTGTACTAGTTAGAAGCCTATCTTAGGTGCCCGAGGCTTTTGTGCATCCAAAGGGGCCTTCCTACAAACCCAAAAGTACTTTAGAAATGGAATGACAGCTCCCTGGTGTTACATCACAAACTGTTTTTTGAAGTTCTTTTAAAGTTTGAATAGGACTTGTGATGTGGGCATAGGCTGCAAGATTGCTATTCAAGAAACATAAATACAGAGCTCTACTAAGGCAAATAACAAGGCATTATGAACTATAGCTTGGAAGTATGGCTTCCATTGAGCACTTTCTCATATAAGATATGTACAGCATGTGTAGTTGTCTGATTTCTGGCTTATTCCTTGATTCTGGCTCTTGCTTGTTCAATTTGATTCCCTGGCTCCTCTCATAAAGTCCTGGCTCATGGCTCCAGAATCATCATCTTAGGCTGCTGCCACACTGCAGAATTAATGCAGTTTGATACTGCTTTGACTGTCATGGCTCCATCCTATGGAATCCTTGGATCTGTAGTTTGTTGGGGCATGAGAGCTCTCACAAAACTACAAATCCCTGAATTCCATAGCATTGAGCCAAGGCAATTAAAGTTGTGTCAAACTGCATTAATTCTGCAGTGTAGATGCAGCCTTAGACAATTATGTATTATTCAACTTTCACTGATTGGATGGAGTGGTCCTGTTGAGTTTCCTTCCCTTGGCCTCAAAATATCATTTGGAGAGCCTTAGCTGACTAGCCTTATTCCTACAAGAAACACAACTTTTAAAATACACTCACTCGATCTGCTTCTTTCACAAATTCACCAAGAAACCTGGATCCTTCGCTCTTTTGGTAAAGGAGGTACCCTTGAAAGCTAAATGCAAGGACAAGCAACAAATGCTCCACTATAAATTAGAAGAGCATGGAAGTAACTAGTTACAAACAACTAGCTGCATGCAATTTTAGTTTTTTGTTTCCAATAAATTATTTGGGTAGATGAAGGAAGTTTGTAATGCAACGAAGAGTATCTTCACTTTTTTAATGGCATAACAGTAACATTTTAATTCCTTGCATAGTTATGAAGGATGGCCTCTCTGAATGGTGGTGGAGAAAAATTGCTCAGAAGAAACTTTTAAAAAATAAAATCCAAGAAACACTCTTTTAAAGAGATACTATCCTGGTAACAAAGTAGCAGAAAGTCCTAGTGAGTTGGAAATATGTATAACTTCTAACCTCCCGAACCCCTAGAATTTAAGAATTTTACAATAGCAATTTCAGAATAAGAAAAACAAACTTTTGGCATCCCTCTCTCCAAACAATGAATTATTATGGGAAAATGAAACAGAGCTTGCCTTCTGTATCTCTTTTGCACTCAGATGTTTATCTAGTGCTGATACTAGAGATGCAGTGTGCTTTGCAACTGACAGAAATGCAGAAGAAATACTTCTCCTATCTCTCACTTATTATTTAGTCAACTCCAGTACTGCACAAGGTGAGCCATAACTAGATAGGAGAATAGAAGTATTATGTTACTTTATTTCTCTCGCCTCTAAAAAAGACTCTTGGGAAACATCATGTATAATCCATGCCTTGCATATTCATATTGTACAGTCTGGCATGTGAGGCAATTGGGCTTCCACACCCTTTTGGATTTGGATGACACCCTTCCATGTCATCAAAATAATGGCTAAGGATACTTTTTAACAAAAACTCTATCATTACAGTTATTCATAGTCAAAACAGCATTAAAGCTGAGTGATATTTTGAAATGAAATTCAAAGGGATGAATTCTGTACTATAGGACCAGTTTAACTGTCTTCTTTTTACCAAGAAACTTACTAGGAGAGGTGAGAATGGTTTGTTAGAGATTCCCCCCTTAAATAATTCTCTCTCTGTCTTTCTAATATCTTACAATACACTGCGATATAATATTTACACCTTACAAATTTTCTTTAAGTACATAGAGAGATCTTATAGCACCTTTGAGACTCACTGAAAGAAAGGAATTGGCAGCATGAGCTTTCGTAGATTTCAGTTTACTTCCTCAGATGCATTGCTCATGCTGCCAATTCCTTTCTTTCAGTGAGTCTCAAAGGTGCTACAAGATCTCTCTATGTATTGATTCTACAGACTAACACAGCTATATCTTTGTATTTTTCTTTAAATAATACTTCCTACTTTCTGGAAATTGGCTTTACATAATTCAGGCGTTAGTTGAATTTTCACCTTTAAAATTTCTATCATCAATATCTTTATTTGAATCCAGAACATCTTTGTTTTGTTACAAGACCACCAGACATGGAAAAAAGTGCCAGCCATATTTAGGCATTTCCAACATTTATTACTTTGGCTTTCATACATCCTTGCCAATTTGACTGGTGAAATGTGCCATCTATATAGCATTTTATAATAATTTGTTGTTAGGCCATAATTTAATGTAAATTTCAAGCCTTTTGACCATGCTTTCCCCCATTTCTCTAATTGTACTGGATATCAGATGTTCTGGGTCCACTTTATCATATTTAGAATTACCATTTTTGAAAGCCTTTATCTCTGCTGTTGATTTGATTTTATGTGGGGTTTTATCTCCTCAACAGAAGTGGTTGGCATCAGTGTAGGAATGCCTTTTTTTTTAAAAAAAAAATGAGCATGCAAAAGCAAATCTTGTTCTAAAGTTCCCAGAATCCTCCAGCAAGTTTGGTCATTGGAATTGTAGTCCTATAAAGTATCTTTTATCTATAGCTTTATCTGTAGTTGTCTAGCTCACATCCTTTCCAGCCACCAGTTGCCAGAGGGACTTCTGCATATGAAGCCCGAAACAGCGATGACTCACTGAAAATGATGTAGGAAGTAATCTTCTGAGACTTACAGGGCTTTCTGCTCTCTATAACTGCTCCTTCATTTGCTCTAGCTCATTAAAATTGTGGAAATTTTTACCTTATTGGACCTCATATTTGCTAGCTGTGAACAGTGGAAATTCTCAATACTATTTGTTTTTGTTTTTAATCTGTGAATCTTGCTGGACTCAGCACAAGTAACTGATCTCATAATCCATTCCCTTACACCCTTGCAAACTCATATCTGAAATCCTGTGTGGTGTTAGTGGAAAGGAAACAATTTTGAGCAGGAAAATGGTGAGTGCTGAACAGGCAAAGCACTCACTCCCTCGGTCACCTCTCTGCCCTGCTTCCCAACCAGCTTTTCTTCTTTTTTTCTTTTTATTGTGTGTATAAATACACATTTCTATGTACTTAGTTCAATAACTTTTCTTCTCTGTTCTGCTAACTGCTCTGTTAAACATAGTGTCTGGTCTTAATACCTTAATGGGAATTTATATTTTCCCAATAAGCAAACATGTATTTTCATCATAAAAGGTAAAGGTATTTCCTGTTGACAAGGTTGTCAAGTCATGTCTGACCATAGGGGGCAATGCTCATCTCTGTTACTAAGGCAAAGAGCCAGAGTTGTCAGAGACAACTCTGTGATCTTGTGGCCAGCATGATTGCACAGAACGCTGTTTAACTTCCCACCAAAATGGTACCTATTTATCTACTTGCATTTACATACTTTCTAACTGCTAGGTTGGCAGAAGCTGGGACTAGTGATGGGAGCTCACCCCATCATGCAGCACCCAAGCCTCAAACTGCTGATCTTGCAATCAGCAGAGTCAGCATCTTAACCACTTGAGCCATCGCATCATTATATTAAGATGCTGACTCTGCTGATTGCAAGATCAGCAGAGTCAGCATCTTAACCACTTGAGCCATTGCATCATTATATATAAAATTTTCATCATATGTAAGAGATAATTCTTTGCCTAGTTCACCTGCCTATGTACCATATGCCTAATTTGATATCCTTTGTTTTGTATGCAAAAGAAATGGGAGAAAGAGAAAAATGCAAATATTAACCTGCATCAATGATATAGGTCAGGGGTAGGCAACCTTTCCCCTTTAAGGGCCGAGGGACTTCAGCTCCCAGAAGCCTCAGCCATGTTGGCCAATAGTCCCATGTTGGCCAATAGAACCTGGGATTCTGGGAGCTGAAGTCCCTTGGCCCTTAAAGGGGAAAGGTTGTCTACCCCTGATATAGGTAGAACCTACTGTGCTATCAGGATTATTCCTGCCTGCTTTGGGACAGGTGAAACATGATTCATATGGGGGTGAAGATGGTCAAGACACTCTGTTAGACAACATCCCATGATGATGTTTGAACTTCCTGTTGGGATTCCCTACAGGAATGATACATCAGACAGACTGCTGGTGCGACTGCCTGAGGGGAAAAACACCCAAGGGGGTGATTCTCTCCCCTCCTTTTTATTGACATCTTGTTTACAAGAATCTTAGATGTTTGTTCATCATTCATTAACTGTCAGAAGGTGGCTTTCCTGTTTCAGGCTCAAAGGTCAAGAGAAGCAAACAGGACACAGGAAACCAGCCAAGTTAACCATTAAATGTAGACCAGCCAGGTCATTAACTAGAATGTGTATCTGTGTGTTTAACCACTAGACTGTGTATACATGTAATTAACAGCCAGGTTTAGATATTAAACATATGCATATGGCAAATGCAGCCTATTCTCATATAGAGGGAAATATGAGATTACCATGGTATGCCAGTGAATTAACCCCACACTTCCATTGCTACAAACATGCCCCAAGGACATTTATGATGGTTGCAGTACTAGATTCCTGTCCCTTTTCAATTGTTCTTAGATTAGAATAAGATTTTACAATCTTTAAACCCATTTTCCCCAACTTTCCACTTTGCAAACTACTTGCAGATTTCTCTCCTCTTCCTCCTGATCCATTGCAAATCTTTGCAATTAGCCAAGCACAACATCTTCATGGTGATACTCAATGGCAAATGCAGATGTGTGAGCCAGGGTTTAGAAGTAACAAGGGTTTGCAAGCTGAAATCCATTAATCTTGGTATGGTCAGTGTTACTGAGGACATACCAAAGTTACATTTCAAAACTAATGCACCATAGTGAGATTAGGGTAATGAGGCATTTTTCATAGATACTGTTTAAAAGGAGTATTGTTACAAGCATTTTTCAAAAAAATATTTTCAGGTTTGATGCCATTTTATCATTTTTAGGTACTGAAAAGAAATGGAAATGTAACAAGCTATTTAATGAGTAATGCTACAAGATGCTTCTTACAGACTGTAATAAGTTACCCTTTTCAAATACTGTAATGCATATTAAGATGCAATTACTGGGGGGGGGGGGGAAATCCAAACTTTTCCAAGCTCTGGGATGAACCAAATTCAATGTATCTGTGTGTGCAAGCCACCATAGTGTAGTGGTTTGAGTGTTGGAATAGGACTCTCAGAGCAGGGTTCAAATACCTGCTTAGCCTTGGAAATCTACTGGGTGTCCTTGGGAATGTCACATACCCTCAGATTCTAAGGAAAGCAATGGCAAACCTTCTCTGAATAAATCTGGCCTAGAAAACCATGGGATTGGATCACCACAATTCATAGAAGACTTGAAGGTGCATTAAAATGTATGTGACAGATCCGGGATGGGCCTTCTGTCATCAGATGGCCTCTGCTCACAAAAGGTGTCTACAATAATCCTTTCCTCCCCTTTCCCATAGCTACCCTGTTCTGCAGGGTCCTTTGCCCTACTGTCAGGCAATGTGAGGTGATCGCCTCAAGCTACACATGCTTAGGTGATGTGGATGTGCCTGCAGCTGCCCTGCCCCAGTTGCTCCCCACTGCTGGAGGACAGAACTTACTCTCTCCCTCATGAAAATCTATTCTGCATGTCCTGATCTCCATAAGGTGAGGAAGAGGCTGCTATTCCATCACTACAAGCAAAGCAAGATTCAGCTGCCAGTCATGATAGTTTCTGTAAGGATAATTGGTATTCCTGGTTTCCATAACTGTGGGGCAGTGAATCCAACTTTGGGGTTCAATCCAGAAAGGAGCTTTTGAAGGTGCTGAGACCTATCCTTGCAAAATTATTTTAGCACCTTGGACAGTTCATGTAAACACCCAGGCAAACATCCAGAGCAGATTTACCATCTTACTGACATGGAAGCCACCAGCTACCATTGACTTAAAGAAATTCAGATTTCCTTCTCCCTGCACTCCCTTTTAAGGGTGTCTACTAATCTCTCCCTATTCTACAAATGTGAGGGCATCCTTCTAACCCATAGCTATCCCATCAAATGTGGGGGCCTTTTACATGCCCTCTTGGTTTTTGCCCAAGACTTTATTCATCTAATCCCATCACTGAGCACTACTACCCATAAATAACTGGTGCCACAACAAATGCTGCTGTCTGATCCAGAGCATTTCATCATGTTTATGTTGCATTTTCAGAGGCACAATACAAAAATAATTCATTAAACTGGAGTTCAATAAAAAGTTAAAGATTATTTATCTAACACATCTAAATCTTGGCTGACCCTGAATAACTCTAACATATATTCCCTCCCTCATATTTCTAACAAACCAACTAATTCCTAATTAACTGACCTAAGTCTAACTAATCTCTAGCAATGGCTCTTGAGTAATTCTCTTAACATCCCTAACTCATGCACCAGTCTTTTGAAATGCTATTTAAACATTCAGCCAACCACCAGTCATTCCCAACATTTCCTACTCGTCTTGTCCTCTCCCAACAGATCCTTACCTTACTACATATACTATACATGACATCCATAACCACATTTCACTTTAATTTCTCTAGTAAACATACAACTTTTTTTGTTTTACAATAGTCTATAACATCACATCCATTCCATTCAACCCCAGTCTACTCCAGCAGATTGGGGAAACCTCCAAAACAGGATAGAAGGTGACATAAAGAACAATGGTGGGAAAGAAGGATATAAGCAAAAGTCATCTCTCCAATCATTTCAGTTATTTGGAAGTCCACCAGGTCCAAATGCCATCTATGAATGGAAATAGTCTTTCCATGAATTGAAGGTATCCTTTTCTAAAGAGAAAAGCACCTTTAGATCCAGTCCAGTCAATCTTAAGAACAAACTAGGCATGACAACAATTTATTTCTTTTCCCAAACAGAAAGCTCTGGAGTCATGAACCAGAAGTTAAAGTGCAAACTGCTTTTAACCCTCTTTCACTGGTCCACACAAAATCACCTTGAAGATGCTTTTTTAAAATCAGTATTTGACTGGGGAATAATGAGGAATAGACAAATAACAGGAAGGGAAGATGTTAAGCAAATCCTCTCCCATTGCTTTTTCTTTAAATACTACTGTTCATGAACAAAGATAACTGGATAAAAAACCTGGAATTTTATGTTACATCTATTTTGATTGTTGTTCATGTGAAAAGGCTAACTAGCTTTAGATCAGCTCCTTTAAGCTCACAGGAGGCCAAGGTTTTAATCCTCAATAGTTCCCATAAATTCAGTCAATTTATTTCATGAATACTGAAAAGATCAAGTGGCCCAGAGCATGTAGTAGGAGTAATATATTTTTTCTGTTCCCTAAGAATCTGTATCAGAACTTCCAAGTCTCAAATTAAGGACTAGAAGGACTCTCTTTCTATTCACTGAGATAAGACATATCTCAGTGCTTCTTAAGCTATCTGATGTAGAGGACAGGCATAGTTTTCCCCCTCTACTGTTCCAGGGACTGGTGCCCTATTTGTGGCCATGGGCTACAGCTGCTTCTTGGCAACTTGCTGTGGACTGGTAGCCAATGATTCTCAGACCAGCACCAATCCACAGACTGCCACTTTGAGTAGTATTGACATATCTTGCATAATTTGCTTAAGAAGAAAATAATAATATTTTCAAAATGAATTTCAAAGTGAGAATCAGTGAGAAGATCAAAGCACCCATATTATTGTTATGTTCCTTTCAAATAATTTCTGATTTACGGCAACCGTAAGGCAACCCTATAATGGTTTTATTAGCAAGATTTGTTTGGGGGTGGGTTGACTTTGCCTTCCTCTGAGGCTGAGAAAGTGTGACTTGCCCAGTGGGTTTCCATGTGGAAAGTGTGACTTGCCCAGTGGGTTTCCATGGCCAAGTGGGAATTCAATCCCTGGTCTCCAAAGTTGTCATCCAATGCTCAAACCACTGTGCCACAGTGGAATACTTTGGGGAAAATATTAACCATAATTTCAAAATAATACAAAATCTTTTAATGAACACTGCACATGGCAGTTCTCTGCTGTAACAAACAAATAAAATTAGGTTAAAACTTGGGATGTGTCATTTTAAAAGACTATGGACAAGGAAATAAAGAGATGCCACTCTTTCAGTTCTCATGGCATTCTTACAAGGGTACAAGCCTACTTTTCATTTTTTCAAAAATGTTACAGAAAAAAATATGTAATCAGCATAAGTTGCATATGAATTTAGTCCTGTGAAACTGAGCTGTCAGAAGGGCACTTCTTCATCGCTCCTCCCCATGACAGTTTTTCCATCCCCCTCCCCACAAAATATTTATTTTCAAGGATTTCCCCCTTGTTCATCAGTTATTTTTTTTAACCAGTAATGGACTTTATTTTGCCACTTTCCTGTGTAATGGACTTTATTTTGCCACTTTCCTGTGACAAAATAAAAAAAGGTTGGAAATATGTGTAGCCAAGCTGCAAAAAGTATTGATTATTCCCAATTTTAGCAGTGGAGTAGAATGTTTACCCTGCTTCAATACTTGACCTCTTTTCTTTGTTTCTCTTTGTTTGTATTAGGAGGCAGTCTTATGGAAGACCGGAAGACATCATTCCCTTTATGCTGATAAAACTGGGAGGAAATTAGGCACACACACCACAGTTCATTTTCAAAACACTGTTTTAAAACATCATTAAAGCAAAAATTCAGAGTCTGCAGCACTTTTTATCTAGGTATTTTAATTGTTTTATTGTAATAGGTATTTAGAATTTTTATTTGTGAGCCACCTTGGGTCCCTTCAGGGAGAAAGGAGGGATAGAACTCAAATAAATAAATAAATAAATAAATAATCTGGTGTAATTAACAACAACAATGGGAAAATGTAGAGAATGACCCCCTCCATTTTCACTCTCTGCTTTATGTAACAGTGTTTTGCACTGAAAGTCATTTTTCAATGTCTCTTTCAAACAGCACCTGTGTGAAACAAAAGCCAATGGCTCTGTTCTGTCCTTGCTGCTGCTACACTCCAAAATGCTGAGTTATTGTAAAGGTCATCTCAAGTTTTTTCTGTTATAGCTGTAAGTCTGTTCTAGCCTAGAGAGTAGACAAGACCTGATTAATGTAAATGGACTGCAAAAGGCACAACTTCCTAAATACAAAGCAATTTCTGAATCCCAACATTGTTTTTTATAGTGGTGCACATTTCAGCACATTTACTTAAATCACTTATTTCATTGAGATTTATTTATTCTCAGAAGTGTTCATATATCTGTATCCTTCATTATATATATATTTACTAAGAAAAGCTTGTCATATTCAATTAAATTATTCTGAGTCTTTTTCAACTTTGTAAAGACATTTTTAAAAGTGACACACTGACACTGTTTTAATGTGCTTTATTCTATTTTGTTTTGTAAATCAGGATAGGGCTTTACTGATTATACTGTACATAGCCTTATATGCTATTAATTATTGCACAGAACACTAATCCAGAAAACTAATTAGTTTTATTACTAAATTGAATTTCAGTCATTCCCTAGACTAGAGCCCTATCCTATTAAAGTTCTTGATACCATGTTCTTGATACCATGAAAACACAATCACAATTGGGAAATTGTACAAACACAAAGATTGGCATTGCCTTTCTGTGGTTAAACCAGAGATGGGAAATACTTTTTTTTAAAAAAAAAATCACAACTCCCAGAATCTTCCTTGTAAAAACTTGTAACTTTTCCACGCTCCCTGTTTAATTATGCCCCATGATCAATTGACATTCATATGTTTCTACTCTTGCAAGAGAGTCTCAAGCAGACATTTTGGTACAAGTAGATCAAAAGTTTAGTGTACCTGTGAAGTCATACCTGCACTGCTAAGACACAATAGTCTTAGAATCTGCACATTTGTGAAGATGTTGAGCATCTTCCAATCCTCTGAAGGAACACATGTATCCAAGATGCTGTAATGGGAAGTGACTGCTGTCAAGGTAGTTTAAGTTTGTAAGTCAGAGGACAGACATACTCCTTAGGCTGTTTTTGCTTAGAAGAAACTTGTCAGGATTCAACAGTAGTTTCTCTGGGTCAGGCAGTTCATGGATTCTCAAAAGATATGGTGATTGTCTGTTTGGATTAACTAGTCTCTCACTATAGAACAGTCCTGTTTACCATTGATTCTTAGAAAATTAGATTTAGGTGTGAGCATTCAAACTGTAGCATGCATGACATAGTAGACTCAGACCACAGTATAGATTTCTATTCAAGATGTCAATTTCAGCTTTAGGTTTTGTTTGCTTAAACCAGAGCAGTCAAGTTTCTTTTTTAAAGACTACAATAGTTATATTCATTTGTAACTCTGCCTTCCAGTCCCTTCTCACACTGTCTTTCTATCATCCTGCTGAATTTGAAACAGAGCATTGTTTTTGTGATTACCTTTGCTTCAAACAAATAAAAAGAACCGAACCCATTCCAAACTAAAATAAGCTCATCACTATGAAATTGTGTAATCTTGCATGATCATTTCCTGGTTTTGCCCAGAAGCTGAAACCTAATATACGAGGCTAGAAACTGTCAAGTCACTCATTGTAAATCAAAATTCATGGAAACTATTCTTGGAACTCATCACTTATAGCCTGATCTTTTGTTGCTAGCACCA
>CM034701.1:273989662-274015559 GCA_020142125.1 Phrynosoma platyrhinos | reverse complement strand
GGCGGCGGCAGGACCGGCCTGGGGCCGATCCAAAGGCCTCGGGGGGGGGGTGCATCCAGCCACCGGGCCTTAGGTTGCCTGCCCCTGCTCTATATACACACCTTCTCACCTTTCCAGAGTAGATTTATCAAAGCTGTGAGCAAATAGGCCATGCTTGATGCTCATTCACACCCCTCTTTCCATATCTTGAGAACTGCTCCAGAGGGATTTGAAATTGTTTGGGAGAAGGGGGCATTGGAGACTGCAGGGGTGTGTGTGGGTGAAAATTATGTCCTAATTAGCACAACTGGGTCAGCAGAATTCATGCAAATTCCACCTTGCAACCGCTTGTGGATAGTCTGAACCATTGGAGACACATACTGTAGTAAATGGTTTGTGGCTGTTTACGGTAGGCTATTGTATTTCCTTTGATACAAACACTTGTTTAATGTTGTTTCTAACTACTGAATAAATTAAATTGGATACTCAGTTTTATAGCCTTGTGCTTGAAGAGCTATGTAGCAGTGAAAGTTACACATTTAAGTCGTTGAAGTTAAGTAGGACTTGATCACATACAACTTCTTTGAACTGGGGCTAAGATGGCTCCTAGTGGTCTAAAATCTAATTCTCAAAACAAATCTAATTTTCAAAACATTTTCAGGTGTATGGTACTCTAAGCAATCTGGATGTTAATATCTAAAATATATTTGAATTAACTATGGAAATATTTGTTCAAAGGTATTTCATCTGCAGCATCATCACCACTGAAAAAAGAACAACCCCTGTTTACTCTCAGACAAGTTGGAATGATCTGTGAACGCTTGCTCAAAGAACGTGAAGAGAAGATCCGTGAAGAGTATGAAGAAATCTTGACCACAAAACTTGCAGGTATGTTAAAATGCTGCATTAGTGAGATCTTCGTTGATAGTAAATCTCTTTAAATAAAGATTTTTATCTCCAGGGTAGTAACCACAGCCTATCTGAGTTGCCGTGAACTGGTTGCTTCTGGATGAGAGACTCATTCTTAGCTTGCTTTCAGATGTGCATGTTGGGCTGTGGCACTCACAAACCAAGTATTAATCAAGTTAATGCTGGCTAGATGAGGTAGTTGGCCATATGGGATTTCACATGGATGTGTTGAAATAGTCTTCTCCAAGCTGTATAAAGCACAAGGTTTTCTACTGGGCTACATTTTAAGTCTTTCTGCTTTTAGCTAATTTTTTATATAGAAGGCTGCTTCTAGAGCTGATCATAATCTACTTGTTTTCTAATGTAAATGCTATTTACATTGCCATTTTAAATTTAGTATGGTAATCTGTTACTCCCATATGCAGGGCAACAAGTATGATACTACCAAAATTTAGTTGCATTGATCTGTCTCCTCGCATCAATTACAACCGCACAACAGAGGCTTTTGCCAAAGGAAGGGCAAAGGTGGCTTGCAGTCTGACTCCTTGATTTCCTTTTACAATTAGCGCTCCTCAATGGCAGGGTTAGGGGCTCAGAACCCCCACAAAAATGGTAAATTACAATCTGAGGCACCCTTTCCTTGGTGGGGGATCTCTTGGGTATGGCCAGGAGCCAAGGAGGGGAGATGGGCACTGCTACCATGGTCCACAGGGAGGCTTGCGTGACTCCCCACCTCTTTCTCCACCTGTCCTCCCTCTTTGTCCTATGGCACATGTGGAAGTGCTGGAGGAGAGGAGCCTGGGAGAGTGAGTGGTGGGGAGGCCACAAGGGGTGCATGAGGAGTGGAGTCCCTTCCTTCCTTTGCTCATCACTGCTGCCCCTGTGGTCCCTGGGAGGCTTGCTTGACTTCATTGCCTTTTTCTCCTGCAGCAGGCACAGCAGAGGTATAGAGCCCACTTCCCCTTTCTCTTGCCCCTTCTTCCCGCCTCCTAGACAAACTCACAAATCTGCAAATGTTAAAACCTCCAAATGTGGAGGGCTGGCTGTAATCATTTTCAGTCATAGCAAGGATGCAGTAAGTAACATTCTTTAATTGTCACATAGCTTAGCAATGTCAGCCTTAACAGTAGCAAAATTGACCTATTCACGCACATAGTATTTATTAAAGGATGATGTTGAAGATGGGACTTTTTGTGTGTGTGTGAAAAGCATATATTGTACTGAGCAACATAAAAATGGTAATTTGCAGCATGGGACTATTAAGAAGTGAATTTTTTAATATAAATCAAGTCATTTTATGAATGGTTTGGATATAATTAGGGAAACTTGTGAATAGCATTCTAGTTTCTACATTAAAATATTGTAATACAGGAAAAGGAAAAGCGGTGATTGAGGAATTAAGGTGCTTAGGACTTAAAAGTCTGGTTTTGCAACAGGACTGTTTCTCTCATCTCATTGTAAGCTCCTAAGCTTCCGTAAAGTCTCAAGCATCCCCATCTCTGGAACAGCTTTTCAGGGTTCATAGGGGCCACTTGGAGGCAGGAGTGCCTTCTCAGTTCCAAAAGGTGCAGTTCCATCAGTGCAAAAATGTAATCAGATTAAACTCTTTGGTGCTGAAGAGTTTAGTATAGGTGTACATACGCATGCATGTTATAGTATGTTTAATGAAAGATTATTCTTTTTTCTCCTTTGGTTGTACAGTAGCTGCTTTTCAACTTGTTATTCATTCACTTAACCTTTTTCTTGATCACAGAACAGTATGACGCATTTGTGAAGTTCACGCATGACCAGATCATGCGACGATATGGAGAACAGCCTGCAAGTTGTAAGTATTTTTACTTACTTCCTGTGTCGTCTAGAGCAAATTTGATAGGAATAAGGGTGGGGGTTCAGTTGGTATTGATGAAAATTGTTTTTCTTTTGCTAGTGGGAATTTTCTGTAAATGGAATTACAGGAAGATGGGATCCAGGCCCTTGACTTTAGTATCCTAAACCCGCTTGCATTTCAGTGCTTATGTTAAATCTTGACTTTCATTGTCAGCTGCTATCCTTCACTGGATTTTTTTTCTCTTTTCAGATGTTTCATGAATCATGTTTTCTGCATATGTGGGCAGCCCTGAAATCCTGTTCTATTGTTGCAAGCTGTCCTTTAAAGACTTGCAGCAATGCCATATTTCCCTTCCTTTCCCTCCTGTATACACTGGTTATTTCAAGCTTTTGTCAGTGGCAACCACTCTTATGCAGCATCTGGTTTTGGAGTGCTCCCTGATGTCAGTACCACCTGGATGTGGACCTTTGCTACCTGTTAATACCAGTGGTCTCATTTGCTGTATCATTACAATTTGGCTTATGTTAATAAGTTTGAAAAGTAAAAGGATTAAAGCTTGTGTACTAGAACTCTGCCCTTCAATGGTCATGTAAATAAAAGTGTAGAATGACACTTTGATGGAAGTTAGTGTGGTTTTCATAACTGTGCACTGCAAAGCTGTATTCACAGTTAAATTAGAATGTAATTCCTGGACAACTTTAAGCAAATAGCCCACAGTACTGCCTGTGAAATAGTGAAGGAGGGCATTTCTGTATTCCATGACTTTTGGGGGGGGGGTGTTAAGAATGGGTTTATATAATTTCTCATTTTTGTAGGTTTTATTTATTCTATCAGTCTTTAACAAATGTTTATTGCTGCAATTTTTCAGTGTATCATTGTTTTACTGCCCTTGTAGTACTGGAATTTAGTTGAATAAAACATTTACTTCTAGCCTGTGTGTTTAATATATATGTAGGTCTTATTTTTACCCCTATTTGAATAAAATACATGCGGGTGTGTAAGCTAATACTTCTGTTTGACAGCAGTTAGCTTGATAGCTCAAGTGTAGATACTTCAGGTCAAGAAAAAGTGTAGGCGTTAGTTTTTGGAAGCTACCTTTTAAGTTGGCTCCATGTTGAGGGCTGCAAAGATACATTTTCTGTGTAATTCATGAGATGTTGATTACTACTAAACCTTTGGTAGGTAAACTCACAGAGACTAGATGAACAAGGGGGCTTTCATAGAAGCCAGGGCAACACCCTTCCCTGTTTTTGCAGCCTTTGCAGTGTTGCCCTGCTGCAGCTAGGAAACCCTCAATGCCCAAAATTGACATTAGTGCTGTAGCCATAACAAGTAGTCATAGATTTTGCCGCTCTGCTAAATGTTGTTCTTAATGCTTCCTCATCTTGCTTGCTTCTGATTTTCTTAAGAGGTAGTTGAACACAAAATGGTAGGGACACCTCCTGCAGGATTCTGGGAGTTGTGTTGTGTGTCCTTGATCCTGGGAAGTCCATCTCCAATATGAATCAGGGAACATGAAAGCTTTCCCCATCCCATTTGAGAGACTAATATTTGTGTGAATACTTAATATTAAGATGTAGAACAGAGGTTCTCAACTAGGGTTAAATGGATTCCACAAGGGATCATGACTGGGGGGAGGTTTGAGTTGTAGATTTAATTTTCATGCAGGGGTTCCCTGATACCTGAATATTATTTCAAGAGTTCCTCCCAAGTTAAAATGAGTGTGAAATGCTGATACAGGCAGTTCATATTTCATTTAGGAACAGAATTGTGCTCTTTAATTTTCTTTAACGTGGCACAAGTTCTTGTTTACACTTCTTTCCCATGTAGACCTTAATCTTTGTTACTTAATGCATGGAACCTAGCTCCTTTTTTCCTTCTGTATGTAATCCAATACATTCTGGATTGGTTCTCTGGAGGTCCAGAGAATGAAAAATGTCATTATTGTGGAAGACGCCACTCTAGTTTTGCATACATGGATTGCTTGTTAGTCTTGGGAGAACCTATTGAATTGACACTTATGGGGCATTATTTTATGCTACCATACTTGTAATTGTTACTCAATATGCAATCCTTCCATCAGACATGCTGTGCTCTATGAACCTCCAATATTTACATTTGGAAGCCTGCCTGTCCCCAGTTTGAAATGCATTGTTCATCTGGAATGAGAAATTTACTTTTATTTCTCTTACTGTTTTTCTTTCAGTCTTACTGTTTTCTTACTTACAGGCAATTCAGTTCCACCATTTGCCTCTCCCAAGTGCTTCAGAAAAAATTTGCATTTAGCGGTTAACTTAATTTGAAAAAGCTAGATAGATGGGAAATGACATTAAACAATTTGACACTCGCTTCTGTGGAGAGTGGTCCCAAAGTGCATGTTGTAGTTTTTAGATTGATAGGTTTGTTTTACTTAAGCTTTCATGAGGCAATTATTATTTTGTCTCTTTTGAAAAGAATGATATGGCAATTATTTACATGGGGTAGTGGTTTTGGGGATGATTAGGATAAATACAGCAACTACCAATTAGTAAAACGTCCTTTCAAAAGGGTAATGCCTTTGGAGCATTTTAAAAAATGTAAATTACCCCAAATCCCAAAAAATTCTATACACTGTTAGAATACTCTTAAGATTCATTTCTTTGAAGGTGAAGTAATATCAGAGATCTGGTTTTATATGTAACTTCTAGGAGAAACCAAATAATCAAATTTAGCTGCAATGAGAAAAAACATGTTTGAATTGTCAGACAGGTAACACACTTGGATTGTCATAAAATGAATGTGTTGACTGTAGTCTACTTAACAAGTCTGTCTGCATTAACTAACTGCAAATATACTGGGGGGGGGGAGGATGTAGTATGCCATAGCATGCTAATATTTGCTTGGCTAGAATCCACTTGAAGTTTAACCTCTTATGTATTGTTGCATCTCCAGACCATAAATATGTTAGGTACAAATTCATGTAAGCTAGTGTTTAATGATAAAAGGGTCATTCAAAGCTCACATCTTAATAGAATGTAAGAAAGTATTCGGGCCCAAGCATTCTAGATTGTCATGCAGTCAAGTAGCTTTGTATGAATTAATGAGTGTTCTGTTTATAGCCCAGGTGATACTTTCTAAAAGCTCTTCAGTTTGCTCAGTGTTCACAATTTGGTTTTAAGAACTTTCTGGATTGATTCCCTGCACACAACTTTGAAGAACTAAAACTATTTTAGCTTTCATACTGTTAACAATGAAATTAGGCTGATAGATATCTTATTACTTGCAAGAGTTAGTGGTAGAGCATGTGTTGAAGGTAAAGGCAACCAGAAGACCCTAGACTGCTGCTATCTGTACTGGGGAGATGGACAAATTGGGTTGTTATAAATTTCTTTCTGTGAGAACTGGGCTAGCTCCCTATTGCTCTGATGGGAACAACTGTTGGAACAGATGTCCAGGAAAGCCATTTGCATAATCTTGAACTCTTCCTGTCAGTAATGTAAGTGTGGGTGATGTGTTTGTTATTCCAGAAATCTGAGGTGGTAGTACCTTGCCCCGAAACATTAGTAAACTGTAGACTGTCAAGTCTCATTAGTCTTAAAAAATTTAGCTTTATAACTAAAGAACAGATTGTAATATAAAGTGGTGTAATGCAAATTATATTTATAGGGTGTCAGCGAAACAGGATTAACTTCTCCAAAGCCATCAACTTTTCTGGAGGCTAGTGAGAGGAAAGGACAAAAGCCATGGTGTAGTAGTTTGAGTTTTTAACTGTGACTGGAGACCAGGGTTTAAATCCCTGCTCAACTGTGGATGGCTTTTAGGCAAGTGACACACTCCCAACCTCTGAGGAAGGCAAGGGCAAACACCCTCTGAATGAATCTTGAAAAGAAACCCCCATAATAGATTTGCCCAAAGGCACATAACAAATGGAAGGCAACACTAAACTTCCTAGGGAAACAATTTCATAATCTCAGAAAAGCTGCAAATACTGACATGAGCCACTTTTGAAATTCTCTTCCTGTTACTGTTTTTATTGATTATCAGTTATGTATTTGAGTTGTATACTTAGAACAACTAATTCCAATTAGCCTGGTGGCTTTCTTGTTCCAGTTGCAAATGCTTTTCAAAGGCAGCAGTGTAGAGCATGTTACAAGTATACCGTTGCACAGATAGGATTTATTCTTTCTATTGCACATTTTTAGTTTTATACATTTGTTGTCTTCTCACAAGTAATGGTAAGGCTGATGTACTAACATAAAAATGCAGAAATTCTGCATTTTAGGGTTTTGATGACAAAACCCAACAAAAACCAGTGCAAGAATTAGCATCTGCTTCAGGACAAGATCAAGTAGATGGAATGTAACACTCTGCCTTTAGTCTGTTTCCTGTATCTGCTGCCTGTGGCAGCCTTTAAACCCCAAGAAAGGCCCCTTCAGCTGCTTTTACTGGTGGAGGTAGGCAGGTATGTAATTTAGTGGGTTTCAGCTGAGGGGAGAAGAAATGAGGATGTGCTCAAAGATATGGGGTACCTTTTGGGAGTACTCCTTAGAAGAGTGCATCTTCTAAGGAGGGCAAAAGGAGAACAGTTTCCTGCACTCCCATCCCAAAAGGAGGGTACATGCATGTAAGCCAGACTTAAAAGTGTTCATATCACTAACAGAGTGCCATCCTGTGTGTTCTACTAAGGAAAATGTACATACTTAAAGCTTTGTTGAAGAAAAGCAGGCATAGATTTAGTTGTCCAGGTGAATCATTGAATATTTAGCACATCAAAGATTAAACATTTCAAATTTGACTCCCAATACCAATGAATTTTATATGTGCCAATTTTCATGAAGCCTAAATTTAACACCACCCCCAAAACCTCACTTCATGGAAGATTTTATAGCTATTTGCAGTAGGTAAAATGAGTCCCACACCTTCCAATGCTTTATACCAGGACCTTTCAGCAAGTTGGAATTGATTTGGCAGATCTTGCCTGAAAAATCTGTAGAACTGTTGGTTTTATTTTTAATGCAAAGAAACAATCTAAAAATGTATTTCTATGTACTTTATTACTGAGGCAAAATAGAATTTATCCTATAATGGAAGTCTGTTCACATGCAGTCTTGTAAAGATTACAGTCCTTTCTGTCTCAGGAGAATGCATATCAACAGCTGCCCCATGTCAGCCTTGCCACATGATCAGTTTTCTGCTTGGTAGACTTTATGAATCCCAAGAGTTCCAATTCAGAGACTGCTCTAATGAAACGAGCACTGGGGAGTGCCAGTTAAGGAAAACCACAACTCCTTCCATCAGGGGACTACACATAAACTGTCAAGAAATGAATTCTGGGTAATTCACTGAAGCACAGCTTCACCCATTTACACACACTTGGTAAAACTGGATAAATTCCTTCACTGTATGTACTCTGGCCTGGATCTTACTGGTGGTGTAAGTTGATTCACCATTCAAAAACTGCTTCAATTAGTCTAATTAGGATTACCAGTAGGATTCAGGTCAATTGGCAACATGATCTGGTTCTTGATTACTTTAGTAATTCATCTCCAGGACAGAAAAATAATGGTACAACCTCTGTTTTTTTTTAAAGAGCAGAGAAGAATCCTGTACTGTCTCAGACTAATGATCAGAGGTATTACTGCTGGGAGAGGGGGAAAGACCTGGTGCCTTCCTTGGTTTGTGAATCTCCCCTCTGAAAATATATAAGCATTATTTCTTAATTTAAAAAGCTTTAACAAGTTTTGGGGTTTCCTGTATAAAATAAGCCCAGTTTTGTAGAACTGGGAGCAAATAAGGAAATCTGATCTCTTCTAATAAAGAAATCTTGGTTTGTATACAGTAGTGGATAAGTGAGAAGAAAATCAGGAAAAAAGGATACTGGGTAACATCATCTATCTGATCCTCACCTGTAGAATTCGAGTTTTCAGCTGCTTTTACAACAGTTGAGAAAGCCTAAGAGAAGAATGCCACATTTTGTAAACATCTGGTAAAACAAATATTAAATTTACAACCAAGAATATATACACACTACAGAAGCTTGCAATGCCCTCACTAGATAGCACATCAAAATGTTAATGGGGGTGGGGGGTTTGCAATCTAGGCATAATGAGATATAGGTGGGCTTTCAATATTTTTGCTAGGGTAGTATTTTAACTTTTTGGTTAATAATGAAAGGACAAGTACTTTGCCACATAAACCCAACAGCAATGGAGAGAAACTACACCTTCCCTTCCTTTCTCTACACAGAACTGGGAAACAAGTGATCTATCCCTTACAAAAACACCAGTGCTGGATGTCTGCTGCTTCAGCAAAAGCTCAAAAGAAAGCAAATAAATCATTACAAGCTCTTTTGAGAGAACAGGGCATGCTCTTCCCCTCTTTCTTTTGGGACTTCATAAAGGGTAGCAGCATGACACTGCAAAACCTTATTAGTAAGAGGTAAGATTTTGGTCCCAGCAGTTGCCAAATGCCTTCTCTAACACATTCTTCATGTGCTAGGCATGCTTTGCTACTGCTGTTAAAATAATAATAATAGTAATAAAATTTATTTATATCCCACCCCTTTGAGGTCAATCGAGGCAGCTAACAACAATAAAACGATACATAGAACAAACAAAATCTAATCCCCCCCCAAAAAAGTTATTAAATCAACTATTTCCCCAGTGTTTTTCAAGGAGCAGCAATGAGATATGAGTGATGTTTTCTGCAAACTCCCAAGACCAAACTTCTTTGTCTTGTAATCTGGGCTTCTTGAAGGGAGCCACAACAAAGCTTCACTGGCTACCAAGGATGAAAAGAGATAACCTTCTTTCTTCCTTTCTCAAGGAGGAGCAGTGAATTATGGCCTCTCTTTGCACCAAAGTCTAAAGGAATAGAAGGTTATTTTTCTGCTGAGCTGTTGAAGACAGTGCCAGCACCACTTTGCTATGTTTCTTTTTTAAAAAACTAGCAAAAGGAGGGATTGCTAGCCTTTTCATTCACAGGAAAGAAAAGGTGGATGGTTTCTCTCCCTTACTGTCACTTTGAAGGAAAAACAATGAATCAAAATGGAATAAATGGAATAGATTTAACACAAACAAGGCTTTTGATTGAAGCACTGCTGTCCTTATTGTAAGGAGAGGAGTTCCTGGTATTGGAACATTTATTGAATCTGGGTCCCAGCACTAGTGGAAGGTTATAATGATTGCAATTTGTGGAGCCTAAAAATAAGGAAGCCACTGCATGGTATACGACAAGAACTCAAGATTAGGAAAGAACGAGAGACAATGACATTCCAGTGGAGATAAAAACGAGACAATGACAAGCCGGTGGAGATTCAGCACAGTACAGAAGCAGTCATCAAGTGATTCATGTTCACATACCTCTAACCAGTCAACAAGGTTAATTAATCTGCCACACTCCAAGTGAAGCTTGTAAGCTATACAAATATCAGGAGCTGAGTTGGAAATGGAACCTGCATCACTTTTTAAAGATTCATTCTAATAAAAAAAAATCAATAGAAAAGCATTTATTTATGTACATTTCATTTATATGCTAATTATTCCATCTCCTCACTCCACTTACCCACTCACAAATGACACTTGGCAGCCTTCTGACATAACCATCATAATCCAGGCCATTGTTTCAGAAAGCTGTAATAGTGAAGCTTTAGAAATATGAAACTACAAGCCATCGAAAGTATGTAAGTAACTCAATTCACTTAAGTTTATTGACTAAAAAAACCCGGGGGGAAACCCTTCAAATTTTGTCAACCATAACCAAGACTTTCTTCTAAGTAAGACTGAAATGTATATTAAAACAACTCCTACACATTATATGAGCAGTGCAAACGATATCCGATGTGCTGTGCCATCTCTACACACAAGCATAACCCTTGCTCCTACTTCATTGGTAAAATAATTTTTCAATAGAAAACTAGTACTGGATGCACCAGATGTGAAGAAGGAGCAGGTTGATACATGAGTCTAAGTCAATTCTTTCTACACATCATGGCATTGTCAGTGAGAAAACATGTTCCCCAGGGCTGAAGGCTTCCCTAGTCACCAGCCCAAACATCTTCCTTTAATATGTGCAAATATACACCCACCCACTCTTAGGCCACAGTCAATAACAGTAACAGAATGTAGCCCTGGCTCTCTTATTCCTTCCAACTATGATTCTAATTTTAGTGGTTTTCTGCTGAAATTCATTGGTGAAAATATGCAGCCAAATTTCAATAGTTTTTGGAATTGACTTGGCAAACCCCATATGTTTCTCCCCCTTCCCTTGGAGGGATGCACATGTGCTCCTTGGTGAGTACAGAACATGCTGCCCAAATCATGCTGCTTCAGTCACATGAAAAGAAAAATGGAAAAGAGCTGAAAAGGCAAGCTACTATGACTTGCGTATCTGTGAAGGTGCCTTTGCTAATAGATGGATTACATCTCTAGGAAAATTAGTACCAAGATTCTTACTAATATGCTGTTTCTTTGGCATTTTAACATTTCATAATTTTGTTGTTACAAGTATTTATCATGAGACCTCTCACCCTGTTTTGCAATTCATAAAAAGAACAGACTGCTGAAGGTGAGAAAATTATTTCCTTCAAAAACACAAATACCAGTAATGGACTGTAACAGAGAGACTGCTATACAGATACCCAAAATACTTGCCCAAGAATACATAAGATCTTTATCAGATATACCAGACCTAGGACTTGGAATTTTATCAAATAAACCGGAAACGACATTAACCTTGTTCTTCTATTCCAAGTTCTTGGTCTGTCCGTAATCAGACAAATGTGTAGAGCAGATTTTTTATGGGCACAGGCACATTTTAAATCTGAGCAGAGAAGTATATGTCTGCTGGAAAATCAGTCTATAGAGTTTATTTTTTTAAAAAAATGAAATATTTTGTCAAATAAAAACCATGGGGATGATAACAAGACTGTCATAACCACATTGTGACAGATGCACCTGAATAAAATGAGCCAAAACATATCAAAAACACTCCACAACCTCTCACTGAAAAATTGCATTTCAAGATAAGATTCCATGGGATTCATCACACTGAACCCAATGAATGAAGCCAGTGCAGGCCAACTTCAAACATGGGAAGCACCATGTATGCCATGGAAATATTGAGCACTTTACTGTTTCTTACCTTCAAATAGAAATATGGATTGTTGAGAGCAGTGTGAAGAGCAATACGGGGAGAAGCATTCAAATGTTCACGGAGGGTATTGGCTGCACTGAAGTACATCACCTCATGCAATGTCTGCATTTCTATAGGTACAAGGTAATTTCTGAAAAAGCACCATGGAGTAAAAGGATGTGAGAGAGATACTAATCTAGATTAATCCATTTCATATCAAAATCATATCAAAAGCATGGACATTTTGTATAGTACTTGGGTGTCATGTGGCAATCATGATTTGGAGCCCTAAATGTATTAAATTATCATGGTTTATCAGTACTTTCTTCTGTGGAAGCTACATGGGATGACACCCTTTCAGATACACATTGAATCTCCCTTATCCAAAATGCTTAGTATCAGAAGTGTTTTGGATTTTTTCAGATTTTGGAATATTTGCATATACATAATACGTTAGAGCTTGAGATAGTACCCAAGTCTAAACATAAAGTTCATTTATATTTCATATATATCTTATATACATAGCCTGAAGGTAATTTTTACACAATATTTTAAAATAATTTTGTACATGAAACAAAATGTGTATACATTGAACCATCAGAAAGCAAAAATATCACTATCTCAGCCACCCATGTGGGCAATTTTTGGATGTTAAGAGTATTACAAATTTCTGGATAAGGGCTACTCAAACTGTACTGTTCTTAAAGCCATATTTCTGTCCTCAAGAAGCCTTTATGAGCCAAGATCAAACTGGAAAAAAATCAAATGCAACCCTAGTTTCTTGATACTACTGCAGTTTGCAAGTTGCATTTTGGTTCCCACCAGCTGTGGCCATTTTATTTATTTATGTATTTATTAAAATACTAACAGTGTGTCTTTTGTGGCATGTTGCTGTAACAAGGCAGTGTATAAAACATTCCATATAAAAAACAACTGCTATATAAACCTACAAAATTAAAACCACATTTACATCCATTTCAAATAAGCAATATCAAATCAACCACAAATTGAAATGGAAAAATCTTAGGAGATTTTTTAAAAATCAACAATGGTGGGTCATAAATATATCCTGAGGGGTGGATCTTCAGAAATGCAGATAAGCCCTTGTTTCTAATGCTGGCAGTCCTATCCTTTCTTACAAGTCAAAGCTAAAGCCTTTGAAGCTGATAGCAAAACTCAGGCAGGCTTATATGGCCTGCTCCCAGTTTAAGGCTCCAAAGGCCACTTTAAATTTGGCCTGAAAACCAAGACTAAGCAAGAATTAAAAAGCACATCAATTAAGAAAATGCAACACCCACTTGAAAAAAGCACCATTCTCAGTCATGTAAAAAGCCTGTCTGAATAAAAAGAAATTTACCTGCCTGACAAAAAGATGGGGCAAGTGCAGCCTCTGTGGGTGCTTCCACAGCAAGGCCACAGCTCCCCCAGAAACAGCCAGGAAAGAACTGGTGTCATGTCTTTGGACCATACAGGCCCCACAAGCATTCTCAATTTGGTACTAACTGAAGTTTCCACACAGGTCCCTATACAGGACAACTACAGTGATCCAGCCTAGATGTAACCACAATGTGTGCCACCGAGGTAAAGTTGGGTTCTTTAGAAAGGGCTGCAGCTGACAGACTAAACTGAACATGGTAAAAAGACAAACATAAAAACAGCACTTCTGGCCACTGATGCTGGGACTTTATGTCCTAATGTGGAATGCATTAGAGGGGGCACTGTAGCCCTGAGTCTAATTTCCAAAGTCCTCTGCAAACCATTAGTTCAAACAACTAGCAAACAATGATCTGTCCTTTCTCTGAACACTATCCTGGTGAGAATGAAGAGGGAGACAGGAAAAGAAAAGCAGAAAGACAAAACACCCACTTTGGGCTCATGGCCCTTTCCACTCTTGGCTTGTCTCACATGCCACTGAAATGTGGCTATGACACTTTCTGGAAGGGAATGTTTTCCTTAAAAGAATTTTTTTAAAGATGCACCCCTCTATATGGCAAAAGTGTATACTAAATAAAGTATTGGCATGAGACAGATTGATATCTTGTTAGAGTGTCTCCAACAGGCACACACTTTTTATTCCATATTTGTAATTTTCAGTACAAATGAGTAATAGGTATGTTTGATTTAGATATAACAATCTGTTGGATTCAAAGTTAGTTATGTGTGATACAGCTCTTCCTGCTTTTAAATGACTTATGTGTATACTTCCAGAATTTGTTAAATTGCATCCTCCAATAATGCTCTGAACTAGGGGAACTGTGGTTTAAGTGATTCCTATAAACCAACTATTAAATCACAGCCAATATGACTTTGAATTACATTTTATCAGTTCAGATATCATGGGAATAATTTAATTTAACAAAGTCCAGAATTATTTAATTAGGATGTATCAGAGAAGTGATAAAGGCTGCAGGCAACACATGCATACATTAACTCATTCTTGGTCCTACAACAATGGTTCATCACACATGATCTGAATATTTCTTGACTGTTCAACTGACACATATTTGCTATGCAAAGTATGCAACAGTACATTCTTGAGCACTGTTTTGTAGTGGGATGGGAGTATTTAAATAAAGACATTAAATAAATATTTTAAAATTGCTTACTTCACAAGGCTATCTACAAAGTCAACAATTTCAAAACGGAGCATTTCAAATTTTGTCAGTTTCTTAAGCCTTCTTGACTCCTTCATCTCCAACAAAGTCTAAAACAAAAGTAATGCAAAAAAAAAAAAAAAAAAAAAGGCAATTCCAAGTTAATATGCTGGGTAAATAATCTGTCAATGCTAATGGGGTTACCAGATTTTTCAAGTAAAAACAACAAATGTTCCCTACAATGGAAGATAAAAAAGAGGATTAGTTGCAATGATCAAATAATACTGTGTGCCTTAGCTGGTACAGTTGCTCTTTTGGAACTATTAACAATAATGGCATGATGCACAAGATCTAGCCTGTCAAAAAAACAGCTCCTGAAATTCATGATTACTGGATAATCAGAATAGCAGGTACTATTTCCTGGCTTCTAAACTAAACCAATTTCTTACATTAATCTATTACAGAAAGAGTAGGTACAACAGCTTAATTCAAGTTAGCAAGTAAAAATCATGCATAAGTGCACGTACATGTGGTGCCTATGCTGAATGCCCCTCCAACTGTTTCCACACAATGGAAGAAGGAATGAGTACTGATGGTTTAAAGTGGCAGCAGAAGCCTGAACGGTGGTAGTGGGCTATAGGCTGGCTTCCCCAAGTGGCCACTGTGGTGGAGTGCTGGGATTTGGGTGATTCAGATTCTAGTCCCCACTAAACCAAGAAACTCATTGAATAATTCATGGACCCCTGCTTTAAAGCCTTAGTAGCCAAGGCCAAGCACTAACTAGGCTTATTATGGGGCTAAAGCTAAGAGTTCCTCCAGTTATTCCGCTAGAGACAACTCCAGCTTAATGGAAGAATGTGGAGCCACTTTTGTTTGCCCATTCCAACTGCAAAATGGCAAAGCTCACACCAGCTGAACTAGTACTGGTGTGGGATAGCACGCTCACTCAGAAGCCAAGCAAATCTGAGTACTTTCATAAATCCACAATATTCAAACAAGAAAATGCATGATAAAGAACAAATAAGGAATAGAAACACTACCCAAGAGAGCACTGTCATCCTTTCACACAATGTATTGGCATTTCAAAGCTACAAACACTGCGCTGACATTGAGCTTTCTGTCCTTTGCTGATTTTAATAGTAAAGTTGCTGATTGTATGTGCCATTATTATATTCTTCTTCTTATGTGCTGATTGTATGTGTCATTAATATGGCCAGTCAGTGGACTAGTAATGTTTTCATAAGTAAATGGCTAACTCTTGTGCTGACCTTCTGAAGATGATAGAGGTCGGTCTTCTTCTGAAGTTCTTTTAATGAGGATATAGGCTGCTCTTGATCTTCACTGACTTCTACTCTTGGAACAAAAACAGAGGTCAGAGCTGGTCACTAAAAATGATGGGTATAGTCTGGTGTTACTGCTTATCCAAAGAAGGACAGGAAAATGTATACAGTAAGGGGAAGTTAGAAAACACTGGGCTAAATTCCTCTTTCCACTCACTCAAGTTTTGCTAATGCTGGTGAAAGGGGATGGGGTAGTAATTTTTCCCAATTCTCACTGCAGTTCCTCTGAGCACTACCTCCCATGTTATTGCAAAGGGTTGTCAGAATGTGAGAGATGGTATTGGGACTATATAGGAATAAGAAAGAAAAGCTTTCTCCACATTCTTTCTCCCATGGCAAGCCTCTGTTAAAATCCAGTAACCTTTGCAGAGGAGGCCATTCTGTTTGCAGAGAAACAAATCTAGATCCAACCCACTGTGTCCCTGAGAAACTTTCAAACCCTTTTCATCCTTCTCTCCCCTATAACAGTTTTCTGCAGTCAAACAAGAGAGGATTAGGACTTAAAGAATAAAAGATAAGATGCAGCAAGACTGTGAAATCCCTCTGCTTCACTTAATCTTGTATTAAGTCTTATTGGGCACATTCTCAGAAACAAAATAGCTCAGTTCCATTGCCTTCTACTGAGCCTTCACTTATTGTTTTTAACTAACACAAACACACATACACTCCCTTCTTCTTCTTCTTCATCCCCCACCCTCAACTGCCCATATATAAAATCTTTAAGACAGAAAAGAGGCTTATTTCCTAAAGCCTCAAGCAGCAGAGATTTGTTGAATTAAAATAAAAGCATCAATAAAAATAAAACAGAGCTTGACTACAACTTCCTGATCCATTTGGCTTTGATTTCTATCTATCCCTGTTGATGGTACAAACAACAGGGCTGCCTTCAAATTCTTTACAGATCCCCACATATTTGTAATTCTATTCCCACATTTTTGAGTCCTCAACTATGAGGGTTCAGCATTAAGCTCTTAAATATATTTAAACCTCATGTTTGCCAATTCCCTAATTCATGTAATCTTTCCACAGAACCTATATTCCTTACAACTCATATAATCCCCTCCTTTGGTTTGTGCATCAATCTTTGATGGGTTTGAGACAGAAAAGAGCCACAGAGAAATGTAGAAAACCTCTCTCTGAGGGAGTTTTTCTCCTAGCCAGACTCATTTCTGGTCTCTGCACTGGCTAAGGGAAAATGGGCAAGGCTTTGCCAAGAGAGAACTGACAGCAAAGGGGAAAGCTATGTAGCCCTCTTCAGCTGCTGATTCTCTCCACAAATTACACATACTAGCACAGCAAAGGCAAACATGAAGAGTCCCTTGTTTCCTTTGTCTCATAAGGTGCAGTTATGCTTTACCCATTTCCCTTAAATATGTTAAAAAGTGTCTCAGGCAGTCAGAAGAACATGTTTACTTGTAACTAGTTCTTTGAGCAGTCATCTGTGGACTCACACAAATGGATTGTTTTACACCTATCTCTGTGAGGCAGACCACAAAGGATGGGTAGCTTAAAGAAATGTGGTTCTTCAAGCAGATATCTGTAATCTCATATAGACAGAGAACAAGCCATTTCTGTGAGGCAGAGACCACAAAGAAGAATAAAACCCCTTCCTTCACTTTCTGGACTAGTGTTTGCATTATTAGTCCTTCTAACAACATAAACCAGAATTCTGATAAATGTACAGAATTCTACAGAACACAGACATAAGTATGTCCCTCAAGTGCCAGAAGATTCTTTAATCCAGCACAGTGTTTGAGAGTAGAAAGTGGGAATGGGGGAGGTGATTTTTTCAAACACATCTTTTTCTTCAGCTTCCTATGTCACCTCCTACCTTATTCCAACCCCCAACCCCCCAAGCCTTTCCCACTCACTGAAGACTTTAATAATAATAATAATAATAATAATAATAATAATAATAATAATAATAATAATAATAATAATAATTTATATCCCACCCCTCTACGAACAATCGGGGCGGCTTATTATTAAATCAATACAAATTAAAATCAACATATAATACAATTGTTATTAAAAACCCTTCCTAGCGAGCAGCATCAGTTAGGAGCTCCAGAATCAACTTCCAGAGGGGGTTCCTGAGGCCGGGATTAACTATTCCGGAAAAGCCTGCCTGAAGAGATCCGTCTTGACAGCCTTTTTAAAGCTGTCTAACGATGTCAATAGATGGATCTCATCAGGCAGGCCATTCCACAATTTGGGAGCGACAGCCGAAAAAGCCCTCTGGGAGGTGGTCGCATGCCTAGATCTTTGTGGCTTCAACAGATTCCTCCCAGAGGACTGGAGAGCGCGGGGAAGATTATAAGGGAGAAGGCGGTCCCTGAGATAGCTTGGACCCAAGCCATTTAGGACTTTACTGGATCAATTCTGTCAGCAGACAGGATACAACTGGACACAATCTGAAATCTTTGGATTACCTACTTCCACTTCACTATTATAAGTCTAAGAAATGTTAAGCAACCCACAGTGAGAAAAATTCCTTCTTAAAGAAGCACCTCTAATAAATTATTCTTTGAAATGGACCTCTTACACAAATACTCTATGCATGGCAACTATTTTCCAGGTTAATATCTTTGGTAACACTACTAATTGGGGTGTGATGGCAAAATTTAAATCTGCAACACAAGCTGGCAGGTTAGTAAATACCTTCAGGATTTTTAAGCTGACTCAGGTATTCTTCTAATTTTTCTAAGGGGTTTCCAAGATGCTTTGCAGGAGAGGATTTAAGAATTTCCACACATTTTTCAAGAATAGCCTCTAACTCATCCTTGGCCAACATCCTGAAAGAAAACAATGCACCATTTTATTTTATTTTTACATATAAATAAAAAAGAAACTAATTAAATTCTTAGTCAGCTATATGAGTGGGTTAAAATACTTTTAAGTGGGTATCTGTACATGATAAGAATAAGAATATGCCTGCTGGTTTAAGTCCAGAATTACAGCATAGATCTTAGCTCATGCTCCACAAAGCCAGGAAACTGGAAGCTAAGGTTCATGCTTTGACAGACATGCCCCCTGATCAGGAATGACTTTGTGCAATGTTATAAACTGTGTTTGGTTACAGCTTGACCTACATGCACATACACTTTGACTTGGTCATTCAAAACCAAATCCAGATGGGGAACGAGGAGCATGTGGGACAACAAAAGGCACCCTACTTGGTTCTATACTGACTTATGTGTCATGCTGTATTGCCTGATGAACCTTCCTATGACTAGTGAGCTTTCACACCACTCTTAAAACAGGGCCAGGTCACTTTAATTGCTCTGACTGACTCCTGTTGCATTTTGGGGTTTGTAGTTCAGTGAGGGTTAAAGGCTCTCTGGTTGAATATTCTAAACACCTCTTCCTAAACTACAAGTTCCAAAATGCAACAGGAGGCAGCCAGAGTGGTTAAAGCAACCTAGCCCCATTTTAAGAGTGTAGAATGATAGTCTCCTAGATCTATACTAGTTTGTTGATTACATTAGTAGCTGGCAGGATGAGTTCAACAGTGGGAGACAGGAGCTGCTAATGGCCTGAGATGTGGCGCTTGTAACTGTGTGTCTTAGCAATACTGTGACTGATGATTATGGCAGTAATGAGAAATGTCCACACATCTTTTCCGTCAAGTGCTGTGTCTGCACTACAGAAATAATCTGGTTTGACATCACTTTAGCTGTCATGGCTCAATGCTACAGAATTCTGGGAACTGTAATTTGCTGTAGCCTAGAGCTTTGGGGCTCAGGAAAGGCTAAATAGTTGACAAAACTACAATTCTCAGAATTCCACAGCAATGAGCCATGGCAGTTAAAGTGGTGTCAAATTATTATTTCTGCAGCGCGGATGCAGCCAAGGTGAGGATTCAACGTAAAAAAAGCCCTGTGCTATAGGAGGATGCTTAGCTTTCTTCACTTGTCATTTCTTTTCAATCACAATACTACACTATTCAATCAGTTTTAACTCTACTAAGCATCTCAAATTCTAAAGCAACCAGATAGATCTGGCAGCATTGTCTACTAGTAAAAATGCCAACCTGGTGGTGAATGAATAATCTTCTGTTAACTTATTGTAGTTCCAAATCCAAAACAAGAAACCTATTTAAGAAAAATAACCCCCACATAATTGAGCTCCACTGCAGAATCAAAGAAAAGTTACTTGAAGAGGGCCCCCTCTCTGTTAAACCAATCCTGCCAACCTCTGATGTAAGTGATGAACAAGAATAGGTCAACACAAAGGAGGATTCCATATTTATCAGCTGGGCTGTCAATCAAGTCTTTCTTCAACAACAAAGAAAGAGCAGCGTCTTCCACTGTATTTAATAGTAATAGGCTAGCTTAGAGAATGCAGGGCAGGCCGTATGGCTAAAAGCTCTCTCCTTGCTGCCATAGCCCCATATCTGATGTTTGAGGTGACTGTTCCTGACTAACAGCAAGCTTCCTAGGGAAGATCAAAGGTACACACTTCTAAAATGCTCATATCTGAAATTGTAACATTGAAAACCTGGTATCTGGAGAGGGAAGCTCCACCACTCTATCATAACAGCCAGAGCTATAATAAATAAGGTGTCACGAAAGGAAGAATCAGGTTCAAATGTCCACAGAACCCAGTCACTTTTCTTCAGCCTAACATATTTGAAAGGGTTGTTCATAGCATGAAATAGGGTGGGGGTAGCTATAACTGCTGACTGGAGTGCCCTGAAGAAAAAGGGTGGAGGATAAAAACATAATAGGACACAATGAACTCAATAGCTAAATGGTTTTCTCAAAGGGCTATTTAGCATGAATGAAAAATTAGAGTTTGGCTTTGTGTTCCATCTGGCAAGCCCACTATAAAGGACGGAAGTGTAAATTAAAAACATTTATTTTAACTGCAAGAAACCATGTCGCCAGTTACAAAAAAGCCTTCTGTTTGGCAACATTTTTAAGAGCCTTAAGGTTTTCTTGAATAGTAGATGGATGCATTTTACATAGTTAAAATACAGGAAGAAAATAGAAGGAAGACTACCTCACCAGCTGAATGGCTGACTCATACTCTTCCGTTTCCCACACTCTCTTCTCCAAACATGCACAGTACAATTCTCTGATCTGTAGAATGGAAAAGAATGTTAAAGAAACATATAAAAATATTTACAATAAAAAGTGCTAAGTTACAACAGGACTATTTCCCTCAAAAACTGAATGTGTCCTCAGGACTTACTATCAAACATGCGGGACTCAACATTCACACTACACAGACCTTAAAATAATGTGGACATTTTTACTGAGGAGCCAATTTCCAAATAAGCTAGCTGAAGAGTATAGTTAGACAAATAAATAAGATAGAGCAATACAACAAGCTTAGTTTCACTCTAGGAAATTATAAAAACTATAATTTCCTACATCTGTGGACCCCATACCAGCAACTGGATTACAATTTTCAGTGGGAATGAGCCAAAGGAGTTAGACTGCTCCAAATACTCCATTTCAAAAAATCCTAACAGCCTTATGATTATATATATGCACATGATACACAGAACATATTGGATCGCATTTGCCATTCAATAAAAAGAGACAGACAAAAATATATAAACTGAATGAAATAAACAAAGTGAAATAGCAGCAGTCCTGTAAATATTTAAGATATCAAAAGTTACACACTTGTTTTCCTAATGGATATTTTGGAAGAGAAGATGTGAAAGCATGAAGACAACACAGAACCGGGAAGTAATTTTCATGGTAAGTATGCAGGTCTTGCAGCAAAGCATGCACTGTTTCCTAAATAAAAGAAAATAAAAGAAGATTCCTGATTAGTATTTATTACAGCAATCAAGAGAGAACCTCAGCACTACTGTAAAGTTACAGTAAGCCATGGTTCTAAAAAGCAGGACCTGAGTTTTAAACATCTGAAAAACACATTGCCAAATGCCTCTGGGTTTTGCAACAATCCTGAATTACTTTCAAAGCTTTTCCAAAGAATTTGTACTGAATGATTCCTGAAAGTGTTAGGGCTAAACAGAATAATCCCATTAAAAATTTGAAATTACTTGTTTGACAGTATTTCTAGCACAACTATTAGCAGAAAAAGTCTAAACTGTTTAAAACGATTAGCAACATCCCACAATGTAGTGAACATGAGACACTGTCACAAGGAAAAAGATTCATTAATACATAAACGATTCCTAGATATTATGACAGAGCCTATAATGGGCCTCAGAGGGTTACCTTACTGCAAATAAAATAGCCAGAGCACTTCCTTCGACACTGAACTATTCACCCTGGCATGGTATTCCAAGGGATAAAGGGGCCTGAGAACTAACTGGCTTCACATGCTTGTAGCTGGAAACTAGTTGGGCTTTGATCTCTCCTCCCACTCTGCCAAGTACTGAGAGACAAGAGTGATCTCACTTTAGCTGCTCCTGCTTTTGAGAACTCCTTTTCTGTAGCTGTTTATTGGACAAACATATAAAAGTTTCTTCTTTACCACTATACTCTGGTTTCCTCCAGACTTGAAACAATATATATTACTGAAAGTACACCAAATATCAAGAATGTGTTCTCCATGGATCAAGGGCCTCCACATTAGATGAAACATCAAACCTTTCTTTATAATGAAACACCCACTCAAACCATTATTTACCAATAAGATCTTCTTTTATACCATAGGAAGGAAGGGAGAGGGAGAACAAAGTAATGTAGCCAGCACCTTTAAGACCAACTGGTTTTTGTTTTAGCATCTTTGGTGAATATAAACTCACTTCTTCAGATGCAGCACTAGTAATTCATGCTATTGGCAAGGTATAAATCTCTTGAAATCTAATGCATAACACACAGTTAACCTCATCTGTTTTCAAGATAACTTTAGCTTAACGTAAACAAATTATGGCATATGTGGAGCTCATGGATTTGAAGCTAAACCTTATCTCCTGGCACCTGACAGATTGGAAGCTAGTTTTCTTCTCCATGCTAGAATAAGTCTCATTGTTCTTTCTATAAAGATAAAATTAAAAGTATGTGACTTTTCAAGCCCTTGTAATACTTCTTGTGTAGGGAATAATTCACTACATGTATCTTTGGTACGAGCCACAAGACCTAGTGCCACAACAACAAAAAACACCGGAATAATGCTTGTAATTCTCAGTTGAAGAGGCTAGTCTTCTAAAAAGATATCCTATTTGTTCTTGTCTAGCAGGACTATCTTATCTGAGGTTATATCCTCCCATCACACGTATTTCACTCCGCAAGATCTTCAAGGCTTTGCAGATTTAAGGCAAAAATCCATTTGTATGACATTTCCTCTAAATTTTGTGGGTACATATGACAGATAATTTTGTACTAGGTTCTTTTATTTGATGGCATTGGGCTGTTTTTGACAGGATTTTCCATTAACTTCAAACGTGGTTATAACTTTGAAATAAAATACGACAATTCCCAAAGAAGGGAGATTTAATTCAGCTTTATGAAAGCCTTTTCTAAGTTAGAAAAATGTAACACTGAATTATTGGTGCTTTTACTGCTGTTGTTTGCTACTTTATCTTTCTATGGATGAACGATTTCTAGCAGTTCAAGATGAACTCAAATCTCCACAGACGTAGAAAAAAAAGGAGGCTGATCTTTCAGAAATAATCCTTCACTTCTAAGATAGCAGAGCAGCATTTTAATGCATATTAGATTTAAGTCTTTAAAAAACATTCTGCATTGTTTCTATTGGAGAGAGGGGTGTCTTCTGTTTGGCTCGATAGTGTTTTTCACCTCTTCATAAGACAGGAAAATCAGAAAAGGACCGGGCATACCAGAAAGCTTTCTTCACTTCCAACAGCCAGGAATTCATGTTTTTCTCAGTACCCCCATCTGCTTTGCTAACATTCATAATTTCTCTCATCACATATGTAAGAAAAAAGTGAAGTTCTATAATTGAGAGTAAATCTTATTAAATTCAGTTGTTACTTCTCAGTAAACAGGAACTCTGTTGGGCTGGCTGCAAGGATCATAAGCAGGCTTACCAGAAGCAAGTCTACTCAGTGAATGCAGTGGTTAACATATGACAATAAACTACTGCCATCTTTTGCACTTGTATCTTTCTTCCATATACCTATTGCAGTTCACTGAGGTACCTCTTCATTAGGTCAACCAAAAGCATCTATTATAGCTGAATCAGAAAATCACAGCTTGTGCTAAATAGGAAGTAATGAACTGAATTGTGGTGCATGAGGTGAACAGAAAGGGCACATTCATAGACTGTTGTTTACCTGAATGAGCAAATTTAGATTCTCTTTGTCAGTCTACTAGAAAAGCAAGTCTATTGCTATTACGTAGTTGTTGATTAATTTTTATTGATTTGTTGTACCATATTAACTGCTTTGAAATACAATTTTTGACAGACAAGAAAGGATTTTTATTAAATAAATAACATAAGGAAGATACAGTATTTACCTTCTGCACCATACACAGAGCTGCTTTCACAAGCTTAAATGCAGATTTGTGACAACCTGATACAGATTGTGTCTAATGTTGTTTGTGTCTCTTGATTTTTTCTTGTCTTCCTGTCTTGAGGCCATTTTCCCTCCCATCTTGGCACCAAAGCACCAAACACATTTCCATACCAAGATCTGCACTTCTCCCCCTTAAACCATATTTTAAATAAAAAAACATGGTTCAAAATTATCATGGTGGATAGAATACTTTGCCTGGACAATGTCTCCCAAAAAATTGCTCCCCCCTTTCTAGTTTTCAAGTACACATATATTAATTTTTTTATACGAGATGAGGCAGCCCAAAATAAGAGAGAGTATAGAGTACAAATTCAATCCAACCGTTCCTGATTTTACACAACATTTTTACACATTCCTTCTAATTTTCTAATGCTAAACCATTAGCATTTTTCTCAGAGGAAACTCTGGTAGTCTTTTATTGGAGACTTTTTGTGGTGTGTGTTTCAAAGTGGCAGAACCTGAGGGTGCCTCTGCAAATGTATTTTTAAAGTAAAGAAAGGAGATTAATTTATACTGTGCATTTTTGGAGCATGCTTACCATTGTTCCTTTTAAACCACAGCTACAATAATATTTTCATTCTTAATGCTCTGATTAAAGTTGGTTAACTTCCCAGAAATGTGTATACTAGGGTTAAAACTAAGGTGTGTGTGCTCTCTCTGGGAATGAACATTGGCCAACATCATTATTTTTATCCTTGAAACAAATCTTTGAAGCACTTTAGGCTGACTGATCATACATGTCCCAAGATAACTTCACTGATACATGAACTCTGGTCTCCCCAGTCTGTGTCTACCACCCTAATGTCTATACTGAATCTATCAGTTCGGGTGGTGACAGTCTCTTATATATAATGACTGTACTGCAGCCACAAGTACAGGTTAAATGCTTGTACTGGAGCCACAAAGTTTTGAGTTCGATCCCATGGGCTCCAGGCTCCACTCAGCCTTGCATCCTTCCGAGGTCACCAACATGAGTACCCAGCTTGTTGGGGGTAATGTATACGTTGTAAACCACTTAGGGAGTGCATAGCTTACTGATAAGCAGTATAGAAATGTACTTGCTATTGCTATATGGATATACTGTACTTTACAGTGAATTCCAGTCACGGTTGAGGAAAGAAGGCCTACTAGACCCACCCAGACCTATCCTCCTTCTGTACAGAACACTCTGTCTTAGGGCTTCTCAGCTTTCATCCTAAACAACTCATAATGGAAAACTTTCCTCTAATAATAATAATAAAAATTTTATTTAGATTTCCCGCCTCTCCCTATGGATCGAGGCGGGATTACACCAATAAAACGAACAACAGTATACAAAGTTATAATCAAGTAAAATTAATACAATAAATACAATAAAAACATTATAAAAAATCAATAAGCAGCAAATTATAAAGAACTAATTGATATCCATTACCTAGCCGTATAGTCATACCAATTTAACTTGAGTTAACTTAAGGCCCGTCAAGGAGGTCAGGTAGATAGGCCCGTCGGAAGAACTCCGTCTTGCGTGCCTTCTTGAAGGCCTCTAGGGTGGTGATAAGACGGACCTCCTCCGGCAGGCTGTTCCACAACTTAGGAGCTGCGGCCTTAAACAATCTTTGGGAAGTCTTAGTAAGTCTAGTATTTTCATATTCTAGTAGATTCTTCCCTGATGTTCTGAGAGTGCGGG
>CM034701.1:273973625-273989562 GCA_020142125.1 Phrynosoma platyrhinos | reverse complement strand
ACCAGCTGTGTCAGCTTGGCCAGGGAGTCTGTTAAGCAACGGGGTGGACAATAAAACAACAGAATCCCCAGACTGTCCCTAGCCTTCAGAGTCAAGTAAATACATTCGATGTGATTCATTTTCCAGATAGGTCTCCTGGTCAACAAAATAGTGCTTTTATGGACCAAGACAACTCTCCCCCCAACCCACTTTCCCTAACCTGCTCCTTAACAGTATATCCAGCTGGAAGAGTCTTGACCCAGGTTACATTGCTATCCTCCCCCAGGCAGGTTTCCGTAAAACAAGCCAGGTTGGCATTTTCTTCCTCTAACAAATCATAGATAATGTGAGATTTGTTCCTTACCGACCTGGCATTGCAAAGGAGAAAGGTAAGGGTATGTGGTAGGTTGGGACGACTCTCGGTTCTCAGGCTAACAGGGTGAGTGGAAGGCAGGATAGATTTCAGATATTGATCTCATCTTCCCTTATATTTCATTCCCACCTTGTTAACGCCATATCTCCCCTTGCCCCACACTACTCTAATAGGCTCGCCATGGTCAGCATCTATATCCTCAGTCTCCCTCCCAAACTGGCTGGCTTCTAGAAGATGTCACTTCCACCAGTACTTCTCCTTCTCCTTTCCCAGTGCCAACATTAATCACCATTACTCTGCAGACCATCACTCAAGGCTCATTTGGCAATTTGGCCTCTAAAGGAGTGCCACTCTCACCAGCACCCCTCCCTCTCCCCTCCTGGAGCTGGCACTAGCAATTGTCTATAGAAGGTGCCGCTCTCACCGGCACATCCCCTATTCCCCTTGATAGCAAACGCAGGTTGTCCCAACAGCCTGTGCTCAGGATTCATCTGGCCACCCAGTCCGCGGAGGTGCCAGCACCCCTCTTCTGACTAGAGACCCAGCTTCTGGAAGGTGCCGCTCCCGCTGGCACCTCCCCGTCTCCCCTCCTGGCGTTCGTGGGGATAAAGATATCTAGTCCCAGCGCTGGGCTGTGTATCTACCCCTGGAGGGTTGGGGGTAGGGTAATATGCTGCTACCACTCTACTGCTGGTGGTGGAAAAGGGTGGGCTAAAGAGCCTTTGCCTGGCTGCTCCTTTGGCTCCTGGGCCGCTGCTGGTGGTGGTGGAAGAGGCCAGGCTAAAGAGCCTTTGCCCAGCCACTCCCTCGGCTCCTGGGCCGCTGGTGGTGGTGGTGGGAAAGGGTGGGCTAAAGAGCCTCCGCCCGGCTGCTCCCTTGGCTCCTGGGCCACTGCTGGTGGTGGTGGGAGAGGGTGGCCTAAAGAGCCTTCACCCAGCTGCTCCCTCGGCTCTAAGCCTTATTAGTTCTCTTCCTGGCATACAGGAAATATTAACTGATTCTGCCTCAGTCCCAGATGAGCTACAGCTTTCTTTCCCCCTCAATCACAGAATCTCTATGACCTAAATATCTGAAGGACCATATCTTCCCATATAAGCCTACCCAAGCTTCAAGATGTGCAGGCGAGGCAGCTCTCTTTATCCTTCCATCTCAAAAGGCATGGCTGGTAGGAAAGCAGGATAAGGCTTTCTCTGTGGCTGCTCCCATGTTTTGGAACTCCCTCCCTAGGGAAGGAGCTCCTTCTTTGTTTTCTTTTCAGTGGCAGATAAGACCTTTCTTTTCCAGCAGGGCTTTGGAAAATTTTAACAAGAAAGGGGTTCTTATAGTGTTGTACTCCTTTTAATCTGTTTTAAAGTAAGATTTTCATTCAGCCACAGAATCATACACTTGGAAAGGGCCTCCGCATTAGATAAAACATCAAAGGCCTCCTCTGAAGGCATTTTGTTCCATTGCGGAACTGCTCTTACTTTCAAGAAGTTCCTTCTAATGTTCAATCGAAATCTACCTTTCTGCAACTTCAAACCAAGAACCAGTCCTACCCTCTAGGGTCAGGGGTAGGCAACCTTTCCCCTTTAAGGGCCAAGGGACTTCAGCTCCCAGAAGCCTCAGCCATGTTAGCCAATAGTTCCATGTTGGCCAATAGCTCCTGGGATTCTGGAAGCTGAAGTCCCTCAGCCCTTAAAGGGGAAAGGTTGCCTACCCCTGCTCTAGGGTAGTATTGAACAGGCTGCTCTCTTCTCTCTGTTTTAACCGTATCCATCTAGCTCAATGCTATGGAATACTGGAATGTGTAGTTGTTGTGGTACCGGACCAGTCTGACAGAGAAAAGTAATATCCCACAATACTACAGTTCCCAGAATTATTTCTGCAATGCAGATTAGACCCAATAGAAGGGTCTTTCCTGAGAAGGGCTCATGCAGGCTCGTACAGGAAGATACAGTCTGCCAGATAGCCTGTACCTGAGCTGTATAGGGCTTGATAGGTTATAATCAACACTTTGAATTGTGCCTGGAAACAAATTGCAGCCAGTGTAGCTGTTTGAACAGGGGTGTAGTACAGTTTCTGTAACCTGACACAGTTTGGTTGCAGCTATTTAGACCAGCTGAAGTTTCAGAACACTCTTCAAAGGCAGCTACAAGTAGAGCACATTGCAGTAGTCCCAATGTAACAAATGTAACAAAGACATTTACCACAGTGGCCAGATCCAACATCTTAAGGAATGGGTGCAGTTGGTGCATATGAGCTTTAAATATGCAAAAGCACTCTTGGCCACCACAGAAACCTGAGCTTCCAAGTTCAAAGCTGAATCCAAGAGTACACCCAAAAGTGAAGCTGAGTTGTTAGGGGGGGAGCATAACCTCATTTAATACAGACTGAATCCCCATTCTCTGATTTGTCTGTCAATGATTAAGAGCACCTTGACCTTGTCTAGATTAAGGGCCAATGCAGACCAGCACAAAGGGCCAGCCTGGGGGTGGAGTTGGGGCGGCATGTGCATGGCATGTGGCGTCAGGATGCCTTCTTGGTGCAGCATGCGCACACACTGTGCCAAAAGAGTACAAAAAGGCCACAGCAGCGACTGAAAGGGCAGCAAAAAGGAGGACCGGGGGCACGGCTTGTGGTTGCCGCGGTCCCAATCTGCTGCTCCCAGGGGCGGCCGAGAGCCGCTCCGAACAGGCCATCTGTATTGGCCCTAAATTTCAATTTGTTTGCTCTCATCACCATTATTTATGGGAAGCACCAGTGCAGAACCAATCCAGCTCCTTGGATTGAGGTGGAAAGCAGTAGTACAGCTGAATGTCCTCTGCATATTGATGGCATTGCATGACAAAATTTCAGATAACCTCTCCCAGCTGTTTCCTGTTTATGTTAAATAGCATGGGGGATCCCACAAGTCAATGGTGTGGGGGGTTGCAGGAGTCCCCCAGCACCAGCTTCTGGGTTAGCCCACCAAGAATGAATGGAGCCACTGTAAAACTATGTCTCCAATGCCCATCCCAGTGAGGCAGCCCAGGATACCATGGTCAATGGTATTAAAAGATGCTGAGAGGTCCAGCAAAGCCAACAGGGACACACTTCTCTTGTCCACTCTCCTGTGTAGGTCATCCACCAAGGCAAACAAAGCTATCTCTGTCTCATAACCAGGCCTGAAACCAGACTGAAATGCATCTAGATTAGGGGTAGGCAACCTTTCCCCTTTAAGGGCCAAGGGACTTCAGCTCCCAGAATCCCAGGACCTATTGGCCAACATGGGACTATTGGCCAACATGGCTGAGGCTTCTGGGAGCTGAAGTCCCTCGGACCTTAAAGGGGAAAGGTTGCCTACCCCGATCTAGATAATCCATGTCATCCAGAAATTCCTGGAGCTGGGAGGCCAGATCCAGATAAGATCCTCAAGTCTAAAGGCATATCATTTGAATAACAAGGTCAAGATTATCCATGCCAGAATATTGCTGATTTCTATGTATGGTTGTGAAAGCTGGACAGTGGAGAAAGCTGACAAGAGAAATTAACTCATCTGAAATATGGTGCTGGAAGACAGTTTTACTTTACAGATACCATGGACTGCAAAATGACTACAGTAATAAATGGATCCTAGAAAAATCAAGCCAGAACTCTCCCTAGAAGTAAAAATGGCCAACTGAGGCAATGCACTCTGGCCACATCATGAGATGACATGACTCATTATAAAAGATGATAATGGGAGGCTGTAGGAAAAGACAGAAACATCACAGGTGGGCAGATTTAATTTAAAAAAGCCAGAGCCCTGAGTTTAGAAGACCTGAGCAGTTGCTGATGACAGATGTCTCTGAGGTCTCTCATTCATGAGTGCATGGTAAGACAAAACTGGCTTGAGAACAACAAACAAAAAATTAAGTTTTTTTCTGTTTATGTCAAACTATCCAATAGAGAATTTTGCTCCTGCATAGTAATTCATATTAATAACTGAGCTTAACATTTTATGGCAAGATACAGTAAGAGAATATGCTTATGGACAAGTAAATTCAAGTACAAAATGACTGAGGTCAGGTGTGTAGCATTCCATATAAAAATAAACTAGTACAAACCAAGTCAGAATGTTATTACGTGAGCTTTAAAGTAAAGGAATACAAGTAATCTTGCATAAATATTGATAAGATAGACAACAGAGACACAATGAATTCCTAGTTTAGGCTGCAATTATTGAATGTGAAATACAAAATAATGTACTTTTTAGTATTATATTGCCTTGCACAGAAATATTAGTTACATGGAAGACTTATTGTCTTAGATGTTTTAATTTTAAAATTTACCTTTAAACCTTTGTCATCTGTCAGCAATACAGTCTGCTGGTTTGATACCTGACTTTCAACAAACCTAAAAAAAGGAACAGAACGGAAAGGAAAAGGCTAGTTTCAAAATGTGTATAATATTGTTTTCAAAGAGTTTGCTTCAGAGAATTACTTGATAATATACTGAAGCTTGAGTTCATCTATTAGGCGCTGGTCCATTGTGCCTTGGTCCGAGGAGCTGGTGAGAGGTCCTCCCTCCATCCCAACTGCCACTGCTGTGGTGTTTGAGGTAGAGAACAACAGCCAGCCTCTTCTAGACTTTATCACCTCTCCCCACTGCCATCCCCTTTTCTTTGTGTTTCTTGTCTTTTGTAAAGAGGCACGTAACACTGATGGCGTTATATATATATATATAAATGTTGTTGATGATAATCAATGAGTAGCTTCTTAAAATGATTAGTATAGATGTTAAGAATACATTTTTATAAAGGCAAACAATACTTTTAAAACAACATGGAGTATTGTATCCTGTCTTTTTTCTCATAAAAGCAGTTCACTATATTTTAAGCTTGAGTGTACCAGGTGTCAAAAATATTACAAATATATTTGGTGCACTGAGGGAGGAAAAGAATAATTAATTTACAACATTATCAGAATTTCTTAGATTTTAAACAACCCAAAATGATTTCAGAAAAACTATGAGAGAAAGCTCATAATGAAGAATGAAGGGGAATAAAAGGTGAGATGAGTTACAATAGGGAAATTACATAAGTCTACCCTTGACCACCAAAAGCCAAGGATGCTTTCCTTACATAATGTATTGGCAAGTGCCTGTGTTTGCACAATATTCTTGCAAATACATATGTGCATGCATGGAAAACAATGAGATGTTGGTTAGGTTAGAATCTCTCTGAAAGGGAGGCTGAATTGTAACCCACCATCTCAGGACAGTACCAGTAAATGAAAGTCTGTTTAACGAAATCACTGATTAATGATCTACTGGTTGGAAAAAAAGAATGTGGTTGCATTAACTAGCAGCACTAAGGGGGTTTGTGTGGCTTCAAGTCGTTTCTGATTTACAGCAAGCCTAAAGGTGAAGCTATCACAGGGTTGTCTTGGCAAGATTTGTTCAGAGGAGGTTTTATCTTGCCTTCCTCTGAAGCTGACAAAGCAATTTGCCCAAGGCCAAGTGAGGATTCAAACACAGGTCTCTAGAGTCATAGTCCAACACTCAAAACACTATACCATGCTGGCTCTAAGGATATAGGGCCAATATGAAATCACCGAGTGACTACTGTAATGCTGTTCTGCTTCCTTCTTCTGAATGTTTCACCCTGAAATCACAGGGCCACACATGAAATCTTGCCTAGTTCATTTTAACTTGAATTCACTGTATCAGAGACCCTAAAACCTTCCCCGCTTACTCTTTTTATTAAGTCCTGTTTATGACTTCAGGGACCCCTCTGCCTTGACCTTCCCTTAAATCCATTTTTTCTTTAATTAGTTCCTGGTAGACCTAGAATACTTTCAGCTTTGAAGTATTTCCCCATTGTGAAGCAACTGTATTTATATTATCTAGTTATCTGCTTTATTCACTTAATGATGGCCATTCAGGAAACTCTATGTGTTCTTTCCAAATGGAATAATTAAATATACAATTGTATATTTGTATATTCCCCTTTAGAACATGATATATTCGGTCAAGTCTCCCTAGCTACACTAATGTCAAATTTCCAATATCTCTTACAGGCTCGATTATCTAGAGCATGTTTGAGTTTATGTATACAAGAGTTTACAGCACAACAAATAATGAAGAGATTCTTCATGTTGTATGTACAACGTGTCCCATACATGGAGAGACTGAATGGAATATGTCCATTTTTAGGCTAGAAGATTCAGGTTCTACAGTTGGATCTATGCAATGCACATGCAAACTCCCAGCCTACGATAATGTCATGCACAGTTATCAGGTTCACATAGTTACATATACATGCAAATTTTATCAACTGAAGACATGTTTGTATACAGCAGCAAATGTTCATCTTTTACCTTCTAAAAGATGGCAGCCTTCGAATATTTTCACACTGACTGTGTGATAAATAATTAACTCTCTTTTTAGCTTCCTGAAGCTCACAGCACAGCACACTGAGTGACTGGGAATAAAAATGCTCCAGAAGACACAGCTGTAGAAACAGAAGTACAGGCTTTATCCGAAATGTTTGGGAACAGGAGGTTTTCATGCAGTTTTTTGGATTTTGGAATATTTGCATGTATACAATGAGATATGTTGGAGATGCAGCCCAAGTCTAAACATGAAATTCATTTATGTTTCATATTTGCCTTATACACATAGCCTGAAGATAATTTTATAAACAATATTTTTAAAAATTTAAAAATTTTGTGCATGAAACAAAAAGGGGCTACAGACTGCCAGAAATAGTGCAAATTGATTCCACTTTTAGGGTTAGGGTTAGTGCTAGGAAATCATGGGAACTGTATTTTATTGTGGCACCAGAGCTCTCTGACAGAGAAGGCTCAATGTCTCAGGGGGGAAAAAACAATTCCCATGATTCCCTAGCACTAACCCTAACCCTAAAAGTGGACTCAATTTGCACTATTTCTGGCAGTCTGCAACCCCCCAAAGTTTGTATACACTGAACCATCATAAACCAAAAGTGTCACCATCTTAGCCTCCAAGGTGAACAATTTTAGATTTTATAATATTTCAGATTTTGGATTTCCAAATAAGGGAGATTCAAGGTGTAGTCAAAATGTACAATGATTCTGAGATCTGTAATATTTTCAAAACTTATGTATGTTTAAGTTATTAATAAACAAGATCGCTTACTGATTAGACAGATCTAATACAGTGGACCCTTGATATTGGCTGGGATTTGGTTCCAGGACCCCCTGTGGATACCAAAATCTGTGGATGCTGAAGTCCCATTAAATATAATGACACAGTAATGTTGTCCCTTATATAAAATGGCAAAATCAATGTCTACTTTTTGGAATGTATATTTTTTGAAATATTTTCAAGCTGTGGATAGTTGAATCCATGGATAAAGAATCTGTGGATGTGGAGGGCCAACTGTATATTTAATGCAGAGATCAAAATCTGTGGCATATTCAGAGATACTCACAGAAACACATATCATCCCAACTACTCTTTCTGTTGAAAGATTGCTCTACACTAGGCACCTTACTCCAGCAGTTTACCAGATTTATCATTTTGCATAAATGCTTCCTGTTAATTCCACCTTCAGTATATTATTCAGACTGCACATTATTATTATACAAATTCTGGTTTCATTTCAGGACTGTGAGACTCATACCTAATCCCCAGTTAAACTAGAAATTAGATCTGAACAATCTGGCCTAAATGCAAAAACCTGATTACCTGCAGAAAGCTATGATGCCTGCAGCAGCTTCCTCACTTGATTTAATAGTAGGAAGCAGAGTTGCAGACACATGCACAGTGATGATCTGCTATCTCCATTTAAATAAATGGGGCAGCCTGTCAGCACAAGAGAAAACTAGAGCTTTTTCACTTTTTTTTGTATTACTCATTGTATCTGGGAAAAATTCAATTAGTGCCTCTCTGCTCATGCAGTTACTCCTGTCAGCAAGTTAGGGAAAGTAAAGATTCCCTTTCATGTCTTTTAAATGTATTTCAAGTTATTTGTTTACCACCCACTTCTGTCTATACCACAGACAGCATGTGATTATGAATCACAACTAAAATGTTTTCCCTGTACAGCTTTTCCATTTTTCTTGGTATCCCAAAAATGTCTTATTTTTCAAAAGATCAATTTTTGTATCAATATTTAGGATCAGTTTTCAAAGCATATAACTGTAGCAAAATATGGCCAGTGAGATGCTTTGCTAAGCTGCCTAAGCATAGCGAAAAGGAGAGAGACTTCTTCCGCCAGAGTTTTTGTTTCCATGGGACACTGATGAAGAGATGGGACTTCTGACTCTTACATTCCATTTTCAGAAGACAATGGTGAAGTTCAAGGCTGATGTAACCAACACTTTGCAAGTACAGTCCAGAACAGCTGAGTGGAGGATCACTCCAGAGCAAGCAGAGATTGCTTATGGCATCATATATCACCCTCTGCCCTTTCCACAGTCTTAGCTGCAGACAACTGCCTATCATTCTCCCAGAAATATAGGGTAAAAGAGAAAAGGCCCTTCCTCCTCTTTGCACAGTGGCTACCCAAAGTTTAGCCTATTAAGGCAAGTCAAAAGCTCTACTGATGACCACAAAATTTCATTCCAAGGTTTGCCACCTTACTTGCTGTTTGCAATTTCTGATGATGACTTGTAAGAATTATTATAAGGCAGGAAATGCTCTGCACATGGACAATTAAATGTCAGAGGAAAGTCTTCTGACTCATCTTTCTTCTTCCATGTCCATTTTGTTACATGCACAGAATTCCCTTGTCTGCAGGAGTATTCAACCACATGAACTCCAATCTGAGGTGGCATGATCAAGAAACAGACATACCACATCATTACGAGAATGGAAGGTTAAACACCACAATAACTTTCAAAGTTAGTCAGCAGTTCTAATCTCTGCTTACCTGAAATCCCTTGATGAAGTTCTGAACAGAGAAATCATGGTACAAAAATATGTTTATTAGTACTTGCAGAACCTTCTCACTAAGTTTAAAGGGAAACTGACTTGTCAGAAGAAGCTGAAACAGAAAAAGTAAAGATGAATACATTATTTCTTTAAGAGATAAAAAGATGTAACAATTATTTTAAAATTGTTGCCGATGAAATCCTAGAGCTTTTCCAAAGCTTAAGGGGGTTTCTTAATTGGAAGCTCAAAAACTGCAGACAAGCTTTTCTGAATCCATCAATACTTCCCAAAGTGTGTTTTGGACACTTCCATGTTTTGGCCCCCAGAACCCTTGCCTACTCACTATGCTTAGTGGGGCTTTTGGGAATTGAAACACTGCCCTACAATATGTTACAGAATCTTTGAAAATGCATATGGGTTCAGTAGTTTAACAAAATCAATTTAACAAGTACAGTCAGCCCTCCACTTTCACTGGGGTTAGGGACACAGGACCACCATGTAAGTGCGACAAATGCAAATTAAAAAACCATGATTTGTTTACCTGAGAGAATACCTCTAGGATTCTCTAGGTCCTCCAGCAAAACTCTATGGTCAACATCTGCCAGAGGTTGACCACAGAATTATTCTGGAGGAGCTACAAATGCCTAGAGAAGTGTTCTCTCTATAAATCTCTAGGTCCTCCAGTGCAACCTCTGGCAAAATGTGGCCCCAGAGTTGCACTGTGGAAGACCTGAAGATTCCTAGACAGAACACATTATCAAATCCATAAATAATCAAACCCACAAAAGTCAAACCCGCAAATGTGGTGGGCCAACTGTATTTCCTTGACAGAGAATGTTGAACGGGTATAGCAAAAACAAATTGTTATATAGCTAATAAGACTGAAATAGATATAATTTAATACTGTAATTTATTTAAAATCCAGTTTGCCTCATTCTGCAGTTTCAAAATAGACAACTGCTGTAATTAAGTCAAAAACAAGAATTTCAACTCCCACTCTGGAACTGAATAAACTGAATTGCCTTGCCAAATTAAGCACTCTGTTAAACTGCCTTTAAAAAAATTCAGACAAAGTGTTTATCAAAATCTCATGCCTCTTTCCATTTGTCACATGATTACAGTGCATGACTGCATACTAGTACTATTACAATATTCATCTTTACTGCTTCTAACTAAAATGCATTTTATACCACAGGGAAGTAATTGTAATTCCTTAAATATAAAAAGCATTACATTTCCTATATACTAATTCTACAGCAAACTCATACACTGATTTTCACTGAAATGACTCTATATATTGCAAATCCAGCAGCGTGTTTCCACTGCCCCAGAAAATGCTTCCAGCATATTAAAAAAAGACTGCTGCTTCAACAACAAATAATTGTAGCAAGTTTGCCTTCTACCTCATTATTTCATATAATACCCATTTTGCTTTCTAATTAAATAAAGGCAATTACCTTGTCAATTACTTTAGTCAAATGCTCTTTGCAAGACAGAGATTGGAAGAGCTCTATGCATAGCAAAGAGGAAACCGAATGAGGAAGTAACTTATGGATGATCATTGGAGAAGTGGCAATTCCAAAAATGAGTACCAGTGGAAATTCACGTATGCAATGACTTAGACACATGAGAGAAAAACACAGGAGGGAAAAAAATAAAAGTTGTATATAACAATCAGATGACAATACACCTCTACGTTTAAATAATTTATCAACACTTATTATCAACACTAATAATTTATCAACACTAATACATTGTGTCCCGCCAGGTGTTTGACAAGTGCTCAATTTCTGCAGGCTCAGACCAACCTCAGATACAGGAGCTCCACCAAGCCCCTGGTTGGCCAGATTAATATTGCTAAAGAGCAGTGTTCAGCTGGACAGATACAATTTGTACAGGCCTGCTGTAGTTGACTAGCATATCTGAACTGTAAGAAGTTGCTTTTGTACATCCTGAAGGGGTTTCCCCCCAAAACAAGAGTGCAAGTTATGACTAAAAATGATTTATAGCAAGTAAAGCTGTGTGCAGCCAAAGTTAAATATTATCGGTATTAGTGAAGGGTGTATCCTTTGACCAATATATAAATCATGCAAAGATAGGCAATTTCCATATGTTTGCTTATTTGTATAATTTATTCTGATTCAGCTAGTGTGTGGAGGGGTAAAATGCTTTGGAGTGCACTGAAATTTGGAGTACTATTGGAAATTTATGAGCAACCCTAGGACTTCAGCTAGTCTAGCAATGGCCATATATTTTTAATCACTGTCACTATCCTTAGATTGCACGCCTCTGGCAGGATTTAATGACTGTATCTTCAAATTTACTGTAAATTTATGGCACTATATAAATAATTGATAATAAGAATAAGAAAGAATAAGAAGACAACGACATTAAGTTTTGTGCCAATATCTACTTATGTATTTGTGTGGAATCATGGTGTATACACAATCCAGGTTAAAGTCCAATGTGCAGAAATATTACATATTTTGTTCTTTAGGGAAGTTTCTGTCCACATACAAAATACTGCACACAAATACTTTGACAAAGGGTCTGAGCAGACAGGACAGGAAAACACAGGTTCAGCCTGTGATTTCCTGGCCTGGATGCTAACCTGAACTGGTCCTTGGGCTGGTGAGGGGATGGGCTTACATGCCTGCCTGTCCCATGCCATGTATTCAGTACCACCATGTGCCCCTTTCCTCCAGCTATCATTGCTGCTAGTGAATAGACCCTCATCACTGCATCTGACGCAAGTCTGCTAACTAATGGCAATGATTAACAGAGGTAAGAGGCACGTGAGGAAGTTTGATCAGCCAGGGTTTGCTGCAGAGTTTATAAGAAACTCCACAGCAAATGCCAGGTCAATTTGACCCACATTAAGGGACTTTTGCCCTAGGATAAGGCTGGATCCAGCAGATCCATGTCTGGTCTGCTAAGATATGGCCTGATCCTGGCCTGGGGGTATCAGCCTGCATTGTCCAAACAGGACAATGTGAGGCTGGGGGGTAACATGGGCCTTTTGGCCTGTGTGGAAAGCCCCCAAAACACCTAAACCAGGCAATCACCTGCCTCCTAACTGAGAAATCCTGTATCAACAGCAAAAACAACTTTAAAGTGATGTGCAGCTTCATTGCTTTTATCTGATTTCTATTTTTGATTACCTTTTTTTATTACTAAGCTAATTGAACTCAAACCATTTCTTATTCAGAAATCCAGGAGAATTTTCCTAGTTGTTTTTTTTTTAATTCTTTAAATGCCTTTGAGCTGCACTTCTATGAATGTTTACCAAAAGTTTAGTTAAATGTACTTAGAAGCAAGTATGTGTATGTACCGTTGCAACTTCAACGACTTGTGCCTAAAATATGCCTAAACATGAGTGGTAAATCTACTTCTGTACAAATTGCATACATTTCTGTAACCTCAGCCCATAATTTACCTTCTTGAGCAAAATAGAGTAATTACAACCTGCCTTTTTATTTATAAAAACAGCAAAGAAAAAGCCAATATAAATCAAGATTATCTATTCATTTCCTGTAGAAAATACAGATGAACAGAGCATTGCTGTTCTGGAAACTCCTATCATATTACCTGCTGATAATTATGAAATCCTGCAGTACTTTGGATGTGAAACTTTCTATATCCTTGAAAATAACCACAACTGGAGGAAATTCCCAATGACTAGATGAAAATATTCTTTTTTTGCATGGTGTTTCAGTATCTGCTTTCTTCAATTCACAGCACATGCATTTAAAGACAATTCAGAAAAAGAGAGAAGATAATGTATTGTTCCAAAACAATGAACTTTGCTAAAGATGAACAGGTTGCTTACTTGTAAGTGTGGTTCTTCGAGTGGTCATCTGAGCCCTCACACAATAGGATTTGTACCTGTGCAGATACTCCATTCGGAAAGCTGAGTAGACTGGCAGGAGCCCCACCCCCTCCTATGTACTGAGCATGCCCAATCCCACCTTCTAGCTCAGGGGTAGGTAACCTTTTTGAGCCGGGGGCCAGGTTGCTGTCCCTCAGACAACTGGGGGGCCGAAGCACCAAAAATAAATAAATAAATAAATAAATAAATATTAAAAAATTAAAAAATGCATGCACACTCTCTCAGCCCCAGAAAAGCCATGGCAAACCTCTGTTGAGATTTTGCCAAGAAAACCCCAAGAACAAGTAATAACAACAATAATTAATATTATCATGGCGGGCGGCAGCAGCAGGACCGGCCTGGGGTTGGTCCAAAAGCCTTGGGGGGGCCGCATCTGGCCCCCAGGCCTTACGTTGCCTACCCCTGATCTAGCTACTCTTTCAGTTTGAGTCCACCGCAAGAAATCAGAAGGGACCTAACTGAGGGGAGGTAGGGAAGGTTTGTGTGAGGGCACAGATGACCACTTGAAGAACAACAGTTACAGGTAAGAAAGTTTTTCTTCATGGCCTCCGTGCCTCACACAATAGGGTAACTAAAAAGCCTACCTGTGGCAGGTGGGAAGGTCACTGCAGAACAGAAGAGAGAACGGCACAGCTGAAGCTGGCATCCTGACAAGACCTGGAATCAAGCTGCTAATGCCAGATAAATATGGAAGGCTGAGACCACTTGGCTACACTGCAGACATCAGGCAGGGGGATGCCTCTGAGGAAGGCAGCAGATGAGGAGACAAGCCCTGGTTGAGTGTAGGCACACACCAACAGGAGGAGGGCATATGGCAAGTTCATAAGCCAGCAGGATAGTCTGGGCAATCCACTTTGCAAACCTTTGAGAGGAAACAGGGTGGCCTTTTTCAGGTCCACCATAACAAACAAATAACTTGTTGGTCAACCTGAACTCAGAAGAATGCCAAATCACGGCAAACATCAAGAGTGTGCATTATCTTTTCCAGAGGTGTGGAAGGATCTGCATAAAAGGTGGGCAACAATGTCCTGAGAAAGGTGAAAAGCGGATATCGCCTTAGGGAGAAAAGAGATGTCTGGTCTGAGAACCACCTTTTCAGGAATGGGTCATCAGAGCTCAGTGCAGTCAGCTCAGAGGACCTCCTGCCAGAAGTGATGGCCACAAGGAATGCCACCTTGAGCGTGAGCCCAGAGGTTCAAAGGGCAGCCTAGTAAGGTATGTGAGCACCAACGAGAGTAACCAAGAAGGAGCCAGCAGAGGCAATGGAGGGTACAGGTGATGCAGACCCTTGAAGAATCTCTTCAGAGTGGCAAGGTGAAAAACTAAGCGGATGGTGAACCAGAGAGCTGGTTGGCCATGATGGCTGACAAGGAGACCTTGAGGGATGAGAAAGCTAGTCCTTGGCCACACAGATGGAGAAAGAACTGTAAAGCTATGGAGAGTTGAACAGGTGAAGAGGGCTCAGCTTGGCCTCAGCAAAGACACAGAAACGCTTCCATCTGTAGGAATAAGTAAGACCGCTTGGTAGGGTCTTTCCTGGAAGCAGAGAGGACCCATAGAAGTTCTGGAGTGGTCAAGGATGGATCCTCCAAGCTGTCATGTGGAGGCTGCATAGGTCCAGGTGCAGGACTGCACTGCTGGAGTGAGAGAGAAGGTTCAGCCAGTTCGGGAACTTGAGGTACTGGCCCCTGGACAGGTGAAGGAGAGGGGCAAACCAAGGTTGTCTCAGCCAGCAAGGAGCCACTATCCTTGGTCATTTTGGCCACAACTTTCGCCACCAGCGGGAGCGGAGGCAAGACATAAAGGAAGCGACTGCTCCAACTCAAAAGGAAGCAGTCTCCTAGAGACCCTGTCCCTAGACCTGCTCTGATGCAGAATAGTGGACACTGTGCATTTTCTGGAGTGGCAAAGAAATCTAGGCAAGATGTCCCCCATCGAGATGTTATCAGGTGAAATGTCTCCTGTGATAGTGTCCATTCATGTTGAAGAGACTTGTCTCACCTGAGAGATTCTTCTAGAACATTGTCCTTGCCAGCCAGATGAACAGCCACCGGATGAATAGAATGACGATGGCACCACGTTTAGAGATGGAGAAATATTGAGGAATGGGTTCTAGCCTGTTTATTGATACAACAGACTGTGGTGGTATTTTCTGTTATAACTTGGACAACCCTGTGATGGAGATGATTTTCGAAGGCTCAAAAGGCCTTGATGACAGCCAAGAGCTCCAGGACACTGATGTGCATCTCCGCTTCTGAAGGGGACCAGTGACCTTGCACACCAAGATCTGCATTATGGGCTCCCCAGCCTGTCATGGAGGTGTCTGTGGTAACCATCCTTGAAGGTTCCAGAGACTGGAAGGGCATTCCTCTGAGGATATTCCTGGGGACGAACCACCACAGAAGGGAGGTATGCACATGTTGAGGAAGTGTTAGCTTCTTGGACTGTCTGTTGTTGAGATGATCGAAGAGAGAAAGAAACTATTCTTGTAGCAGGCAGAACCTTAGGTGCACCAAGTACAGGGACCACACAGAGGAAGCTGCTGGGGAGGAGGTCACTTCACACACACAGGAAGTAGACAGCTGAAGTAACGTCATACACAGAAGTAGGGAAACCAGGGATCGTTCTGGAAGCTTGTAGCTACACAATCGATTTGAAGCACTCTCCCTTATCAGGGATGATGAGGAAGAGCAGTAGGGACAGTCCTCAGAGACAGTGCAGGAGACCCTAAGAGTACCACTGCAGGGAACAGCCACTGCTAAGCTTTGGTGGAGGCATGTGGTGGTGGTGGGACTCCTTGCTGAGGGGTACAAAAGCAGTGGTTTGTGGGCCTGACA
>CM034701.1:273922811-273942653 GCA_020142125.1 Phrynosoma platyrhinos | reverse complement strand
CATTTATGGCATAGTCCATTTGTCTGTTTGTTTTGTCTTTACTATAGCTAAAATGTGATGCAGTAGTGAGCAAAATTGGCACAGGTGAAGGAACAGTGAACTTCACAGTAAATCGAGAATTGTTAGCAAAGGTAAGAATCTATCTTGCACAGTATCAAAATAGTGAAAATGTAGGTGCTTGATGTAAAAACAACAACAACAAACAAAACTACATGTTAAATCCAATCTTTGTGTGTGGATAGGACTCTGGAATATATATATATTTTATTTATTTACATAAGTTATTTTCTACATCTTCAGTATACATTTATGTTTCCATATCAATTAATCAAAAATGGCAAAAGTTCAATTTAAAAAAGTAATAAAATTAAGGATACAAACTTGCACCTGAAATTAAAACAGTACTAGTTTGTTCAAATAGCCAGTAAAATCAAAAGTACTCTGAGTTTAAAAACTAACATTATCCTTTTCTTAACACTTGGGAAAACATTCATGTTATTGTATGATTGAGTTGCCTAATTCATATAGTATGAGGAAGCACTGAAAAATAATGACTTTCCCATTTCACCAAGAAGGTTCATATGAACTAAAAAGAAGAACTAACCAGATTGACTGCTCTCTGTGAATCTGCAAGCTGCCTACCAGTATTTAATAAACTGCTGTGATATGACAAAAGCCATTTTTGTATGTGGAAACTGCATGAACACTATTGAACAATAAACTGTATGAACAGTATTGTAATATTCACCTATTCTTGAGTTTCTGTCTTCTAAATTAATACCTATATTTGCTGTATTTGTTTCCTAAGACAGTGTTGCAGCAAGTGTTTGAAGATGGCCCTCAGTATGGACTGAAGAGTGAACTTTTCACAGGATTGCCTCCCCAAAAGATTGTAATTGAGTTTAGGTGAGTGTATAGGCTAAGTTATTATGACTCATATTACCAGAATGCCTTCACTGTCACAGGAGTCTGTGGGCTGTTTAAGCAGGTTTCTTTGACTATGTGCAGGCATAGATCCACTGAGCTTGTTCTGGGTTTAGTTTTATTTATGCCATTCTTTCTACTGCAGTGTGTGTCTTGGGAGTTTATCACACGGGGAACCCCATGCAGAAACGGGCTTTAAAGTTAAAAAAAAAAAAAAACGCAAAAGCTTTCAATGAATGGGATTTCTCCTGTTCTGCCCTGTGTGAAAAGTGAAAGCGCTGTTAAAAGGTTAATCCGAACGGAAATTAGACAAACACTGTTTCTTTTTACTTTCGGGATCTTCCGAAAATAAAAAGAAGCAATTTGTGTCTAATTTCTGTTCGGATTAACCTCCTTTTAACAGCAACGTCGTCTTTTGCGGGTTTTGTTTAATTTAAAGCCCCGTTTCCGCACAGGATTTCCCCTGTGTGATAAACTCCCTAGTTGAGTTCTTACCGCTTTTTTTAAAAAAAGACATATAGTTAGAACATACGAAATACTCCAGCACATCTTCCCCTGGACTGCATCCTTCACTTTTCTCATTTCTGTAGTGTTGTTATTGTGTGCCTTGAAGTCATTTGCAACTTGGGCAGCCCTAGGGCAAGTCTATACCAGAGTTGTCTTGGCAAGATTTGTTCAGAGAAGGGATCGCTGTTGCCTTCCTCTGATGCTGAGAAAGTGTGACTTGCTCAAGGTTACCCAGTGGGTTTCTAATGAATGGAATTTCTGTTATGATCCAGCCTTTATACATTTAATGCAGTAAAATACAGGAAAAATACATGCCCAGGAAAAATAATTGAATTCCACCACTTCATCTCAAGTGAACTATGAATCAGCACATAATTTTTGAATCGTAAGCTTATACATTGATATTGCCCCAAAGTACTTTTAGTACAAAGATAATATATTTTCAAATGACTAACACTACTAATGCTTTCATTTGGGAATAGATGTTCTCCAAATCTTTATTTTTTATTTTTTTGCATTGCTTTTCTGTTTTCATGGGTTAGCATCCCAGTCATGTTTTTCTTTACAGGACACAAAATGAGCTTGGAAACACAGCTGTTTGTATGTAATGGTCTGACTCTCAATAACTCTTAGTTTCAATGTTTCTTGCAGTTCACCCAACATTGCAAAGAAGTTTCACGTAGGTCATTTGCGTTCCACAATAATAGGTAAGATATTGAACTGGAGTCTAAAAGGAAGGAAATAGCATAATAATGATGCTTTGAGTTGGGGTGGAGGAAATTGTAGGGTGCTGTACTTCTCAAAGCCATTTTTGAGGCCCCCAATTTTTTTTTTTACTAAAAATGTCCTCAAACCCTCTAGTTGACTTATGATATACAGTTGGCCCTCTGTATCCATGGACTTTTAATCCATGGATTCAAGCAGTCACGGCTTGAAAATATTCAAAACATATATAAATTTCAAAAGGCAAGCTTTCATTTTGCCATTTTATATAAATGACCATTTCTACTATGCCATTGTATTTAATGGGACTTGGGCATCTACGGATTTTGGTATCCAGGGGGGGTCCTAGAACGAAACCCCAACTGATACCAAAGGCCAACTATACTTCCTGATTTTAAAAAGGCTTTTCTCTAGCTAAAATACCCTCCCTGTGACATTGCTCCCCACGTGCTTTACAGAATACATTGGGCATTTTGAGTTTAGTTTTCTATAAGAGTTTTTTAAAAAGTGAAACCTTGAGGATTATGTTGTTTGTAACCACAAAAAAGGCTAAGAAGCACACAACTCCAATGATATTATATAACATTACAAAGGGGATATAAATAATAACAATGTAAATATATTTGAATGAAAAATCAATGTATTATTTTTCTGTGTTAACAAAAGTTTGAAAACAAAATGATAAACACAATAACAGAAGACCAAGTTATAATGAAAAGGGTTGATAACAAGAAGTAAACAGTATGAAAAATTGTAATGACAAGACGTTGTTGTTGTTGCCATCAAGTTGACTTTGACTTATGGTGACCCTGTGAATGAGAAACCTCCAAGTCACACTATCCTCAACAGCCCTGCTCAGGTCCTGCAGACTCAGGCCCATGGCCCTAACTAAGGGCCTTGACTATCCATTTGCAGTGTGGTTTTTCTCTTCCTACTGTCTACAATGGCATGGACAATCCTGACTTTGGTCTTCAATTATTTATTTTTACATTTGAGGATCTTGTCTAGTTCCTTCATGCCTACCCTTTTAAGTCCTTGTCTTCTTCCGTTTTCTCAACTATTCTCCATTTTGATTAATGACTGAACCAAGCCATAGGAAATCTTTATTGTCTACTTTAAAGTTATGTAAATCATCTATGGTCATTATTTTTGTTTACTTAATGTTCATTTGTAAACCTGCCTTTGCATCTTCTTCCTTGTCTTTCTTCAGTTGTCAATCCAACTCTTCTGCTAGTAGTGTAGTGCCATCTGCATATCTTAAATTGTTGATGTTCCTTCCTCTAGTTTTCACATTTCCTTCCTCAGAGTTTAATTCAGCTCTGCATATGCTATGTTCAGCATACAGGTTAGAGTATAAATAGGGTGATAAAATGCAGCCTTGCCTGACTCCTTTGCCAACTGGAAACCATTTCGTTTCTCCATATTCTGTCCTAAGGGTGGCCTCTTGTCCTGAGTACAGGTTACACCTCAGGATAATCATATGTTGTGGTACCCCAATTTCTTTAAGAGTGATCCATTGTTTTTCATTATCTACTCAATCAAAGGCTTTGCTATAATTGATAAAGCATATCCTAACTCATGCTTCTCATATTCTATGTTCCTATAATATGTGTTATGAAGCTTCAGATTTTTCTTTCACCACTGAACTCATCAACAGCTGAATGGCCTTTCATCTTGAGTCCAGTTGCATCTTTAGCCACAGCGCTAGTCATGGGTGTCCTCTGCTATAGCCCAGTAGCTATTTGAGTGCCTTCTGACCTGGGAGTCTCATTTTCTGGCTCTATCTCTTGTTTTATTTTTGACTGTCTCATTATAGGGTTTTCAAGATAAAAGGCTTCAGGAATTGTTTGCCATTCCTTTTCTGTGCAGTACTAACAAACATTAGCTATGGTGCCAATACTATTACCTCTGATAGATCCCCTGCCAGTGTCACCCTCCAACACACTACTGCTGCTGCCCAGTAGCTGGTTGGTGCATTTTGTTTGGCTCCTCAGTAAAAGCCTATATGACATGGGAGACCCTACCAGCATCATAGACTCTTACCTCACATGAGCATGCAGTCCCACCACAACAGAAAGGTTGTGCCATAGTGGAAGCAAGAAATTAGTGAAGGGAAGAATGATTAATATAACAAGAGATTGCCAACAGTGCAGGATTTCCTGATACCCTCCTGCTCCAATGTATCTTCTTCAGATTAGCCATAACTACTTGATAAATAATCACCTGAGATATCTTATGATCCCCGGATATCACAAAGCACAGGAATGTTTTTGTCTTCAGATGAAGTAGCTCAAAGCCCAGTTTTGGCTGCTGAAGCTTTTTGTCTGTCTGGACTTTTGTATACTTTTCAGCAGGGGTTTATTGTGGGGAGAGGGGATTTACAGTTGGTGCACAGGAACATAACTCTCAAGGGTTTGGTGCAGCTGTTGTCCTGACATCTGCCCATTTGTTGTGTCCCCCCTTTTTTTGTTGTAGGTGTTTCTTTGATCAATGTAACACACTGAAATTGGAAAGTTACCTTCAATATTATCTTAATATGCAGTCTATTCTATAATAAGTGCAACAATTAAAACAAAAACAGAAAATTTTTATTTCTTGAAAAGTCTCATTCAGACTACTAATTTTAGAGAAATTTTCCTTAAGGAAGCCATTATATTTGTTGGATGTGGTCAAGAAAAAATGAGCATTTGGGATGAATCATACAGCTTTCTATGATTTTTTAAAGGAAATTTCGTGGCAAATCTCAAAGAAGCGCTTGGACATCATGTTAAAAGAATAAATTATCTTGGAGACTGGGGCATGCAGTTTGGTAAGAAATCTTACTTATGTATTTCGTCTCATGGTTTCATGTCTGGATCTCAGCTTTTTCAGAGTTTACCCTTACAGTCCTCTTTAAGATAAAGCTGTGTCATGAATGTCAGTGACTTGATCTTAGGTGGGCTAACGTGAACTCTGAATTAAGATGTCCTTCCTCAGTATTGCACAGATGGTCTTAATGATGATCATTCAGACTCAAAAAAATATGCAAGAATTTTTGCAAGGCTAATAGGGCTGTGGGTGGCCTCTTTTAAACATCCATTTCCCATGGTTAATGAGAAAGTAGTTTTGAAATGGTCTTAAAAGCGGTCTGTGGTATGACACGTTGAATAACTGTTCAAAGAAACTAACTGGATGTGACCAATCCCTTGGACGTTATCACACGGGGTCTAAAGCAGTCCCATCCCCGTACCATCCCTGTCCCATTCCGGATCCTTTGCCCCTGTGTTCAAACGACGCCGCAGCAAACCCCGCCCCATCCAGTGCCATCCCTGGCGCATTGCAGCATCATCCCCATTCTTTGCAATTCCTCTTTCATTGAGGAATTACATCTTGCCGCGACCAAAATCAATCCAGAACCATACCGGAATGATGCTGCTTTCTTGTCTGAAGCTACGGGGTCTATTCCGGTATGGTTCTGGATTGATTCCATGCCGCTTTCTTGCCGCTTTGAGACCCCGCGTGTGATAACGTCCCTTGTGTATTCCAATGCAGCTTTTGGGCTTCCAGCTATCATATCTGAATCTGAACCCTCTGAACATTTTATTATACAGAAAAGTGGCTTCATCTCTGTGAAAAATAGTGCCTTTTGTTCTTTATTCAAACAGCTTCCAGACTTGTACATTGTTCTTGCTGCAACCAGCTAAGGTCCATGTGCAGGTTTTCCTATGCATTCACCTTTATTTGGGATCATGGCTTATATTTACAGTGAGTTTTGAACAGGTCCTTAAGGCAGGAGCAAGTAATGTGTAACTACAACTCCCATTATCTTTCACCTCAGACTATGTTTGCTAGAGCTGGTAAGAGTTACAGTTTAGTAACGCCAGAAGAGCCGCAGTGCAGCCCCTGAAGCTGTTTTTACAGACTGTCCTTTTTTCTGGTCAAAAAAACAGAGGAAACAAAAAATAACATGTTGTTGTTGTTGTTGTTAAAATGCCACCTTTCCCCAGATATAGCTAAAAGCAGTTAAAAGCAAGAACATTAAAAGTAACAACAAATAAATAGTATAGCACATTCTGAAAGGCCTTTTCCCACTGAGCACTCACCCATCAAAGCTTGCTAAAAAAAAAAATAAAAAAAAAATTCACCTGCCCATGAAAGGATAGCAAGGAAAACACTAGTCTAACCTCTGTGTGAAAGCAGTGCCAAAGCCTAGGAATGGTCACTGAGAAGGCCTTCTCCCATGTTTCCATCAGATGTACCTGTGAGAGTGGTGGGATGAAAGATCTCAAGACATGAGTGGGCCCATATAGGGAGATAGGGTCCTTTAGATAACCTGGTGACTTGGTGAATGGTGAATTGCCTCTCCTGGAAGCTTTCAGGATTGGCTGTTCACTTGATAAATAGGTTACTAGGTTTTCCTGCACTGTTTAACTTGAAAAAACCCCAACAGTTTTTCAAAACCAGACATGGACTTCCCACTCCTTGTTTTTGGCATTTTTGGCAGTTGTGAAGCCTTTGAAAGTTCCCCAGACAGCAGATTGATCCCCAGACCTGCCACAGTTGCCCTTCCCTAATGTAGAGAGATGCAGTAATGAGACAGGGCCTAATCTTTCCTTTTTGCATTTTAGGCCTATCTTCTGTAATCTTCTTGCCAATCCTGATACAGCCCTGCTATCCACAGGTTTCCATGGAACTTAGGTAGAACTTAAACTCTCCCAGTAGTAGATCCCAAATAGTCATTGCCTTCATCTGCACACTTTAGTATTGTGGCAATCACTGGAGTGCTCTTCATTATTCTTACCTTGATATTTATTTAACAAGACATTATAATTTTATTGCAAGATTAAACATGAACTATGGTCCAAAACACACTGCAAAAATAATCCAGTTTGAGACCACTTTAACTGCCCTGGCTTGGTGCTAGGGAATCCTGGAAACTGTAGTTTATTGTGGCACCAGAGCTCTCTGACAGAGAAGGCTCAATGTCCCAGAAAAAAATACAATTCCCATGATTCCTTAGCACTGAGCCAGGACAGTTAAAGTGCCCTCAAGCTGCGTTATTTCTGGCAGTCTGTAAAGGCCCTATATTACCCATTTTGAATACACACTATTCTGTTGGAACAATAATTGTATGTATTATTACATACTTATTGCAGGTCTGTTGGGAGCTGGCTTTCAGCGTTTTGGCTCTGAAGAAAAATTACAATCTAATCCTTTACAGCATCTTTTTGAGGTATGTTAATGTACAGTTAAAGAATTTGAACAAATATGACTGAAATCAATTGTTATGTATGGTGTGACTTTCCATGGGCCTAAACTCATCAAGTTTTAAAACACTTGCTCATAATTTTAAATTTTTATTTTCACTCTTTATGTCTGCAGTCCTCTGGCCCAAAGGGAAGAATTCCTTAGGCATCATAAAAGAAAGGAATACCGGTATCTGGAATAGGGACCATGGCTCAGTAATTGTTCAACTACGGGCTGCACGCAATGCTCCAGTGTTGAAAAAGGGGCCTCTTAAAGCTGCTATTTATCTTCATTCAGTGGGAGGCAAATCCCTCTATAACATCTTTTCAGCTACTAGCTTGGTATAGCATAATAATAATAATAATAATAATAATAATAATAATAATAATAATAATAATAATAATAATAATAAATTTTATTTATAGCCTGCCCCTCTGCAGAGCAATCGGGGCGGGTTACAACATATTAAAACTGACAAGTTAAAACATCTCTCGTCCCATAATCCCACCCTCCCATCCCCTTAAAACAGAATTAAACTGGAAAAAAGAATTAAAATACAGTAATAGAATACAACAATAGACAAACAGTAAAACAAGGAATTGGAGTAATAAAATCAGATAAAAACTCATCTCCCAACAGACAACAGTTATTCCGGGAAGGCCTGCCAGAAGAGGTCCGTCTTTACTGCTTTTTTAAAAGAAGCAAGAGAGTAATAAGACGGATCTCGTCCAGCAGGCCATTCCAAAATCTGGGAGCGATAGCTGAGAAGGTCCTCTGGAAGGTCTGAGACAGCCTAGTTTTCAATGGCTGTAGCAAATTCCTCCCAGAGGATCTTAGGGCACGTGGGGGATCATATGGGAGGAGGCGGTCCCTAAGATAAGATGGACCCAAGCCATGTAGGGCTTTAAAGGTGAAAACCAACACCTTGTACTGTGCCCGGAAACTAATCGGCAGCCAGTGGAGGGATTTAAGCACAGGTGTTATGTGCTCCCTCCTAGATGTTCCAGTGATTAACCTGGCTGCCATGTTTTGCACCAGTTGTAGTTTCCTGATTAGGCACAAGGGTAGCCCCATGTAGAGTGTGTTGCAGTAGTCCAGACGAGAGGTTACCAGAGCATGTACCACAGCTTCCAGATCTCTCATATTCAGAATTTTGTTTCTGTTGAGTATGCGAGGCTACTACAAATTAGATCTGTCCTTTGCTAGATAAGTAGGGAAGGCAACTGTAGAATGGTGACTGTATTGCTGTATCACTGACACAGAGAGATCTTGTCTAGTGGCCTCTTTGTGTCAGTCATACAGTGCAAAAATCATAATTGGCCTAATCTGGATTGTTCATTTATTTATGCTTTTGTATGGAATCCAAAGTTGACTACTCCACAAGAGGATGACATTCAGCAACAGTAATCAGGAAGGATAATTTTCAATTATTTTCCACTATCCTCTTCAGCCATCCCCCACAATCTTTTAGCAGGAAATAGGATTCCCATCAGGCACAATCAGCATGGGCATCTATTAGGAGTTATGGGATACTTGTCCAACAATGTCTGAAAAAGTTTCAGGTTCCTCACATCATTTATTCTGACTGCCAGTTTTTTGGTTTCCTAAAGCCATTGGTGTCTCTGTTGTGTTGCTTATGAATTCATTCAGAACTCAGCAATGTTACCTTTTTTGGATGTTTTGGGCATGCTGGCTGGATTCTGGCAGTTGTCCAAAAAAGTATCTCCCCCACCCAGTCCTGGATTCTATTGTTTGACTTGGAGACCTCTAGGAATGTTCAGAATCCGACTTGTGTTCCACCATTGAGCTGTTATTCTTTTCCTTTTTTTTGATGGAGAGATTCATTCAGGTAACACTGATCTACATTTCTCATTGGTCTTGGTCTCGCCTAGGTCTACATTCAGGTAAACAAGGCATCAGAAGAGGAGGAAGATATTAAAAAGCAGGCACAAGACTTTTTTAGAAAATTGGAGCTGCATGAAGAACAAGCAATTTCATTGTGGCAACATTTTAGAGATGTTAGCATTGAAGAATATATTCGGATGTACAAGGTGTCTACTTGGACCTTTTCTTTCAATATACATAAATTATCATTTATATTCAGGAAGCAGTGAATCTTTTACCAAAAAATTTTGATTATTTGTATTGGATATCCATATACTGAATTCTCTGGGTGGTACAGCTTCCAGCCAAGGAATGCCTTCCATTAGTAAAATTGAAAGTAGTTATTCCCCATTCTGCCACCTCAGAATCCAATATAGTGTTAACAGAGATCCTTATTCTGATATGATTCTGGTGGGTATTTTTCTCTTTCACAGTAACTAACCAGTAATTTTGATGACAGGTTAGAACTGGACAAAAGGAAGATTTGAGACAATTGTCTGCTATGGAAGAGGGATATTTTGAATTCAATTAAATTGAATTGTTAGGTTACCACAGCATTTCTAAATGACATATTTAAATTTTCCATGTTGAAGCTGATCAAATCTGCTGAAGATTTATTTCACTAATTTCTTTTAACTATATGTCTTGTTGTTTTTTTAAAATGCTATTTGCATTTCTTTAGTCTGTGTAGCCTCATTCAATCTCATGTTTGTCAAGTGACACTTACAGAAGTAAAGGTAATCGTTGCCTCACAATAATGCTGATTTTCTTTTATCTTGGTGGAACCATTCAGCGTCTTGGAGTGTGCTTTGATGAATATTCTGGAGAATCAGACTATCAAGAGAAAAGTCAGGAAGTTATAAAGATGTTGGATATCAAAGGACTTTTAAAGAAAACAAAGTATGAACAGGTTATTTCATTTAATTTCAACTTTGAACCATATATTATAATTGCTTCTGCAATAGATATCTGAGTCCTAAAGTTTCTTAAGCATCTATGAAGGGTTGTGAGTGTAGAATCAAAGAAATAATCCTTTGATACCAAGCCTTTCTGTTTATCTGAACTCTGGATCACACCACCAAATCAAAGAATAAACAAAAAATCCCTTGATACCAAAACTTTGTTTATCTGCAATTTGGATCCTGCCACCCAAATGTTTCTCTTGCAGGACTGGTCTAGATAACAAAGGTGATACTGCAAATACTCTTTCATGTATATCGATAGGTTAGTCTAGCTCTCAACACCAGTTTTGTATGTAGTTTTGTATGCTTCACCCTTTTCCTCATGGTCTTGATCAGGCCTCAGAAAAGAGAAACATTCTTGGTAGGGTCATCTTTGTGCATTTGCTTTCTTGTCTAACACAAAATGAACTCTTGGAAAAAAAATCTCTTTGGAGAATAATTCCCCCAAATCCTCCAGGCAGACTGGGAGTATTCAAGGAGTTGTAATCCAAAAAAGGATTTTTCCCAGTCTCTGCACTAAAACATGATTCGGCATTATATGCACAGTCCTTCACAAGCAAATCTAGACTAGGAAATTGTGAGACTGAGGCAGGACTACTCTCCCTTATACTTACAAATCAAGGTGTATAAATTCCCAGCATTTGGTACCGGAGGTAGTGTCAAACACAGGGCATAAGCACTCCCCCCTCCCGACTAAAAATATAGTCATGACAAATAATTTACAATTTACAACCTTTCACTGTACCTCAAATCAGCTATCTCATTCTGCCTAATAATAAGGATGGGCCTGACCGTAAGCCTGGAGAAAGCCTTGAATCTGGGTTCTCCTCCTAGAAAGAGGAATTAACCATGATTCAGATTCTCTTTTACCAGTTCCTAGTCTGCTGCTCTGCATGAAACAAGAATTGTGGTTTAACTTCTAGTCACATGCTAATGAACCAACTTCAGAGTGTGGATTATAGAACTGGCTTGTTTTGACAGAAGGTTTTTTAAATCACAATTCTTGGTTTGTATGTAACTACAAGCCAGGAAAGGAGAAAAGTGAAACTGAATCAGTTCTTTCAACCTCCTGGTCATGCTGGAGAAAGGAATGTGAAGCGTAGGTGTTGCCATTCAAGATTATATGTAAACCAGCCATATATTTTGGGGAAGAAGGGAAAGGCAAGTATTGAGGTTCTTTATACAGTGAAGTCTTGGCTCTGAGTCAATAATGTGGGTAAGTTTGAACATAGGACTGGTTAAGAGTAGGAAGTACAAATATCATGATTAGTTTAATGGTTTTTCACATATAGGGGGTTGATGTGAGGCAGCTTTGAGGTGCAATAAAGTGGTTAGAAAGAGCGAGTAGTTACTTCCTATTTATGAAAATCCCATCCTGTCCCTAGTTCTAAACAATCTCAAATTCCTGAACTGTCTGGAACTAAAGGATTTGTTGTATATTTTACTGAGAAACTAGTGTCGGTGTAGACATGGGTACTAAGACAAATGAATAGCTAGATCAGGGGTAGGCAACCTAAGGCCCGGGGGCTGGATGCAGCCCCCTGAGGCCTTTGGACCGGCCCCAGGCCAGTCCTGCCACCGCCACTGCCGCCGCCCGCCATGATGATATTGATTATTGTTGTTATTACTTGTTCTTGGGGTTTTCTTGGCAAAATCTCCACAGGGGTTTTGCCATGGCTTTTCTGGGACTGAGAGAGTGTGCATACATATTTTTAATTTTTTTTAAAAATTAAATTATTTATTTATTTATTTATTTATTTATTGGTGCTTCGGCCCTCCAATTGTCTGAGGGACAGCAACCCAGACCCCGGCTCAAAAAGGTTGCCTACCCCTGAGCTAGATCATAGGAGGGAATCATGCAGTCCTCCAGATGTCTTTGGACTGCAGCTCCATCCTCTTGGTGAGGGCTGCTGCAGGTTGCAGTCCACCAGCTTGAGGACGGCATGGCTCCTACCCCTGATATAATGGTTTATGGCATATGGTTTTTTTTTCATTCTTTTTTTAAACCGTTTTTTAAGGGAAGGAATAGGAATAGTTCATCTTTCTGAGAATGAAAACCAAGCTGTTGTAATGCGTAGTGATGGAACTTCACTCTACCTCACAAGGTAGGTATTCTGGTCTGATTATTTAGTGGCAATTCGTTCTTTATTTAGAAAACTACACACTGATTTCCTTGTAATCAGATTTCTTAATATTGATAAAATACATAATAGTTGAAAGAGTTCAGATTACTACCGTAAATTTTGTACTTTAAATCCCAAACCAGGATGGAACAAATCAGAACACAATCAAGGAGACAAAACTTTAACCCATACTAAAAGCAAGAAAAATAAAAAGGTCTTAGTCGTTTGGACAAAGCTTTAAAGGACCCAACCATATTTTCAAAGAGAAGGTTTTGTAATTGCAGTAATCAAAGAGGCTCTGTACTGTAACACTGTTAGCCTCACTTAATGTAACCTGGCAGATAATCACAGTCATGAAAAGATTTGCAATGGCTGTTCACAGTGGCAAAAGTATATTTAGTTTTTAAATTTTTAATTTGACCTTTCTTGCATGTCTTTCACAGAGATCTTGCTGCTGCTATAGACAGAATGGATAAATATAATCCTGACACTATGATATATGTGGTAAGTAATTTTGGATCTCTGGACTGCTTTATCTAGAGGTGGGACAGGGAACATGTGGCCTTCTAGACGTTGGGCTAGAGCTGCCATCATCCTTCATGGTTGGTTATGCTGGTAGAGCTGATGTGGTGGCAGTCCAATATCTGGACACATTTACCACCTCCTGGTTTACAAGATAAAAATACTGGTGCTGTTGCATGCCTAAACATTGTTCTGTAAAGCATTTTGTTGAAGTGGAGCTGGACAGAATTTGTGCCTGCTTTCAGAATAACAGCATTGTTTCTTCTCATTCTTTCCTCTTCACCAGGAATGTCTAGCAAAACAATACACATGCAGTGTAACATTATGTCATTGTAATCTGCATCTTCCAACTCCCTCTTCATTTTATTGGCTGTCGCTTGTAGACTTGAGGGAACAAATAGGACAATTACATCACACAGTTTGTTTTACTAAACATTAGAGAGAGGAAAGATTAAAAGAGTTAAGGCCATTGATTTTGGTTGCAGTTGTACCAATACTAAAGTATCTAGCTCTAGTGTAATACCTGTTTTCTTTTTGTTATGGCCCAGAGTTCTAAAATTTCAGTGTTCTGAAGGTTTCAGCATTCTGAAGGATAAACTTTTCTGAGGTTTTTCCAGAGTCTGAACATTTCTCAAGTTTAGATTTTTCTTTCAAGGGTGATCTCTCATACGGGACAGTACTTTACCAACCAGAGCTCCCTGTCTCTCCCTCTCCTCTCCTCCTCTCACTGATATATGAGATCAATCCTGTTTTGTGACATTAGTTGCTGGGGCTGGGAAAATTTACATTTGGGGCTTGAGTTTCCAAATTCCCCCAGTTAACAAGAAGATTGGGGGATTCTTGGAATTGTACTAAAAAGCTATTTTTTCCCCAAATTCTGTTACTTCCCCCTTGAACATGAACAATATTCACTTGACTTGTATGTTTAGTATCTGTACTACACTTAATGACTTTTTCTCTTCTTTAAGACAGATAAAAACCAGATCTCTCATTTTCAGCAAGTGTTCCAGATACTGAGATTATTGGGTTATGGATGGACAGAAAGGTAAATGTGGCTTTGCCAAAATGTAGCTAGGTATTAAATCTGTATAAGTATACTCTTAATGTGGAGGGAGGAAACATCCTGTGACATTCTGTTCATGATAAAGGCTATTGATGGCTGCTCTTGGGGTGTATTTATTTTAATTCAGTGGCCTTCCAGAAATTGATGAATTATTATTATTATTATTAGCTTTATTTATTAAGCGCCGTAGATGTACACGGCGCTGTACTATTTCCAACATCCCTCACCATTACCATGGCTGGCTGGGGTTAACAAGAGCTAAAGTCCTATAGCACATGGAGGGGGACATTGTTCCCTAGCCCTGATACAGAGGCAACTTCTGATAAATGGTAGCTGACTGATATCTAAGCCACAGGTCACATTACAAATGATGAAAATGGCAGATCTAGAGGAAATAGGGCCATTATCTCGGAACCAGAATGGCATTAGCTCATTTATTGTAACTAAACCTGTGCTCAGAGAGTCACTTATTTGCAATTATTGTAGTTTAAGTACAAAGTTATAATATTCATATGTGAGAATGGGATCCCCTGTTTGTTACAGATGCCAGCATTTGCCCTTTGGGAGAGTTCAGGGGATGAAGACTCGAAAAGGAGAGGTGGTTTTCCTGGAAGATGTTTTGGATGAAGCTTGCTCCATGGTGTTAGAAAAAAGTGCTTCTGCCAAAAGTTAGCTGCTCAATCATTCTTTAAGTTAATGCTTATACTTATGGTGGTTCCTGGCCATAGCACTTTTCTCCCAGAACCATGAAAGAATGGTTCTTTCTTTTGAGTATGGCCACTTGGTACTTGAAACTATTTCTCCCTTCCTGTGGACCATGGTTAAAGCCACAGTATCAGGATTTGGCCACTCCCTTTGGTTTAATAAACCAGTCTTCGCTATTTAAACAGCAAACTTTATTTCAGTAACCAAAGTTAACAGCTTGACTTCTGTAGAGAGAATTACCACACTCCCCAGTTACAAGCATATAGTAAGCAATGTAAGCCCCCCCATAAACAAAAACATTTTCACTTTCACTCTGTCTCATCTCCCACTCCTCACAACACATCTTTCTTTCAGCTTCTCAGGAGACTGACCTTGGTAAAAGTCAGTACCAACACCCTCTCCAATACACCTGTTCATTATACAGCTAGGGAATCTTTTTCCCTTGTACAAGTACCACAAATCCCATCATACAGCCTCAAGCGCCCTTGTACTTGTTTCATCAGGTTATTAGTATTGCCTAAACATAATTATAATCATATCCAACAATTCTGTTAAAAATATAGACATAAATAGTAACATAACAGAAAAAGTACAAACATCAAACCACTATTACCGGTACTTAGTCATTTTCACGATTGCTACTTAGTCATGATGATGACACTGTTGCAGTGATTGTAACTCCCCCACAACCTACTTTGCCAGGAAATAGCTACATGGGGAGAAGGAGATCATTCTGCTGGCGACTAGAGCATGAATGAATGACATTTCTATCAGGTTTGGGGAGAGTCAGGCCAAGGGAAGTTACTTATTTAAGTATATTTAAATAAGCAGCTGATGTAGAATACTGGCCATTATATTTGGGAATTTGATAGGGAAAGCATAGATTTCATGTATCCTTGTGGTTAAAAAAACAAGTAATAGTACTTCCATACCAGTCCCATAGATCTAGATTTATCACTTTAGAAACAAGAGCTTAGAACCTGCCTGAGCTAGTAACATCTGTTATCTTATCGGCTGCTTGCTTTCCTTTTAAGCACAGATAACAGTTTTTTCCCCTCTCATTAATCTGCTCAGCAACCAAAGAACTCGACAATCCTCTTGAGACTGCTGAAAGGATCGGGCTTGCAGCACTTATCATTCAGGTCTGTTCATGCTGTCATTTTGTTATTTTCCCTTTTGCGATGAAATCCAGTGGTGCTGTGAAAGAGTCTGCATAATGCTTGAATAATCTACAATTTCAGGACTTCAAGGGCCTCTTATCATCTGATTACCAGTTTAGCTGGGATCGTGTCCTCCAAAGCCGAGGCGACACTGGTGTCTTCCTACAATACACTCATGCCAGGTTGTACAGGTAAGTGGTGTAATGAAGAGCAGATTTTTTTTCCTGAATTTGGTTTAGAGTAGTTTGAAATGAAAGATGATTGTGGAGGATGTGTTTGCATACAGCCATTTCAAATGGAGCCTTCTTTTGTTGCTCAGGTGCACTTAAATTATGAGAGATCATACAAAACAAGCAAATGGGCCATGTTGCTTAAAATTCAATCCATTCTTAGGGAAATGGACTTCTGTGCATGTAATGGGACCTCTACTTTCACTTGCACCTTTCCACATGCCGCCCCTAAATTTACTGCAAAGAGCCCACACCTCTGAAGGACATTTGGGGATGTCCAAAGGGCTTCAGTGGGAGGAGGGAGAATCTGTTCCAACAAGTTATAGAATGATAGAATGGTAGTGATACACAGTCCTATCCCATTCCTGCTGTCTTAAATTGAGGATAGAATCAGAATGTTCTGCTCTGTAACTATGCCAATGATGGCAGTCATGACAGGAGAAAAACGGCTAGCAGTTAGTCGGTTACTAGTTTTTTGGTAAACGCAAGTTGTGAAGTTGTATTGTAGAGCTGTATGAAGGTGTCTCACTGCTTGAAGCAAAAAAGCTAACACCCCCCTCCCTTCCATTCCATGTACAGAAGCTGTCTGGAGTTTCCATAACTTACTTCCTTAACTAGTGAAGGATTGGTATCATTCATCACACTTGAAGATAGCAGGCCAATTTAGGAAACGACTATAAGCCATATGGGTACTCACACATGCTATGCTTTAGCACAGGGGAGTAGATGGGAGGCTTACCAGGAATAGTCAGCAGGCTGCCATCACTATGCTCCACCAATTGCAATTTGAGGCAGTTGCTTCATTCTGTCTAATGGTGGGACCAGCCTTATTTCCTTGTATGTGCTCAAGATAAGGAAAGGCAGTTGTTGACAGGTAATTAGACAGTTTTCCTTTTTCAGAGCAATTGCTTTCAATGCTCTAGGCAAGAAAGTTATTGATGCCAGACAGTGCCCTTCAACACAGTTCAGATTTCATCATAGGTGCTTGCTCACATGAGTGTACATGCAGCAGATTTTTTTTTTTTTTTTTTTTTTGCTGTCAGTATTAATGGTTTGGTGAGTTTCAGACAATAAGTTTGTTTTTTACAAAAAAAAAATATTAAGAGTTTCATGTCTGCTGACATCTGTTTAAAATCTGTTTCCTGAAATTATACTGACTTCCACAAGGATCAAAAATGCCATCATCATAAAGTTCTAGACCTTTGCCAGAATTCATCAACCCCCTCCCCCTACCAGGTTCTTGTGCCAAAGAGTAATAACCCTCTCCATTCTTTCCTATGTCACAGTGTATGCCATTTTGAAAAATAAGGAGAATTTTTGAAGCATCATGATGTGGCCTCGGGAGAGAGCATTTGTTGTTCCAATTAAAATAAAAAATAAAAATCTTAGTCTGCTAGGTCAAACTATTACTTTAATTCCTGTTTGCTCTTCATGAATCATGGGGTTAGGTTTTAGGGGCTGGAATCCTGTTGGTACTCTATGCCAATGGAAGTATGCCAGCAGTGACCAAGATAACAGGACAAAAATGGGTGTGCAACAGCCATGAAAGAAGGAAGGCAATGAAGAAATGATGCTGGCAGATGTATCTACCTTCTTTTGACACCAGTGCAGCATCCTGAAAAAAGTGCTACCACTAGAATTAATTCAATAGATTTCCAGCCACAGTCTTCTTAACTGAATTATGTGAAATGAAAGGTTTATTTACTTAAAATGTGATGTGGCATTAGTGATGAGTGCCTTGATTTTTTAATGGCTTTTGAGACTTTTCTTCTCCTCTTCTCACAGTTTAGAAGAGATATGTGGAACAGTTAATCGGGTGTCTCACATTGACATGGCATGTTTACAAGATCCACTTGCTGTTTCCTTAATTCAGCATCTTCTCAGGTATTTGAGGTTTACAACACAGTCCTTTATTTGCCTACTCTCCTTGAACAAGTAAATGTGCATAATATTTAGATTTTAGTAATCTTTATGTTTAATAATTCCAGGAAAAAAAGGAAAACAAGGTGCACAGGCAGTATGTTCCTTGTTTTAAAGGATAACTAGGCTCCTCAAAGCACAAATTTGCTTTTAAACAAGGGCCTTTGCAGACTGCCAGAAATAGTGCAAATTGAGTCCACTTTAAGAGTTAGGGTGAGGGAGTCATGGTAATTTTTTTTTTTCTGAGACATTGAGCCTTCTCTGTCAGAGAGCTCTGGTGCCACAATAAAATACAGTTCCCATGATTCCCTAACCCTTAAAGTGGACTCAATTTGCACTATTTCTGGCAGTCTGCAAAGGCCCCAAGTTGCACGATCTTTATGTGGTTTGTTTTAAAGCACAAATAACTTCCATGTGCTCTTTTTTTGGGGAGGGGGTACTGCACCAGTGATGGCATAATGCACAGATGCTATAGGTAGAATTGTCCCCAGACCTGTAAAAGTTGGCAACCCCTGATTTGAGGCAGCAGCTGAGGCAGAGACTATGGAGCAGTCCATATTCCACTGGAATCAAGTTTTATTACAATGCCTGTAAAACAAAGCATTCTTCTGAATAACAGAATATGGCCCCTGACAGCTGTTTTGCTAGTCTTTACCCATTCGTGATATGTAGTTCAGTCCTGTAAGTGTTTAATGCAAGTATGTTTTACTGTGCTTAATGACCTCCAGCAAGTATATTTCATAATATTAGCTAAGCACGTATAAAGCAAAGTCTGTAATAAATTGGAAGTGTTAAGACAAGTGCTTTGTATCACAACTGAATGTAGCAAACAGTTTTGAGTAAGGTTAGGCAATGTAAAGTGTCATGGTAGCTCAGCAGTTAAGATGCTGACTCTGACGATTGCAAGGTTGACAGTTCGAGGCCCAAGTGCTGTGGGATGAAGTGAGCTCCCATTATTAGTCCCAGTTTCTACTAGCCTAGCAGTTCAAAAGTATGTGAAAGTGCAAGTAGATAAATAGGTACCACTTTAGTGGAAAGGTAACAGCATTCTGTGCAGTCATACTTTGATCTTAGGACGTTTTCACACGGGGCAAAAAAGGGAGTCATTCCTACCTCCATCCGGCCCCACTCCGGCTCCGTGCAGGAAAAGTTCACACGACGTCGCAGCAAGCCCCTCCTCATCCTTCGCCATCCCTGCGCCATCCCTGCCTCACTCCGGGGTCTTGCTCGTCGTGTTCATACGACGTCGCAGCAAGCCCCGCCCCATCTTGCGCAATCCCTGCGCCATCCCTGCCGCTAGCCGGCTTTAGCCCCATCTTTTTAATTCCTTTTTTAAAAAGGAATTACAGGCGCTTCTGCCGGAGGCAATCAGGAGTCATTCCGGCGGCGGCTGTTTTCGCCGCCGGAATGACTCCTGATGGCTTCCAGGGGGCTTCCAGGCGGCTTTAGAGCCGCCTGTGTGAAAACGTCCATAGAATTGTCTTTGACAATGCTAGCTGTTCAGCTTAGTAACAGAGATGAGCACTGCCCCCTACAGTTGGATATGACTAGACAATCTTGTCAAGGGAAAACCTTTACTTGTAGGCAATGTAAGCTGCATCCCTGTCCAGTCTTACGTGGGAATATGTCCTTCTGAAGTCATTGGCACTTACTGAAGCATTCATGTATAATACTGTAGTGGTAAACCTCTATTGCTGTTAGCCAAAATACAGGACTTCATTTAAGAGATGTTTCACTCCTAAAACATCTTCTCTTCTAACAAGATACTTGCTGGTCCTGTGCCAATCAATAGAAGTGTTTAGGACTGGGACCTGGGAAATCCAGGTTCAAGTCCCCATAAAGACAAGCAAATTTGCAGATGACACCAAATTAGGAGGAGTAGCTAATACCCCA
>CM034701.1:273911962-273922711 GCA_020142125.1 Phrynosoma platyrhinos | reverse complement strand
CTATGATTCTATAAGCAATTCACTCTCTCTCAAGCTGACCTACCTTATAGGACAGTGATGGCGAACCTTTTAGGGGCCAAGTACCCAAACCAAAAGGCCTTCCGGCACTGGGTGTTACCCAGTGCCAGGGACGGGACTTCTTCCCCCTGCCCTCCCAGGCCTTCAGATGCCTCTCCAGAAATAGCTGAAGACATGGGGGTGGGGGAGAAGAGGAACAGGCGCACGCGTGTTTTGCATGCTGGGGAAATGGCTTAGTGTGCCATCTTTGGCACGCATGCCATAGGTTCACCATCACGGTTATAGCATGTTGGAAGGATCAAGTGGGGGAGAACTATCTGTACTAACTTGAGCTTGCTGGAGGAAAGGCAGCATATAAGTAAAGGCAGAAGTTTCAGCATGCTGTCGATATTTCCCAGTTATGCAGAAAAATATGATTGTACTCTTAAACTCTTAAAATCAAAATGAATATTTTGCATTGAAAGCCCTCTCATAGAAATAGAACGTTACGAATAGTTAAGTACCTTGACAGTAATAAAAGCAGTTCTGCTGTAGAATTAGCATGCCCTGAGGAGGCACAGAGGAAAGAGAGAATAGTAATTCAGATAACGTGATTGAAGAGAACATATGAAGCTGAGACTGCAAAGCTTAAGCCTTTGATTGGCCTGTGAGAAACATGGGCCAGAATCCTGTTGGTGTTGTATGCAAGTGTTAAGTTCCATTATATTTCCTAGTTATGCAGAAAAATATGTATATGGACAAAAACGCAACATCCCCATTCTGTCCCCAAGACCTTAAAAGCAAAGTTGCGCATGCAGTGAGATTGTGCTTGCATATTTTTGGCTGAAGGGTATCTATTTGCCCAAATGAATTTGCCAGTAGTACACCTTCAGTTGCACAACACTGCCATTCTGCAGAAGGGTCATGTGGCTCAACTGATACACAGTCAGCTTAAACATAGAAAATAACTACCACAAATATGTTCCACAGTGTTAAAAATGTTTTTACATCCCCCCCTTGCTCCAAAGTACTGCCTTCTTACAAGTACTTCCTCACAGGTACTGCTTTCTCAAATCTGCCTTGCAGGACCCTTACCACCACAATCATGGAAGTCAGCAGTTGGACGGAGCATTCTGTTGCCAGTATTTTCGATTCCCATTGACATTATATACAACTTCCAAAACAGAAATATGAGGCAGAGTTTTTTTTCCCTAAGATGTTGCCTGGTTTGCATATAGCAAATGCTAAACAGTAGTTAGTAAACATTTCTCCTCTCCCCCCCCCCCCCCCCCCCCCCCCGGCCCAGAAATTCTTATGAAAAGTTTTGGGTAATCACCCTAAATCCAAATGGCAATTGCAATTCTCAGTTCTATATACAATAGTTAAGCCAGAATAAAAATGCTAAGTCTTGCAACATAGAAATACACAGGGAACGCCTTATATTTGGTCAAAGTTTTCTGATTTTGAAAGATGTATAAACTGTGTCAATCCTTCTCTTTTCAGATATGATGAGATTCTTCATCAGTCTTCACAAGATCTTCAGCCTAAGCATATTGTTAACTATCTCCTTAAACTCAGGTAAGAGAGAGAAACATGTTCACTATTGAATAGGATTAGAATTCAGGATCAATAACATAAGTCATCAGGAAAATTTAAATGCAGGGATCTCATTCAAAACCAGAGGAAGAGCTGAAGCTTGATTAGAGCAGCTTTTTCATAAATCTACAGCCAGAATCCTAATTCTAGTTAATTGAAGTGATAATGTGAAAAATTATGTCAGGTCAAAGAGGTATACATTCTCTGAATGAGTTGTGAAACCCTTGAAATGTGCTATCTTTTAAGTTGTACTTCACTCCAAAACTTAATGAGCTGATGCATTATACCTCAGAACATTCTTCAGCAAGAAAAACCAGTCAGTTTTCATGGTCTGTTACGGCCATCATCTGATTTTGACAAAGGCATGTTCCCCAGGGGCTTCTTGTAAACTTGAAAAACACCAGTGACCAACAGCACATAGTGTCAGTATAACCCAAATGTCCATGATCTTTAGAACTAATTAAACTTTATTTGAAATATAAGCCTGTACAAACTATTCTCTTTTGTTACTCTACTGCAGGGGTGGGCAATTGTGGGAGGCTGGGGGCTGCACTGGTCCCTTAGGAGAACTTGAGGAGCCCTTCAACTGCACCAGCCTTGGCAAAAATAATTTCTTTTGTCCCATAATGGCTTCTAGGGTGCAATTTGACCTCGGGGCTATTTTGGGGACTTCTTGGACTATTTTAGAACTGGAAGGAGCCTTTTATTAATAACAGGAAGTGAGTAGGAATCACTTCCTGTTGTGAACAGAAAATGCCTCTCATGCCCCTAGAAGGGCAAAAGAATCTTTTTTAAAAAATTCATAAAATGTTTTTTGTTTTGTTTTGTTTTTGACACCTGTGTGGCCCAGGGGGTGTCCAAATGTGGTGGAAATGCCTTCCACACTCCTAGAGGTCATTTTGGGGCATTTTGAAGCAAAGAAAAAAATTACCCCGGGAGGCCCTAGGGGTCACAAAGTCAGTACTGGGGGCTGCATGTGGCCCATGGGCCTCTCTTTGCCCATCCTTGTGGTACAGGTATTAGTAGGCTGTTAATGTACAACCTTAATAAATATAGATATAACAGGAAACTAGCCACCTAGCCTTTTCCAGGGCATTCCATTCTGTTCCTGGTTTTACTTATCCTTCTCAAAAAGCAGTCCCACTGTTCTGTACTATTTTGTAGTGCAACTTTATCCACATTGGGATTCCACCACCCCCAACCAAAGTTTTCATATTTCTGCTGACCCCATGGTTTCTCCAAGTCTGTTTATACTTCTCTTTTGCAAATGGTAAATCCTCTTGTTAATCATAACTAAAATAAGCCCATTGAATCAGTGAGATTTACCTGTATGTTGAGTCAACAGGCAACAATTGCTTCAAAAGATCTACATTAATTGGGACTAACCAATAGAATTTAGCCCTAGATAATCATGATTTGCACTGAACAAAACGTATGAGGAAATTTAAAAAGACGAGTGGAATGAAGAGACCTGTTAATACTGTTTTTTAAACTTCTGGGCAAATGTTAGCCCATGATGTCTCTCAGTGCAGCAACATAATTTACTAAGGATGGCCTGTAGTATAAGAAACATCCTGTTGGGAATTTATGATGTCATAAAGCAACTTAGGTTTGCACAGTTTAAAATTGTGGCATTGTGCAATGGTTCTATTCCCAGGAAAGGAACACTGTCATAGCTGTGTTGTCAAGACCATGGCACAAGTAGACCAAGCAGTATGGCTATTGTGCAACAGTCATGATGTGCAACAGTATGGCACTTGTGGGACAGTTGCTCTTGTGAAATGACAGCACAAGGAGAGGGGGGACAATGGCCCTCGACAGATCTACTGTTGGCACTGTAATCCACAATGGAGGATATTGGAAAGTCATGAGTGCTCCATGCCTGGCCAGAAAAATATCCTCACATTTCACAGTGCCCCATTGTGCAGTGGGATGCCCCACATTGTTGTAATTCTTTACCATGGTATTGTCTCAGCGACATAGCTCTGTCATTATGTAGCACATAATGCAGGATCTCAGCCATAGCTGATAAGAAGAGTACATGCTGTAGGAAGAGTGGGGAATGTGTGGTTTTGCAAATGTTGCTGGACTGAAGTTCCCATCAGCTTTAGCCAACATAGATGATGGTGAAAAATCATGGAAGTTGCCATGCACCATCTGGAGGGGCACATGCTTTCTGTCATTTCCACAGCATGTCAAGATTCTTTGGGGCCACAAAGCAGTCTTTGTAAAGAGATGGTGGAAGCAATGGTTTTGGAGACAATTTCCTGGTGCATGGACATGCTTTCCAGTAGCTGAAGGATCCACCAGCTTTGGATCTAAGCCAGTGGGGCTCATCAGCTCATTGGTAGCTGCTGTGTTTTCTAGAATTATTCCACTGGATCTTGAACATTTAATTGGTAGTAAATGCCACAGAATTTGGTGGAGAAATTACTCCCTAGTTCATCAACTCAGGATTGCAACTCCTTAAAGACTTTGTGTTTCTCTTTTCAGCCATTTAACAGCTGCAGCTCATAAAAGACTCCATGTGAAAGGCAGCGTTCCAGAACTAGCAGAGGTAATGTAAATAATTACCACTGGGATACCTGAGAAAAAAAACAGTTCTGGATGCAACATTTGGAACCCGTTAAGAGGATGTGGTATGAAGTAAAGAAATGAAAATATATACTATGATTAGTTAATAATAATAATAATAATAATAATAATAATAATAATAATAATAATAATAATAATAATAATATTTCTATCTCGCCCCTCTGCAACACAATCGGGGCGGCTTACAACAGTAAAAACACCAGTAAATACATCCAATCCCCAAACCACCCTCCCATTAAAAAGCTATTAAACTAAAACAATTTAAAAACATTACTTAAAGCAAAGTATAAAACTAAGAATCAACAACAAGACAGCACAATCAACAGCAGCACTGAAGGGGGGAAAAAATCAAAGGAGTAATATGATGGGATAAGTTGCTTTAATTCTTCACTGACAAGTCTGGATACTATCCCTTCAAAAATTCCTGTAGAGCTGTGAACATCAGTTCAGATTAAACTACCACAGAAGAAATCCCATACTTACCTAGTTTTTTCTTTTGAATGAGAAGTTTTTCTCATTCTGATTTAACTTAACCTTTCATGGCCTGAGAAAAGATAATGAGCAATATCAGCTATCTCAGCACATGGTGATTTTCTTTTCAAAACCCCTCTCTTGCAATAATGTGTGTACTACAGACTTATGAACAACAGTTCATAAACTAAACTAAAGGCAGAGTTAAAATGCAGGAAGTCAAAAGCTAGATTATGTTTGGTTCTTTGATGGTATTTTTGAGATTCTTTATCAAAGTAGAGAAAACATAGGTTAGGATAACAGAGTTGTTCTGCCAATGGAACTGCTTCTTTCATCTTAGCAGAACCTGAAGTGGAGTCTCTTCTGTACATTTAATAGGCCTTAAAACCTGCCCTATAGGGCTGGGAAACCTTCCAGAACAGTATGTAGCCACTATGGAGGGCAGTAAGACAGAAGGGAGGGAAAGAAAAGTCCTGTCATGATAGCAGCCAGACACTAGTATAAAATAAAGACATGGAAATACAGTCATCCCTCCTTTCTCATGGATTAAAAGTCTGTTGTTTTGTATATTCACAGAGGGGCGACCCAGGAAAGGGCTGGGGAGGGCCGGAGAAGCCCCGTGTGCCCCCAGGGAGCAGGCCTGCCACCATGGGGAGGACCATTAACCAGGCCCCTGGCCATGGGGAGGCCCCACGAAGGGAAGGGGACCGACCGGATGTCAACCTCTCTTCTGGGGTTTCACCCCCCCCCCTTCTGGGGTATCATCCGGTGCGGTCCGCACCCCCCCCCCACATCCATGCAGTGATGCTACTGCACTGTCTGATTATTTTCTGAAGCTGCTTTTACAGGATGATTTAAGATTTTTAGGGGGGAAAACCCTGATTAGTGTCACCATTCCAACACTTTCCTGTTGGTTTTGTTTTATTTTGTTTGCAGGCAAGGCTCTGTCTATTCCAGGCTGTTCGCACCATCTTGGGGAGTGGAATGAAGCTTCTAGGAATCACACCTGTAAATAAAATGTAAGAGGAAGAGTTCCTCAATGCCTACCCAGATATGAATCTGCTCTGAAGATTAGATATTGTCCTAACCTATTCTTGTAGTATCTATAGTATGTAGGTGTTCTTAAGAATTACATGTAAAGTTCAGTAAGGTTCTTTATGTGAAAGAATCTTTCCTTGTTTCTATGAAACAAACTCTGCCTGGACTTTGTTCCTATCTTAATGCTGTTAATACGCTTGGTCACCAGTCTCATGACTGCACTCATGTCATATACTTGGCTTTCTCTAGAACGAAACCTGTTTCCTCTGAGGGTTTTAGCCTCTGTACAATTGAGAGAAATGGGTTGTGTTTTACTGAGCAAAGGCTTAACTTCCATTTTATTTTATTTTATTTTAGTATATGCTTTCCTGCACTTATGTGGAATGTGTATATCCTAATGAGAGTTCTTTAACCAGTCAATATTCATTCCTGAGAATACTGGCTGAAAAGCTTGTGGCTGCCATGTAATGTTAGCACATTTCTTGGTGGTGCTGGTGGTGGTAAGGAGGGAGGAATTCAATATCTCCCTCATGATCTGAAGACATTATTGTCTTCTAGGACCACTGGAGGACTCCTACAGATCTTGGAGGATGTCTTTGTCATTGGGCCCTGACTGTAGGGACATAGCCAAATGTTCCACTGCTGTCACTTGCTCTCAGCTATCTATTGAATGGCCATGTGAAGAGGTACAAGAATCAGGTGAAAGGGAGAGGGGAGAGAGTGTAGTTGCACTTGCTTCTTTATTTCATGAGACATATTTGACCCAAAAATTAGTGTTGAGATTTTTTTTAAGTGATTAGTGTCTCCTTTCAGACTCCCTCCAGGTATTTTGTTTGTTTTAAGGCAAGATTCTGTCTAGCCATTTTTTGTATAACAAGCTATGCATGCACTGTGATACAAAATCTACAGCCCAGATGTGGCCCTCTAATTCTCTTACCACCGACTCCTCATTGGCTGAATGGCACTGCTGCTTCTGTGTTGCCAAGGGCTGCACAGAAACAATTATGCCCATTGGATTGCTGGGGATAGGGAAAGCAAAGTCTCCTCTCAGGGATCCCAATTGCTGCTTTGGCACCAGTGGTCCCAACAGGGAAACACCAGTCTTCCTGAAGATAGCATAGCAAGGTTTTTTGCTCCTCTAAATCTTCAGTGACCCCCCCAACTAGGATTACTGTTTCCCCACTGATACTTGAGGTAGAGAAACAGATGTATTGCTGAAGATCACAGGGAGATGGAGGAGACAAATGGGTCTCACAGTGGTCCCCAATCCCTAGATCTCAGTGGGTAGAGAAGGGAGGCTTAAACCTCCCTATCCACTGAGATGTGTGGATGATGATTGGTGTGTAGATAATAGGTTGAGGTATGTAGGCAATAAATTGAGGTGATAGCACAGTGTGTGTAGGTATGCATTCACTCATGTGTTCCAGCTCCCCTTAAGGCATGAGACTGGGCCCAAAAAGCTACCAAATAAGAAATCAAGTCTTAATCATGAGTAAATATGTTTGTTTACTATGTCTGTCTGTGAATACACATTTGGTATTGTGTGCCTTCAACTCATTTCTTACTGATGGTGACCCTAAGGCAAAGATATCTCCATGTTTTCTTGGCAAGATTTCTTCAGAGGGGGTTTGCCATTGATTTCTTCCAAGGCTGACAGAGTGTGACTTGCCTAAGGTTACTCAGTGTGTTTATATGGCTCAGCAGGGATTTGAACCTTGGTCTCCCAGAGTCCTGCTCAGGCTCCTACACTGCTGGCTCTCCCTTCATACACATATATAAACACATATATGTGTTTATTTTAGTGTAATAATTAACCGATTTTCCTAATGTAACCAAAAGAGAACTGATGTTATTTAGCAAAACTATTATTGGGCAAAATAAGCCAGTCCATGCTTCTGTGGATCAAAATATTCTCTGTACCATCAAACCTGGAGAGATAGACTTAACTGGTAAGCATTTCCTACTTCACTATCTTTGGCCTGAAAACTTGGTCAACAGGTGCAGGTATGTAAATGCTACCTCATAACTCATGGCTGGCATCCTGCATTGTTGCTGTTGTTGTGTGCTAACAAGGCATTTTTGACTTATGACAACCAAAAGACAAACCTATTGTTTGATTTTCTTGGCAAATTTCTTCAGAGAGGGCTTGCCATTGCCATCCTCTAAGGTTAAAGAGTGTGACTTGCCCAAGATCACTCAGTGGATTTTTATGCTCAAGTGGAAAATCGAACCCTGGTCTCCAGCATCATAGCCCAACTGTTTTGCATTGCAGTTATAATTATGAATTTGTAAACTAGCGTTAAAGATCCATAACTGCTCCATCTTCCTATACTCAATTATCATACAATGTGTTTATAACCATCTGAAGTAAATCATTTTTCAGCTAACATTTCTCATGCCACCCTGCCCACTGAACTATTCCATCTTTTGCAACTGCGTCTACATTCCTTGATATGTAAGAACAAGCAAAAAACCAATGAAACCAGTTTTGTCAAGCAAACCCAATAGCATCATAGATAGCATTATTACTACAGGCACCTTGCTTGAATTTGCTTCTGATACTGAAGTAAATTTACTTAGGATTGGTCACCATTTTGTTGTAGAAAAGGATAATGTTTTTTAAATAAGATGTTAGGCTATAAACATAATGACATTAATATCAGGGCCAGTTATAGTACAAACATGCCCCCTGGTGATCTTTTTGAATGTGTAAAACAATGGAGGATGCTGCAGCATCCAACATCAGCAGGTTGAAACATTTCCATTGCAGGCCCATTTTCTGCAGCTTCATCATCTGCCACTCTCTGGGAGTTTGTTTGGGACCTTGACCTTTGGTTGTCAGGTCCACACCTAGTTGTGCCACTGCTACTACCTAGAAGACCTCTCCATTCAGAATCCATCCATCATAAAGGAAAAAACCCACAATCCTGTAGCTACTGGCATAGAATAAAAAGGATTTGTAGAAGACCAACTTACAAAAATAACACATTAGTAATTTAAAAAAAGCATGTACAATTATTTAATGGAAAAAAGCACATCTTTCAAAAGTGCCTGGAAGGCAAACCAACATTTTGCCAGCTCATGACTTGCCCAAAATGAATAAATTGTACATTTCTGTTGGTGAGAATCATATGGCCCTGCAGATGTTGCTAAACTGCAACTCCCAGCATTCCTCAATGCTTGCTATACTGGCTGATGCTACTGGGAGTTTGCAGTCTACCATCAGGCAGGCCATATAACTCCCCCTCCTGATCTAGGTGATGCTTAACGTACAGGACTTATCCTCCTGTCCACCTCCCAAAAAATGTTGCATTGTAGAAGTAGGCAATTTTGCCCTCCCAGATGTCTTTAAGCCTAGAAGTCCATAGCCTACACAGTGAATGGTGAGGGTTATAATCCTCACAACCCTTAGGAACCACAGTAGCTCCTTTATGTTTCATCCAAGTAAAAGGCACAATCCAGAATGGTACAATGCATTTACATAACTTGCACAAAAATGTGTTTAGGCCTGACAAGAGTGACAAAAGTGTCAGAATACAAAATGGTATAAAACCCCATCACAATTTTAAAAAATTCTATTAAAAGCAGCATAAGCTGCATTTTTTTTCTTCCTCCCGTTGCAAAGGGATTCACCTTACCAAAGGCATGAAGACATAGGATTTGTTCCAGCTAGAATTGTGGTCATTTTATGAATCAAATAATGGCATTCAGTCCCCAATCTCCATGTCACTCTAGCTGCTACAAATGGTTTACTATTAAGAACTGTTCAGCAATTGGCTGGGACACGCAGAGGAAAATGTGCAGTACTTTCTACACAAGAGTATGAGCAAAATATGCAACAATCAAAGATTATACATTGCTATTCTCTAGTACATCAAGGTAAGATCCAACAACATCTCCCTCTTTATTATATACACAATATATCAATATATAGATGCATTTTCCATTCCTTCATTATTATTATTTTTGACAAGCAAGAGCTTCATAGTCCAACACAAAATTAAGACACAACTTTACATCAGTAACAGTGCTACATAAGATAGTGAAGTATCCATCCTCCAATGTAAACCTTCGTTCCACTGATGATTTACTTCACTTTTAGTCCGAGCAGAATAAGCTGCCATGAACAGTTTAAGGCTAATTTTTTGAAAGGAAAGGAAATGGGGGAAAGATACTCTGTCAAGTTTTCTTTAGTTTCAAATGTCTTTTCTGTTCTTCATGACTGTGAATGTTAAACATGAATAAGATTCTCTTTTGACGCTTTTGGTTCTACTGGCTGTAGTTTTGTCGTGTCTTGTCGAGGCAATCCATACAAATATATTGAAATACATACCAGAAGAGCACCAAGAGAGAAAGTTATGGCTAGAAGAGAAAAACAAAGTGCATGATTTAAAATGCTGGTTCAAACAGAAACTTCGAAGAACATAGACAGAGAGTTCAATCTCTAGCCTTCGGTGACTGAGCAATTTGTAGAGTTGATATGTACTGAGGTTATGCGCTACTTCTCAAATATAAGCACTATGGAGGAATGAGGCATATTATCTTGAAAGACAGAATCTAGCTGTTCAGTTTACAACGTTTTGGTTTTTTGCTTACCAACTTACATTGGCCAACCTAATATTGACAGTTTTTAAAATTCAGCCATAACAAATAATCCCCAGGAAGAATCAGTGAGCAACTTCAGACTTACTCTCCTATCTATAATTCAGAAACTGCAGGATTAAGCAACAACCTACAAGTATGAAAAAGTCTTTGGCATCATCTCATGGGGGGAAAAACCCTTTTCATCAAAGGTAGCTAAACATCCAGCCAGAGTATGAGCCTGCAGGCAACAGTATTTGGCTGCTATTGCAATTTTTTTGATAAACAGAAGACCAAGTATCTGGAGTTGCCTCTTTCTCATGAAAATATTAACTAATCTGGACTTTGAAACTTAATAGCAATTCTAATGTAGATTTGGTATTACTGTAATGTATTTCTAAAAATATAGCGTTCTTTATAGAACTAAGTGTAAATAAACAATAGAAATGTGCTGGATCTCCCTGTCAAAAC
>CM034701.1:273895754-273908331 GCA_020142125.1 Phrynosoma platyrhinos | reverse complement strand
AGTGGACTCAATTTGCACTATTTCTAGCAGTCTGCAAAGGCCATAGCTATGTGAAATGCATCATCATCATCATCACTTGGCACTTATGTGGTACTTTAAAATGCTTAAAACGGCCCTCTTACCTAACCTCAGTAATCCTTACACTACCCATAGTACAGATGTGGGAGCTGCTCTCTTACCTAAGATCATCTGCTCAATTTGGACTAAGAATACTTTTTAAACTAGCATTCTTAATTTCACCACTTACTTAATGTTTTCTATTGTATACATTGTTGTAAGTGTTTTAAGCTATACTATAAGCCCCCTTAGATCTCCCTCTCAGTCAGTCTCTCTCTTTCACACACACACACTCACACACACACAAAGATTTAACAAAAAAATACAATGACGAAATAATCATTAGGGTGTACTAAGTCAAGGTAGAGTAGAATGTAACTCAAGGTCAGCAGGCAGACTGGTAAGGACTTCCGATGCTAAATTGTTTAATAATGCCAACAACAAAATTACTCTTCCTACTCTACACAGATCACACTGTCAAAATGAAAAAGCTGAAGTATATGGGTTCGTGTGACCAGGAGTAAACTTTTATGTGGAAGAAGTATGGACTCCATTCAGTTCTGGAATTTTGCACCTTGCTTTGGCTGGGTGGCTTTGGGGAAAATAGTTTTTTTAAAAAACCTGCCTGGTGTTGCACAATGCCATCACAAACTATTTATATGAAATACTGAAATGAAGTGGAAACTTCAGTTAAATTAAAGTATGCATGTCAGATGATCTATTAAACTAGGGTGTAATTGTTTTGCCCCAAACAAGGTTCCATATTAGGATAAAAATGTCCCATACAGTCATCCAATGAATCATAATGCCATGAACCAGGGGTCCTTTCACACAATGCAGTTATAGCGCTATGATTCCACTTTCACTGCCATGGCTCCATCCTATGGAATCTGGCGCTTGCAGTTTTGTCAAAAGTACCACAGAAGCTCATTGGCTGATAATCCTAAATGTTCCGCCCTCAAATGCAAATCTCAGGATCTTATAGGTTACTGGCATGACATGAGAAACCATAGAGCTAGAACCGTGTAGTATGAAAGAACCCCAGAAGTGACTGTGGAGAACAGACATACTGGAATTCTTCATGGATTCAGAAAATACAAAGTTCATTAAATCTACCCCATCCCATCAACGATGCTTATCCTACCTTCGGCACATTGAATTTCCTATGGGGTCAGAAATTACCTCACAACTCATTATTAGAAAGTTGATTTAAAAAATAAATAAATCCTGGTACATGACGTTTCAGTGCAAGATGCTCCCATCGTTGCTACTCTGTATGAAAATACAGTGAGTCATTGGCATCTGCTGAGGTTTGGTTCCAGGATCCTCCATGGATACCAAAATCCGTGGATGATTAAGTCCATTAAATGGCATAGTGGAATGGCGTCCCTTATATAAAATCGCAAAACATGGTTTGCTTTTTGAATTTTATATTATTTTTGAATATTTGCAAGCTGCGGATGGTTGAATCCATGGATAAAAATTCTGGGGATATAGAGGGCCAACTGTATGCTTTATGTTATGCTTTTTTAAAAAAATTCTAGATTTCAGAAAGCAGATGTAGGAAAATGCTTACCTGAACTTTTGTAGCCTGAGCTGGCTTCCACTGAACAAGTGTGACTCCGCCACAGAGCATGAAGACTGAAAACCACTGCAGTTTACTGAGAGAGCGGTTCAGCATTAAGACTGTACATAAGGCTGTACATGGGATCTTCAACTGATAGGTGACCTAAAAAGCCAGATTTTTTAAAAATAGCTGTTTTATTATTTTGGGATTTTAATGTATTTTAATATTTATTTTAATTGTCATTAGCTGCCTTGGGTGACAAGGAAAGATCTGTGGGTTCCACACACACACACATACCACACAAACAAAATATTGTTAAAATGTAGTAACAAACAAGGTTCAGAATCCTGTTGGTAAGTTCTCAAGAGCTGCACTTCACTGTGGTGGTGGCACCAAAGAGAAAAGCATGAGACCAAAAATGCTATTACTTTTAATCTAAAACCTCTTACTGCCAATAATCAAGCCACATGAGAGATCATTCAACCATTTGGAATAGGAAAAAACCCATACAAAAGTAGAGAAACCACCAAACAATGGTGTCAATGGTAAAGTGGTAATGGCTTTCTGGAAAATCCCAGAGGGTGAGAGTTGGCCACAGTTTCTTGGGTTACCCACTCCTGCCTTAGCATGTTCCTCATGTTTCAGTCATAATGGGTTGGACCCAGAATCTGTTTTCCACAGATCCTTCCATCTGTTGGACACTTCTGCTTCTGCAGAGAAATGCTGCTGGCAGAATGGAGAAAGTGGTGGCAAACTTTGTTGATTCCTCTTTTCCCCTGCAGTCCTATATGCAAGGAGTGAAGAAAGTGCACCTCGACTACTGGTATTATTCTGGGTCCTCCAAGAACCCCAAGAGATCTCTAAAGTTCCCAACTAACCCCCTCCCTATTGTTTTGGTCACGAAAACTGCCCCATATCTGTTGAAAATTGCCCAAAAGTACCACAAAAATGGGAGGGTAGATTTGCCCCTCACATCATACATCAATGAGCTCACCTTGGGCTCTGATGTAGAAGCATCTGGCTTCCAAACATTAACAATTACCTGGTAAACTGCTGCATCCAAATTGCTAAGAGCCAGGAAGGCCATGTTGTTCTGAATGGCATACACCAGAGAGGGAACACTTAATTTAAGGAGTTCTTTAGGGCTTCCCAAGACATTTTCTTTCAGTGATGTCAACAGTCTACCTTGGCTTCCAGTCTCTCTAAAAAAAAAAAAAGGTTTAAATACCAATATATCTATAGCAACTTAACACATGAATCCTATAACATCACTATAGAAGTCTCTATGGTCACAACTTCCAAAAGCTGATGCCACAGTGAACCAGTGCATACAACTCAGCTGCTAGATAGGGCTTGTCATAAACCACAGCTAATGTACATGTATCAAACACAAGGTACCATATTTCAAGAACAAAAAGCAGAAACCACTAAGTTGAAGGAACAGTCTTCTTTATTTTTCCATGCTCTCTTTAATTCACATCCTTTCCCCAGCAGCCCAACCTGCAACTATCCAATCGCACCCTTCTGCCCTTTTGGTGTCACTGTAAAGTTATGGGGACAAAGTTCTATTGTTGGCTCCTGTCAATTGGAAAAGAAAATCAAAGCACTACCGATCTCTCTTTTAGAGAGCTGCAAAAGCTATTTCAGTGGAAGGTGTGAGATGAGCTGTCTGGCTTTGAATGTCCTTGCTATTTTGAAAGAAATGGGTTTTTGTGGGTTTTTTTAATTTCTGAAAGCCCTGCCCGTCAGCATTTCTCAAGATTGATAGAGAAGGGTTGGTATAAATGAATATCTTTCTAACAGTGAAAAATTAGAGAAAGTGAGACAAAGCAAGAAAGCAAGAAAGCAACTATACTGTAGCTACTAGAGCAGGGGTAGGCAACCTAAGGCCCGGGGGCCGGATGCGGCCCCATGAGGCCTTTGGACCGGCCCCAGGTCGGTCCTGCCGCCGCCCCCCCTGCCGCCGCCGCCCGCCATGATGATATTGATTATTGTTGTTATTACTTGTTCTTGGGGTTTTCTTGGCAAAATCTCCACAGGGGGGTTGCCATGGCTTTTCTGGGGCTGAGAAAGAGTGCATGCATATTTTTTAAATATATTTTTTAAAAAATTAATTTTTAATTTTTTATTTTATTTATTTATTTATTTATGGTGCTTCGGCCCCCCCAATTGTCTGAGAGACAGCAACCTGGCCCCCGGCTCAAAAAGGTTGCCTACCCCTGTACTAGAGGGACAGTCTCAATCTTCTCTATGTTCACCCACCAATGGATCAGACTATGTTGCAAAGAACAGCTGCTTGCAGACTGAGATGAAAAACAACACTTGACTGATGATCTGTCTGTGTAAATCTGGGGTCTGTGTCTCTTCCAGTCATCATTTCCAGTGGTAAAAGGTGGATTTGCTTTTAAGAACAAAAGAGGCATACAGACAATTGTGGAATTCCTCCCTTTTCACCTTATCTATCTGAAGCCCTGTTACTCACAATTAAGGGGCCCTTTCAGACAACACAGTTATAGCACAACGACTCCCCTTTAACTATCATGGCTACATTCAATGCATTCCTGGGATTTGTAGTTTAGTGCTTTCTTCACCCCATTTGCTCATAGAATTGGACCTACTCACCTCCGGCCCCTTTATGGGCCAGACTACCTATATTTTAACCCGGATAGTCTACTGTCACGTATTTTATCAGCAGATTAGGATGGTTTCTCACACAACAGGAGCTCTCGAATACAGACTGGGAAGTTCTGTGCTGGAGCTTCTTCTTAAGTAGATATGCATAAAATTAATCTGTACTTTGCATACCTGAAAGACATGCCCTGGAGCTTAATCTAGTGTATACATGCATGGAATTCCACTGTGTTTTAAGGGAATATGTCTAATTTTTTAAAAAAAAATTACATCTGGCCCTGCCTGCTTTCTCTGCTTTGCTTTGCTTTGCTTTGGCCTCAGTCTGCACCCTCAGCTTCACCCATTACTGGAATGCAACTCTTAACTTCTGTTACTGAAAATCTATAGATTCTTAAACAATTTTCTAACAATTTACAGCAGCCTTCCCCAATTATGATTTGTCTGGATGCTCAGGGCCATGCTGGCTGGGGATGATGGGAAGAGTAGTCCATCATATCCACAAGGTGCCAGGTTAATGGAAAACAGTTTTATTTTCACAAGTTATAGGAAGTCTCATCACTCAAAGACTGGGGAATTTCTTGGTCAGGAAATTCTAGATTTCAGGGAGGAAAAACTGCATCATACAACAGCAACAGTGATTACTGTTGAAAGCACCCAAAGACAACAGTGTAAGTGGCTTTCAAAGCAAGACCATCAGTGTCATGATAGCAAACAGAGTACAGGATGGCATGGGATCAAGACTGGCCCTACTAATAAGTAGTCTGAGACAAGATCTGGAAGATCCATTTAAAAAAGTAAAAAATAATGTCAACTGCTGTATTCTTAACAGCACGGCAGAGGAAACACTGCATCATTTCTATGTGGACTATTAAAGGAGATATAAATGGCCCCTGATTCCAAATCCCTGGGCAAATAATTTTACTGGCACATCTGGGGATAGACTGCCAATATTTTTTGGTGTATTGTTTCTAATTCTTAGACATCTCTTCAGTGAGGCTAAAAGTTCCTCTTGAGTGACTCTGAAGAATCAACGCCTACACCAACCCAAATAACTTCAACCAAGATTCTGCACTTAATCCATAGTGACATCTTGAACCTCATCCAAAACAGTGACAAAGAACTCAGGTGGAGGGAGATGCCTATTTATTGAGTTAAATAGAAGAGAGACACAGAAAAGGAAACGAAAACTTGCATGTTTTCACTTGCTCTGAAACCAGTCTTTGAGTGAAGACCTCTACATGCACACAGGTCTAATGGACACTACACACGTGAACAAGCATTTTGGATTGTTATGAAAAGCACAATTAAATGAAACAGAATAGAAACTGAACAAAGACGTCACACCAATATGCTTATCAGTGCTCATACTTACTTTGCTAAAATGCCCAAACTTAGGAATAACTTGATAACTTCTGTTATACATACAGCTGTCGTTGAAAAGTACAGAACTGTTTCTGTTGTCCTTGTGTAGCGCAAAGCAACTGTGTATGTCGCAGCCACCAAGGTCATCACTGTCAAGCAGTACAACTTGAAGAGCAAACTGACGTTTTCTGAAAAACAAAAGCAGGGTTCTGTTAAGATAAGAGGGGCACCTGACAGCACAGCTGCACATAAAGGCCACTTTGGCCATACAGTTCAAAACCATAGATTTGTGGGTTCCAAATGACACAGCATGCCTGCTGCAAACCCATCAACAATAGAATTCAAAAAAGCAAATCTTGATTTTGTGATTTATATAAGGTACATTATTTTACTACCCTACTGTATATAATGGGACTTGAGCATCCACAGATTTTGGTATCCACTCCAGCAAATACCAAAAGTAAAGTTATTTGGTAAAACAATTCCGTTTCAAGAGGAATGGTTAGGTAAATTGCTTGAATTAACGCAAATGGATAAAATGACAGTAATGTTGAGAGATCAGGATTGGGAAAGAAATGAAAAAATTTGGATGTCGCTGCTCAAATATATTGAAAATAGAAATAAATGAAGAGATGAAAATAAGAAGTAAAGTTGGGAGAGATGACTGAGTAAATATAATGCTGGAATGTCAATAAAGAGTTGTAATTGGCAAGAAGATCTGGGATTAATGAGAGATAATTCGAGATAAATAAGATTATGCTGTTCTTTAAATATTTTGTAAATAAGGGAGCAAATATAAGACAAATAATATATAGAGTTATATACAGAAAGAATAAATCTCAGTTTTAGAATAAGAAGGGTTTTTTTATGGTAAAAAACGGAAATGACTTGACGAAGGATCCAGGAAGTAAAAATTCTGTTGGTTATTATTTTATGTCTAGAGTTTGTGTTGTTAATATTGGCAATGTGATTTTTGTGTGTTTTATGTAGTTAATGTCTTGTGTTGTATGTTGTATTTTATTCTAATAAACTTTTTTTTTAAAGTAAAATACCAAAGGACTACTGTAAAAACTTTATCCTGGAATAGCCACAATGGAGGCAAGTGGAGCAGGGCTGACCAGGTCTTTCATCAAACTTCCCTCAAAGCTCTTGACTTTCTGGAACATTTCACCAGGGGCCTTTTCACACTACACAATAATAGCACTATGAGTCCACTTTAACTACCATGGCTCCATCTTATGGAATTCTCAGTCATAGGAAGGGGAATTTTAGAAATCCTAGCCAGTGAACTCTACGTACTGCCTCCCCAAACTACAAATCCCAGGATGACAGTTACAAGTGGAATCATATTGCTATCATTCTGCAGTGCAAAAGGGGCTCCTATTCTTTGGTAACAAGTGGAGCTATTTGTCTAGAAATAACAATAAAAGACATTGGGTAGCTATTTCTTCTCTTCCTCCCTCCTTAAATTTTTAAACAATATTTTTTATTAGTTGTTTCAATATATAGAAGTGTATAAAGTATCCAATCGATCTTCTTTCTTACACATTCTTTCACATATATCCTTTTCTTATCTAAGTATATCTTCCAATAACCACATTCATAAATCCATTGTTACATTCACTCACAGGAAAATACAAATATCTTTTTTTAAATAAAGACTTTCTCCCTTCCTATGGTATCTGTTACCTATTCCTTATTCTATCTACCTATCTACCTATCTATATGAACTCTCGCCTTTTCTTCTTGTCAACTTTCTGAAACTACTACTACTTCTTTCAATATCTTTAAAATTTTACTTGACTATATAATTATACTTCTTCCTCTATATTTTTTTCTTTTTCTCATTCTTTCCCTTCTTTCCTGTATGTGTGGTAGCTGTCATTTTCAGATTTGATTTTTTTCTCCCCTCCCCCCTAATTTTTCGTTTCTTTTTCTTGTTTGGTGTGGACAGGGGGGAAAGCCCAAAGCATCAGTGGGAAAGCATGGAAGACAATCTCATCTGGACATATACACAAACACACAGAGATTAATGAATAAGGCAGGGTGAGAGCTAGTGGTTTGAGTGTTGGACTATGACTCTGGAGAGCAGGGTTCAAATTCCTACTTGACCATGGAAACACACTGGGTGAGCTTGAGCAAGTCACATTCTCTCAGTCTCAGGGGAAAGCAAAGGCAAACCTTCTCTGGATAAATCTTGCTAAGAAAACCCAGTGATAGGTTCACCTTAGAGTAGCCATACGTCGTCGGAAATGATCTGAAGGCATGCAACAACAACAATTTTTCAGAGTAGCATCCCATCTAGCATCTGTTTAACTTTGCTTGAAAATAAAGATCAGCAGCAACTGAGGGAATTATTTCTGCCCACTGCTTTTCAAAGAAATACACTCTTTTGGAAGTTTTAATAAAAACACAAAGAAGGAAATAACAATAATGAAATCTCTAGCCACCAAGAAGCACATAAGTCATGTTTGCATTGGACTGGGTTTATTTGTAGTTATATATGCAGTAGTATTTACTGAAGTCAAGACAATATGTTATGAAGCGTTGCACATTATTCTGATGCAACCTGCCAAGGCCTATTATTCATATCTTTTAAGGAAGCAACACCTTTGACTGTGTAAACATTCCTGCAAGGTACAGTTTATACAAGGCACTGTTGCAAGCGCATAAATTAAACACTCCCTTTCCGAGATAAAATCTCATTCATTCTAACATTATACAACTAAATGATAGCAACAAAAAGATCTGCAAAGGACACAAAGATAGTCTGAGTGCTTCCAAATAGGTAATTCCTAGTCACTCTCCTTCCATTGTAAGCAGAATTGCACTTGATTTTCTATTCTATCAGGGAATGTGGGGCATTTTCCATTCACATCAGTGCTCTTTGTGCTACATCTTTTTTTAAGAGGCATGGTCTTGCTCTGGGATCCTATCACAGCTCAATATTTGCACCAGATGCCTTTTTTGATCTCCTGATTTTTAATTGGAAAAATAACACCGAAATATCTTTCAGGCTATTTTAATTGATTAATGGCAAAATTATTTCGATTTTCTATGGATGAGAGGGATTCAAATCCCCAGTCAGCTGTGAAAACCCACTGGGTGACCTTGGACAAGTCATACTCTCTCAGCCTCAGGGGAAAGCAATGGCAAACCTCCTCTGAACAAATCTTGCCAAGAAAACCTCATGATTGGTCTGACTTAGGGTCGCCGTAAGTCCGAAACTACTTGAAGGCACACAGCAACAATAACATCAACAAGCCAAATTCTAGTAAAATGACAATTACTTCCTTATCAGGCTAAAAATGATCCTTTCTCCCTACCCCACAAAAATGTTTACTGCCATTGAGCACAGTAACACTTTGCAAAAGTATGGCAGGGAATGCAACGTTCTTTATTAAATTATTCTTATGCAGTATTACAGATATATAGTGGTCTCCATAGGTGGAGATTGACGCTAAGTCAGTTAACAACAACAACAAAATCATATAAAGCTATATTAGTATAGTATTATAGGGGGATACTATAGTGCAAATTTTGAAAAAAAAAAAATACAAGGCCTTTCTAGTTTAAAAGCATTAGTCATCTTGTTGAATGGAAAGGGCTTAAAAATTATACAGCATTAAAATATTCAACAATACTATAGTGGTACTTTAAAGAAATGCAGTTATAAAGGGGGTTTTTTGAGCTACTTACTCACATATTTAATTAAAAAATAAAGATATCACCCAAATGTAATTTTCCTACCACAAAGAATAGGCAGAATGTGTGTAAGGAGCTGCAATTGGTTCCTCTGACCGACAGGCCATTGCTCTCCTCAAAACCATGCTCCTTTAAAAAGATGGAAGAATGTCATTATGCGCTTATATACCAGCAAAGACTGTGTTGTTGCTCTTCTGTGCTTCTCAAAAACTGTTAAAATTTTGTAATAAGGTGGAAAAAAGATAGCAGTAGCACTGAGATTACAAATGGATGACAATGGCTGCATATGCGCTGCAGAATTAATCCAGTTTGACACCACTTTAGCTGCCATGGCTCAGTGCTAGGGAATTCTGAAAACAGTCAGAGAGCTCTGGTGCCACAACAAACTACAAATCCCAGAATGCCATAGCATTGAGCCATGGCAGTAAAAGTGGTGTCAAACCGGATTAATTCTGCAGTGCGGATGCAGCCAATATCATGTTTGCTTTTAACTGCCGTCAAGCCGACTTCAACTTATGGCAACCCTATGAATGAAAGGCCTCTACATCATCCTGTCCTTAACAGCCCTGCTCAGGTCTTGCAAACTCAGGCTTCCTTGATTGAGTCATTCCAGCTGGAAGATGGTTTTCCTCTTTTCTTGCTGCCTTCTTACCTTACTAAGAATTACTGTCTTTTCAGGCAGGCATGCCAAAAAAAGCAAGTGAATGATTCATGGCAATTCCTCAATGAGCTGCCCTTGTGAATACAAAAGAAAGTGCTGCATGTACATAAGAAGTCTAGAAATCAAAGGTATAGCCATGTTAGTCTCTAGAGAATCATGCTACCAACTTCTTTCTTTCAGTTAGTCTCAAAGGTGCTACAAGATCTTTTTACATAAGAAGTCTATTTAACCCAAATCTTCAGAATGAGAAAAAGGACAGACTTGCTTCCACCACAATAGTCTGGAGCAGGGGGTAGGCAACCTTTCCCCTTTAAGGGCCGAGGGACTTCAGCTCCCAGAAGCCTCAGCCATGTTGGCCAATAGTCCCATGTTGGCCAATAGCTCCTGGGATTCTGGGAGCTGAAGTCCCTCGGCCCTTAAAGGGGAAAGGTTGCCTACCCCTGGATGGAGTTATGTCCTTCATTGCATTTCCATGTACCGTAACTGTGTCTACACACAAGAGTACCATTTTTAAAATTTAATTTCATTTGAAACTGGCATTCACCAAAGTCTACTTAGACCAAATCTTCAGAGATGAGGAAAAGCACAGACTTGTTTCCGCCACAATAGTCTGGAGTGTAGCCCTTCACTACATTTCCATGTAAGTGCATCTACACACAAGAGTACCCTTTTTAAAATTTCATTTCATGTCATTTGAAGCTGGCATTCACCGAACGCCAGTTTCGTTTGCCAAATGACAACTTGGTCCTTAAGCTCAGCCACGAACACGTTAGCCAAAGCCAAATCCTAACAGCCAAAGTGGAAATCCAATAGTATTTTGCAAAAATAGAAAAATAAAAAATGCTGTCAGCAATGTTTCTGAGTCCACCATACACATGTGAGTTTTTCCATATCTCAGTGAAATCCATACGTATGTGTGGAATTGATTCCTACACTTTTCTAAGTTAAAGTTATCAAACAAAAAGTGACATTAAAACAGCCATTCACACCAACATCTCTAAATGATGCACATATGCAGGTGCCTATCACTTCGTTACGAAATGATAATGTAAGGATCAGGCCCTAGATAAGTATTTACTTGTTTGCTTACAAGCTCAACAATATTTTTTTCTAAAATGTAGATTAGCCATGCCAAAAAGAGCAAGGGATTTCTGTACACTCAGAGGTCTGAAAGAAGGAAGTCCAATCAATTACAGTTGGGTGGGGTGAGGAAATTCATTAATAATAATAATAATAATAATAATAATAATAATAATAATAATAATAATATATTTTTATTTATACCCCACCCCTCTGAGCACAATCAGTTTCACACAATACCCTAAAGGCACCAGACCTGATCTTGGATGCTAAGCAAGGCCAGCCCTGGTTTGTACTTGGATGGGAGACCACTAAGGAATCACAGGTGCTGTAAGCTATATTTCAGAGGAAGGAACTGGGAAAACCATCTCTGAGTATTCCTTGCCTAAGAAAACCCTATGAAATTTGTGGGGTCGCCATCAACAGGCAACTTGAAGGCACACACAAATAGATAGACACCACTTCTCAAAGCAACTGCTTTGTTTTTTATAAACCTCCCCCCTGCTATTTATGTCAGCGGCTAATTTTAAAGAAATTTAGTAGCTTACAGTGCAACTTGAAGTACATCTGCTTAGAAGGAAATCCCATAGATTTTACTGGGTCTTACTTCTGGAAAGCATGTACAGTCGTCCCTCCATTTTTGCGGGGGATCCACGAAAAATGGAAATCCGCAAATATTCAAGCCCCATAGGCTTGAATGGCCGCATGCTCCCACGCGTACCATTTTAACCCTCCGGACTTGCAGGTCCATGAAGGACTGAAGCCGCAGACCCAAAGTCCGCAAAAATGGAGAAACAAGTGCATAAGATTTCAGCCTTTTCCATTCTCTTTCTCCTCTCTAAAACAAAGATGGATAAGAAAATAGGGAGCAAGGTATGTTTAGCCTGGAGAAGAGAAGGTTAAGAGGTCATATGATAGCCTTCTTTAATATTTGAAAGGATGTCATATTGAGGATGGAACAAGCTTGTTTTCTGCAACTCCAGAGAACAGGACAGGAACAATAGATGGAAGCTCCAGGAAAAGAGATTTCACCTCAACATTAGGAGGACCTTCCTGACAGTAAGACCTGTTTGACTGTGGAACATGCTCCCTCAGAGTCTGATGGAGTCTCCTTCCTTGGAGGTCTTTAAGCAGAGGCTGGATGGGATGCTTTGATTGTGAGTTCCTGCATGGCGGGGGGGGGTTGGACTAGATGGCCCTCTTCCAACTCTATGATTCTATGAAAATATATTTCAGAGGAAGGAACTGACAAAACCACCTCTGAGGATTCCTTGCCTAACAAAATCCTATGAAATTCATGTGGCCACCATAAGTCTACAGATGGCTTGTGGGCACATATACATACACACAATACCCTCCAGGTACCCCAAAGCCGCCAGATCCCATCTGATCTCGGAAGGTGGGTAGGATTACCCATGGTTAGTCCTTGGATAAGGGACGCAGTGGCTCAAGTGGTTAAGATGTTCACTCTGTGGATTGCAAGATCAGCAGGTTGGCAGTTCGAGGCCCGGGTG
>CM034701.1:273867809-273887423 GCA_020142125.1 Phrynosoma platyrhinos | reverse complement strand
AAAAAAAAAAAAAAAAAAAAAAGATGGAGAATACTCAATGCTTGCAGAAGAACTGAATGTAATTAAGAAAGGAGATGGAAAACATGATTACTACACATTATTAGTATTAAGCTCCCCAGTACCAATCACACAAACCAGTTTGATGGCTTTTCTTCTCAGTTCCCATTCATTCCACTCATAATCCTTCACAATAGTTGGTGGCAAAATATGGGTATCAGTCTGAGTACTGCTGTCACATTTTGTGATTGGTAACAAGCTTTTCTCTTTAGCTCTGATCTGGAACAACAGCAAAAGGAAGCTGACATTATATATGATTTCCATTATAGTATTTTTTGAAGAATGGTTGAATAATTCATCTCGAATTTTAAAGACTATACTTTCTCTGTTCTCAAGCATTAAATAAAAGCTGAAGGGAATATCTGCCAGCAAAGAACATTTACAGCATACTTCTAGTGCTTAGTATGCTGAATCAGTATTTCAGACATCACAGAACCTGGACAAGTTATTTTTGGATTACAATTCCCACAATCTCCCAAATCAGCAAGACTGTAGATTAGGACTGGAAAATGTACATCCCGTATGCTATTTATCTGAGAAGCCCAAGGACCCCAGCCTGGTTTTAACTGGATTTTTTAAAATTAAAAAGGTCTCAAAATATCACAACTTCCAGTTGACTTCTTAGTTCATTAAAGGCCTCACCTGGGCCTAAAACAACACAGACGCACCCAAAAACACAGCAAAATTGGCCCTTCACAATGCCAAAGAAAATTTTAGGAAACAAGATCCTGAATCCACAATGCAGAAATAATGCAGTTTGACACCACTTTAACTGCCATTGCTCAATCCGATGGAATTCTGAGATTTATAGTTTCATGAAATATTTAGCTTTCTCTGTCAAAGAGTTGTGGTGCTACAATAAACTACAAATTCCAGGATTCCATTGGATGGAGCCATGACAATTAAAGCAGCATCAAACTCCATTATTTCTGTGGTGCAGATGCACCACGGCGGGGGGGGGGGGAAGTAAAATAGTTAAAAATTTAAGAATAGGGGGGCATGGCAGGGAAAGATGTTTATGGCAGAAGGGGATGAGTCCCTCCAACATCCTGAAGGGGGCCACTGTGGGGTCTTGAACACTGGCAGTTGCCCCTCCTTTGCCATAGAAGGTAGCTTCTTGGAGGGCCCTGAATCAATACAAGACAAGTGCGGTGAATACCTGAGAATAGGGGGCAAGGGACTCAAACTGCTGATGAAGCTCAAGCAGCTGAATAAGCTCTGCAGATTCCTTTGCTTTTTCTGCAGTCATCTTAATGTACTTCTCAGGATTCTCAGCAAAAGTATATGCCGCTTCCTTGGAACTAAAAGCATAAAATTTCTCTTTGTGTTTCAGGACTCCAAGAGATGGATTTCCTAGCAAACAGAAGGCAAAATAATATTCATTTTAGACACAAAAATTTCCTCATGATGTTTCTAATGCATATTATCCTGTTTCACTATTGAAATTAAGAATATGCAAAGTACTCTAACCTTTTAAAAGGTCAACTTTCCATTTTTCCCCAGCCATTCCCTTGTCAATGTCTATAAAGTAATCTAGAAGATACTTCATACCCAGTTCTCCATAATGTTGATTACAGCTGAAAAAGGCAACATTTTTTTGAAAACAAATGTATTGTCAAATTATGGTTTCTTTGCTGAGGTCTCAGACACAAAGTTATACTCGTATTTTACAACGCCCCTACCTCGGGTAGGACAAATTCTATATCATGGCCACACAGTGAATTCCTTATGTGCAGTGGAGGTCCTGAGAAATTTAAATAAATAAATAGGATCTGGATGTTAGAGGCCTCCATGGACTATAATATGCAAATAGCAAGTTTTTGCAGAGTTCTATACATGGACAATTTTTAAAGTGAAACATCCAAATGATTGCAAACTGAAATATGGAAAAATTCTAGTATTTTGTTTTTGCTAGATTGCAGTAAAACATAACTGCAGATTATCACTTATGGCTCACTGCCAATCTATTAAGAGCAGAAGAAACTCAAGACCCAAGAAGGAGATCAGACTTGACAAGGAAGTAAATAGCTGATTTCAATACCTTTCAGTGAGATGCAAAAATGTAACCAGCTAATCCTGCTCTTGGCTTTGCTCACCAACCCTGTGCAAATACCAAAACACTGCTAATCTACCTTCTGATCAGTCTCCAAACCCTCCTTTTCTATCACATCACCAAAACCAAAAAGAAATCTGCACAAGAAAATCACTTTTTGTTCCCATGATTGAATTACAATTTCCCTAATGATGAAGAAAGAACATGTTCAAAATGCACTGAGTTATATAGTGATTTGTTTTTGTATTTTTGTATTTATGTATGTTTTTAATGCAATAAAATTTATAAAGAATAAACAAAATGCACTTAGAATTCTGAAAAAGAAAACTTTAACACATTATTTTCTGACACTGTCTTTCCTCTTTTTTCTTGCTGTGCTTCTCCTTCCTAACAAAGGTGTTGAACTTTTAAAAATCCCTCGTCCCCCTCTTTTATCACTGTCTCAAATCCCTTTTCTTCCCCACACGTTGCATACAAAGACCAGTCAGAATGAGAAAAACATGGATATGGGAAAGACACCACAATGAAAGATTAATAATATTCATAAAGCAAAACATAGATCTGACCTATAATTTGCATACCTGGGAGGAGAAGACCATCTTTCACAGCAAAAGTATAAGCACAAAAGCCATGATACTGAATCACTAGCTGGCTAAAATTAACTGTAGTTTCTGGAAAGAACCATTCTACTTTAGTAAAGTCAGCAGGATTTACTTTGGTTTCTGAAACATAACAGCCAAAAGGAAAGTGACTATTTGCTACTATTTATTGTAATAAATACATATTAACTAGAAGGAGATATTCACAATAGCACTGAGATAATCTGATCATAGTCATATGGAAGAATTCAAAGATATAGCTGTGTTAGTCTGTAGAATCAGTGTGTAGAGAGATCTTGTAGCAGCACCTTTGAGACTTAACTGAAAGAAAGAAGTTGGCAGCATGAGCTTTCGTAGATTTCAGTCTACTTCCTCAGATGTTTTTGAGGAATCTGAGGAAGTAGAATGAAGTCTACAAAAGTTCATGCTGCCAACTTCTTTCCTTTGGTTAGTCTCAAAACTGCTACAAAATCTCTCTACATAGTCATATGGAGTAAGTTTTATACTAAAGAAAGTGATGGTACCCATTCTCTGAAATAACAGAAGCTTCTAGAATCCATATACTAAATTTCCTCAAGGATAAAAAAAAAAAATCCAGGGTAACCTTTGCTATATTAAACAGCTTCCAAATTAAGCCACAAAACTTTCAGTGTGAAAAACATTTTAAAAATGACACTAACACTGAATCCACTTTCCCTCTTTTTAATCCAAATTCAAATTGATCTAACATTTCCCCTATTTACTGGATTCTACCACTACATGTTCAGTGAATCAGATTATTTTGGGCCACACAGCCGCAGTGGCTCCAGTATTTTTTTTCTTCTCAGCATGCATGTACATATATGTATAGCCATATAAATTTACATATCCTTTCTTGTACCATCCACCCACACTCCCCTTTGATGGCTTGCTAGGTTCCCTTGCTTGAGAGAATGAAAAAGGCTCCTCACCCCGTTTATGGAAATATAGAGCTTTTAAGAAAGAGGGAAGGACAGAGATGGTAGGAGTATTGTGAGGAGGAAAGAACTAATAAAACTTACATTTCAGCTGCCACCTCCCTGCATCAAATCAAGCAAATCTGCCCCAGCTTCAAGCATCCATCTCACCCAGTCCCTCTCCCCTTGAAATCTGCCTGAATGTGAAGGCAAGCCAGATTTCTCCTGGCCCTGGTTGCAGAATGGGGTGGCTTGAGATGGCAGTTTTGGGTAGGGCGCAGATTTGCATTATTTGTTGTGAGGAGATGGCAGTTGTAACTCAAACTCTTTTTTAGCCTTCTTTCTCACTACGCTCCTCCTGTCTCTGTCCCTCCTTCTTTCTTAAAAGCTATACATTTCTGTAAATGGGGAGAAAAGCTCTTTCCACCCCTCCACCAACCTAAATCCTTCTCGTTGGATGTTGGCTGGATCACTGGGAATGCTGATATTAGTATTACTGTTATAATTATGTCCTCAGAGGGAAAACCTGAAATCTCCCCCTGCCCCCCGTTTTCATAATCTCAACAGCACATGAACAGCAAAAAATGGTGACAACATACTTGTTGGGTGTGGATGCCAAGGTCACCTCCTACCAATCTGTCCTACCCTCATTTCCAATCATTCTACCCTAATCCTGATTCGGAGTGCAGGGTGCATGTTTTAAAAAACTGTTTTCCAAGAAACTGCATACTAAAAAGTTTTTTTTAAATAAAAAAGCTCTAAAGCCCCAGCTGTCAAAAAGAAGGCCTTCACTTCGAATCCAGAGGAACATCATGTGTTCTAACAGCATTGAGATCAAGATAAGTACAAATTATTTTATAGGTGTGGATTCAGGCTAAAAGTGTCATAAGCATGCAATACTTATATCCACAAATGAGAGATATAAACCAGGGGTGCACACACATATCCCTCCAAGGACGTTGTGCAACCCCATTCCTCCTCCAGACTCTCTCAGAATGACCATTTTCTGGCAAGACAGGGGTGAACTGTTACTTCAGGAAGGTTCCAAGAGTGGCAAATCAACTTTCCCAGAGTTTCCTGCATAAATCTGTTCTGCAAAAACAGAAATGCACTTCCAAACACTTCCAGGGTATTTTCTTCGTTTTTTGGATTTTTCATAATCCAGGAAGGTATCAGAAGGTCACATCTTCAGAAGATTAGTTCCCACCACCACCACCACAATAAAATTGGCCATTACTGCTATAAACATTCATAGGACCTTAGTATTAAAGGGCTGCAAATCTGAAGATAGCTGAAGTACTCTCCAAACTTTATGGTACACAGTAATACAAAATTCATAAGTATATATGTACCAGCACTTTCTTTTAACCTTGTTTGATCCGTTTTCACAGTAATGCCTTCAAGAAGAGATTCCATCACATCTTCTGGAAAGATCAGTGCATGAGTTCCCAAGAACTGCTGAAGATTGACAGTCAAGTTGTTAAGGAAACTGAGCACCAGTATCTCATCTTGAAAACTGGTCCAAAGGTTAGAAAGTGCAATAAATATGGGCTAGAAGAAACAAAGATACGGTAGGTATTAAATCTAAATGTTAATTCTAACAAAAGTAAGCCTGCTGTATTAATGGAACTTACACAAATGTTGATTTACTCAATTCCCACTGATTCAGTGGGTCGACTTCACCTGGGAATAATAACTGGATTTAGGCAAGGGGTGGAAATCATGTTGCCCCCATCAATGCTGTTGGACTGCAGCTCCCAGCAGCTGTAGCACTGCCCACAGTGAGGAATGTTGGAAGTTGCTATTAATTAAATCTAGTCTGCCACACAATTCCCACCTCTAATTTAAGTTTTGTGGTTTAACTTAAAACATCCTTGAAATTCAGAAACTTACATAAACTAACGATGTAGGCACAGCTGTCTTCGCCTGAACAACATTTTTTAGCTGTTCCATCTGGGCATCAAACTGCTTGTGCATCATTTCAATTTCTTGTGCGCATGTTATCACATCAGACTGGAAAGACAGCATACACAGATAACAATTTTAGCACCAGAACAAAACTTTAGTCATTGGCTGGCTCTCTCAAGTCATAAAAACCTCTCTTTGAACTGTGTTATATAATGCCATTCCATTTCTTACATTTCATTTCATGCATTTTTTGGGAGATCTCAAGGGCAGGGGTCGGTTTGATGTTGCCTGATATTATTTGTGACCTGTTGGCAGATCATTCTAAATCCATTACACTCAAGGTTGCCACCTTTGCAGTATCAGCCCAAAAGATTTGCTGCAAATTCCTAAAGACATAAGCAGTGGATGGCAAAGGGGATCACTTGTTGCAGCTGTCATTATTATTGTTGGTTTGACTTGTTATCCAGTAACTTCTGGTTTTGTTCTTTCATTTCTGACTTTCTTTGTGATTCATTTGCCTAATGAGGACAAGTATGTCAGTAGTATATTTCTGCCAGATACACTGTATTATCAGAATGTTCTGTAATGGATGTTGTGCCATCGACAAAACTATTGACTTGAATAAAAGAGATATCAGGAACATTATGTGGCAGACACATATCCAAGACCTCTCTGCCACTGCCATACTTTTGTTCCTTTTATATAAAATAAAAAACCCAGTGGCTTCACATTTAGTACTTTTAGGTGAATGTCACATGTGGGTTCTCATGCGAGCTATGCATTACATTGTTGTCTGATAACATTTCATGATAGAACTTCTCTGGCATTTCCAAAGCCCTCCGGGATACTCACTGGCAGACTGAAACAGCAATGACTCCTCTTCCTCCTCTGTACACCCCATTGAAATTTTAAACTCTGGTTCTTCCCAGTTTGCTTCCTTTCTTTAAAGTTTAAACAATGGGAAGGAAGTCAGTACAAGGTCTGGTATAATTAGCCCTCCCACACATTGGGGGCATAGTTAGGGGTTAAAAGGGCTCATCTGACTCCACCCACAGCCTGTCTCCAGTCCCACTGAGTCTATGGTCCAAAACACACTGCAGAAATAATCCAGTTTGAGACCGTTTTAACTGCCCTGGCTCAATACTAGGGAATTCTGGGTATTGTAGTTTTCTGAGACATTTAGCCTTCTTTATCAAAGAGCTCAGGTGCAACAAACTACAAGCCCCAGGATTCCCCAGCACTGAGCCAGGACAGTTAAAGCAGTCTCAAACTGGATTATTTCTTCAGTGTGTTTTGGACCTCTGTCTCCAAGCTGGAATTCCAAATCAGAAGGATGAGAAAGGCAGATCTTTCCATGGAGGCGGCCAGCGGTTAGCTAAGGCAGAAGCTCCATCTCCAGACTCAAGAAAGGGTTACCCTATCTTTTCTATGGCCAGTGGGGCACTGTATTGTACCCTCAGTCAACCACACAATTATTAGTATTCACTGCCTAGACTGTCTCTTCATTGTATTTATACTGCCTTATGTACTTTAGAAAATGTATGACAAAAATGCAATGCAAATTGGAAGCTTCTATGTTCCTATACCAACTAAAAGGTACCTTAGGGGGGATGCAGACGGGTGACCATGGGCTGCCCTGGGAAGTGGAGGATTGGGGCCGAGGCTGCCCAACACTTTGGCCCCAATCCACCCTTTTGGCGCCTGGGAAAGAAGCGCCAAAATAGCGCTCCTTTCTCAAGCTGCAAAAAGGGCGCCAGAAGAGCCAACGCACGGCTCGTCCGTGTCTCTTCCAACGCAGCACATGAAGACACTGCGCCAGGAGGAAGTATTCAGGGCACGCCCCATGCGTAACAGCGCACGCCCTGATGACATCCTCGGGGAGGGGTTGAGGTGGCTGGCGTGCGGCTGCCCCTCCCCTTCCCTGCCTCCAAGACGGCGCTTTGCGCTGTTTGCAGAGGCCCTTAGTTAGCAATGTTGAATTTTCTTTCTGCCAACATCCGGTACTAACAGAAATATAAGTGTTCTAACAGATTATGGTCACAATTAATGCATATTTTGGCAATCTATGCAAGGCAGAACAGATTCTTACCAGAATAATACAGAGAAAAGCCTCATGTTGCCTCACATTGTATAGTACTTCTTTTAACATTGTCATTCTTAGTTCCATATCAGCATTTTGACTGTGGTGCATCATTTCAATCAAAGCTGTATAGCGGTAAGCCAGCTCCTGAGAAGCATGTAATTCTAGGTCTATATGATGGCTGGCTGCTGGGACAGCTTCCTCAAGAATACCTGGCACTGTAGACACAGAGTTGATATGAAACATACACATACTGAACAGATCAGTGTCCATTTTAATAACTAGCCAAAAATTATTAGGGCTGGGATTCAAAGGACTGCATGTAACCTCCTATTGTACACACCAAGACTTTGAAAGGAACGATTTCTTCTCAGCTCTTTTACACGCCTTGAAAGGTGTCTCCTGAAGGTCACAAGACCCTCTGAAGAAATATTGAGCACAGCATGAAGAGTTGCATATGGAAGGGAAAGAAATCACACATCCTCTCTACATGTACAGAAAACCTTTAAGTGTACTCATAGCCATCTTTGAATCCTGGTTTTTGTTTATTTACCACTTAGAAGGTATGATTTTAGTCAATTAGCTATGTGTTAATATGCTAGTTTATAGATAATAAAATATACCATGAAGACTATTAAGCTGTGTGCTTGTCTGGAAATATCAACTGTATGTAATGTTCATGCCAATGTGTTTACATAGACTCCTTACAAAACTGTGATCAGCACTGAATATTCTTAATATATTTGAGAATGACTTAAATATGTAATGCAGATATGACCATCATCTCTACTATTAGATTCCTATATACCTACAGTCATCAATGCCTTCCCCTCCTTTTCCACAGTCCTTGTTGAATAATCGAATTCCTGTGACAATCATGGTAAGTTCCTTCAACTGCTGCTCTTTCTCCTTTTTACTGAGAGAAAGGAAAGCAGCAAGCTCAGACTGAGGAAACACACTCTGCAGGGCAGCTGGAAAATATTTAAAATATGTACAGATTGTCATACAAAAGAAAAGATATTTAGATAATAATTGTGATATTAATAATGCTATCCAAAACATGAATTCTGAAAATTCTTTTGGGAAGAGATCACATTCTCAAGTTTTTCTCCACATTCACAGGAGATAGAAATCTGTGTTTGTTTTTCTTCCCATACATTTAAGAAGAGAATGGACTGCCCGGCTACAATGTTATGTACAAGTACTATTTCAGATGTAGAATCATATTTAGAACCAAAGTAATTCCATTCTATTTTTTGGCAACAAGTTTGGAAGGTGATAGAGACCAGAGCAAAATGTGGCAGGTAAATGCTTCAGCTGCACCATAATCTGGACAGCTGTCAAATGTCACTGGGCCATTATGGTTTCCTGGACAAACCTTTTGTGGATTAAAGGGACTGGGGATATAGGTAGCATGTTAGGCAGCTGCTCACATTAGGAGTCTTGCATATGCAAAAATGGTAGTGGGGCTCTCACAATCTCAACATTGTTTTGTTATCTGAAGCAAAATTTATGGTTGTGTTTTGAGTCTGCTTATTTGAAAATGCACTTTGCAATGTTTTAAGACCCAGTGTCAGCATCCTTTTGTCTCAGCAAAGGGCATGATAGAAAATATTTTAAGTAAACAAAATACAAAACATATTTCAAATAGCAATCAGTTGTTGATCAGTCTCCAATGTGAGGACTACCATATTAGGATGGATGTTAGCAAACCTCATAATTGAGCATTTGAGTTGTACTAACCAGTTGCCTCTCTAATAACCTTGATGTCTGTAGGGGATCCGAGGCCAGAGCGCAACAGCACATAGCTGACAATCTTTCGATAAACACTTTCCAACTCTTCTCGTGTACGAGCACGGTTATCTGTAATTTCTCTGCTCACAGGAGCAAGCCTGGACTCCAGGATACGATGCTGTTCATTAATTAACTCAACTAAAATGAAACAAACACCATATGAATGTAAGATGTTTTACTATAGGCAACCACACAGAGATTTAGATCTGGCCTATGTATTCTGCAGTTATACATCTGTTCTGATCCAAGGCATATAAGAATTAAATTGCTCAAACATGTATGAACAGGTTTATAGAATACTTAAAGATACAGCTGCTTCTTATCCACACAAATCCCGCATATTCTTCTCATTTTGATACATTAAGGCTGTAATCTTAATGCATTCTCCCAGTGAACACAGCAGGGCTCACATCTGAGTAATATTACATACAATTGCCCTGTAGAATTTCACAACTTTGAATATCCACACCATTAAGTTAAAGCAATTAAGGGCCTCGGCAGACGACTAATAGGGTCGTCTTGGAGGCTTGGAAGAGGAGGGGCAGCCGCACGTTCGGTGCCCCTTCCTCTCCCTGAGGTCGCCCTCGGAGTCGCCGGCCCTCCGCACGGCCGGCGCTCCGGGGAAGACCTCACGCCGCGGCAGCCGAACGCGCCGCGGCGGAAAAGACAGCGAAAGTGCGCCCGCCGCTGTTAGTGCGCACTTTCGCTGTCTTGAGGAAGGAGCGCTGATTTAGCGCTCCTTCCAGGGTCGCCGCCGGTGCGCCGAGGTGCGGAGGCTGCGGCCCCGCGGCGCGCCGGCCCAGGGCGTCTGGGAAGCTCTCGTCTGCTTCCCCCCTAAATCTACCTGTTCTGTTCATTGTAAGTACACAAGATGTTTGTATGCAAAAAATATACAAAGATTTTAAAAGCAAAGAAGCTAAAAACTGAAAATGTAACTATAGTTCGGGGGGAGGGTGGCTGGTTGCTGAACATGGCAGACGTGTGAAGGCAGAGCAGGACAAGATTTCACCTTTTTTCACAAAACTGGAGATGATATTGATGGAATTTTACAAATGAAATAAATCCCCCTGATGCAGAACACCAAGAGGTTGGCGGATCAAGATATTTCTACATTTCACCTAGCAGCAAAAGAGCCGAAAATCCAGTCGGAAGATGGAAGCCTGGATCAAGGAATGACACGAGGCTCACACAGCAACAGCAAAGGGGGTAGAGGGGACAACTTAATGTCCCTGGACCTACCCTTTCCTGAGCTGCTAAAAAAAACCTAAGGGAGAACTCAGTAAAATATCTGCAGAAAGACTGGACCCTAGCCCTAGAGCAGGGATAGGCAACTTTTACCTACCTCAGGCCGGTCCGCTGGTCCAGAGCTCTTCTGCGGCTCGCTTGCGCATGCACAGTATGCCGGAAGTATTGCACATGCATGCACGCACGCTCGCACGTACATGCGCAGTACTTCCGGTGTACTGTACATGTGCGAGCAGTCGCGGCCGCCATTTTGTTTCCCAAAACCTGCCCTAGAGCCTATAAACTCAAAAAGCACGCCTCCATTTCCTTCTCTCTAGAGACAACTATTTGTATCCCATTTCAACTGTCACAAAACCTCTGCTGAACACTTCACTCTTCACTCACACCCACCCTCTGCTGGTATACTTCACTCTCTTCTCAACCCCTCGCCCTCTGATGGTATACTTCACTGTCTTCTCCATGCCTCACCTTCTGCTTTTATACTTTACTCTCTTCTCCATGCCTCACCTTCTGCTGGTATACTTCACTCCCTTCTCAACCCTTCACCCTATGCTGGTGTACTTCACTCTCTTCTCAAACCCAACCCTTACTGTGCTCATAGATCTACTCAACCCCTCGCCCTCTGCTGGCATACTTAACTCTCTTCTTACTCCTGCCCCTTACTGTGTTTGTAGATCTATTCAACCACTTGGCCTCTGCTGTTATACTTTCCAATTCACTCTGTTCTCTATTAGATACTAATCCTTTTCATTGAGATCTAAGCCCCCATGTCATCATACATCAATTACATTTCCCCCACCCCCTCTCCAGAGATTGCCAGAGCATGGCTAGATCGGGGTGCAGGGTGTGCCCTGCGCTTCCCTCACTTTTGTCTATTCCTGGTTTTAGTTAAAGTTTTTCAGTTAAGATTATTTATTCAAGATTATGTTTGTTTTAGTCATAAGGATGTGATCCTCTCAAAGCAAAACCCTGAGTTCCTCAACATATCCAGTGAGAAGACTTCCAGTATAGATGGCAGAGCTGACTTTAAGCGGGAGATGGACAGCTTAAAATCATCCATTAAAACATTAACTAAAGATATGAAAGAATTAAATAATAGGATGGGAGTATTACAATCGAGAACAGATGAGATTGAGAGTAAGACTAAAGAGATAATTAGAATACAAAAACAAGAAACAGACAAAAATTTGATGAGTGAAATCAAACAGAGGAGAAAGTCTGAAGATAAGAGGCTTGAAAGAACATCCCAATGAAGACCTTAACGAAATTATAATACCCTTTCTAGCAGAGGTGATGGAAGTAACAAATCAAAATATGGAAATGGAAATGGACAAGATTTTCAAGATAAACTCTGTGATTGCCAAGAAGAGGAACCTTCCAAGAGATATAGTGGTTTATCTGAGGAGGGAACGAACTAGAGACAAGATAATTAAAGAAAGCTATGGTAAGGAATTGAAAATAGGAGATTGTAAAATAAAATTGTTTAAAGATGTACGTCCGGAAGTTCTGAGAAAAAGGAGAGAATATACCATGCTAACTAGACACCTGCAAGCAAGAGGCCTGAGATTCAGATGGGAAATTCAGGAAGGCATTACCACCACGTGGAGGGGGAAAACAATGAAAATACCCCAGAAAAGGCAAAGAAATTCTTAAAAACTCTGCAGGAATTAGAGAGGGGAATGAAGAGAGAGCATAGAAATATTGGATTGACACCAAAGATTGAGATAAGAGATTGGAAGCAGGAAAGAAATGTCAATGTTATCTGGTGAGGACCTCCCAGAGGGCTTTTTCACCTGGTGAGGACCTCCCAGAGGGCTTTTTCCATCGTTGCCCCCTCTTCTTGGAACAAGCTTCCTATAGAGCTCCGCTCCTCTGTTTCTTTAGCCTCTTTTAAGAAAAATCTAAAAACATACTTATTTCAATTGGCTTTTTCATCCCAGTAATGGTATTTTTCCTCCTTGTACCACTCTGTTGATTTTGGATTGTTTTCTGTTCCTCCCTGTTATTTTGTGATTTAGTTGATTCCTGCTTTCTTCCTTGACCAGTTTCATATTGTATTGTATTGTATTGTATTATTGTATCATATTGGCCTTTTTAATTTTTGTAAGCCGCTTTGATCCTTTTTGGAAAGGCGGGGTAGAAATAAAATTTTATTATTATTATTATTATTATTATTATTATTATTATTATTATATGAGGGAGAAAATGAAGATGATAATTCGAAAGATGGTTGATGAGTCATTCTAGCGGCAATTATCATTAAAAACATTAGTCTCCCATCTACTTTTTCCAAATATCTACAATATTCAAAAGATATAGTTTGGGATCTGGGTGATTATTCAAATTAAATATTTTTCTCATTTCCCCATGTATCTTATTCTAATACTTTACACCACATGTGTAAATATGACCCAGGTTCATTTCCACATTTCCAACAAATACAATTAACACCTTTAAACATCTTGGACAGTCTAAGGGGGGGGGGGTCAAGTACCACCTAAACATAGATTTATAGACATTTTCCCTTAATTCTACGTTTGCTGTGTATCTAATCTTACCCTCCAAATTTTTTCCCATTGTTCCATCTGGATACTTTATTTTAAATCAACTGCCCATTTTATCATATATTCTTTAAACGTCTCTTGCTCAAGCTCTCAGTTCAGTATTAATTTATGAAATTTGGATATCCCTTTATTAGGCTCCTCTCTCAAAATTTTCTCCAATTCTGCGTACACTGGGCCAATTCCACAGGATTTAATATCGATTTTAAATCGCTCAACCATCTGTCAATACATAAACCAATTACAATCGTAGCCAATCTCCAATAGTTCCTCCTGTGTTTTAAGTGTCATACTATCATATTTAGTTGTTAAAATATCCTTATAACATATCCATTTTTCTTTACCATAAATTTCTTTTTTTAATAATGCTTCTACCGGTGATGTCCAGTATGGAATTTTAGGGCACCACTTATTCCTATATTTCAGCCATACCTTAAGAAGAGATTTTTCGAAGAAAGTGGTTATTAGAGCTTTTATCTACCTGACTTTTTCATAGAATAGGTAAGCTTGGAAACCAAACTGTAATTCAAATCCTTCTAAGGTCAACACTCTGGTGTTTTTCAATTTTAGCCAATCTTGCAACCAATCTAAAGCACAAGCTTCATAGTACCACTTCAAATTCGGGAGCCCAAGTGCACCTCTGTCAATAGTGTCCTGAACTATTCTAGTTCTAATTCTTGGCTTCTTTAAAAGGGCAAAAATTAGGGAAAGCACCACGTCCAGATGGTCTGACGGCAGCATATTACAAAATACTGCAGGAAGTTACGCTTACCTTTTCATATGCTAATTAATCAGATAAAGCAGGGAGGAATCCCAGACTCATGGCTGAAAGCTAATATTATTCTCATACTTAAGGCAGATAAGGACTTGTCCTTACTACTGAACTACAGGCCAATCTCCCTCCTGAATCAAGATTACAAAATATTTGCATCGATTTTGGCAACTAGATTAAAAAGAGTACTACTAGATTTGATTAATGAAGAGCAATGAGGTTTCCTCCCTAAAAGACACATGAAACAAAACATCAGGACAATTATAGATGTAATAGAGTACTATGACAAAAACCTGGGGGAAAAAGCAGCTTTGATATTTCTAGACGCTGAAAAAGCATTTGATGCTGTAAAATGGGATTTCATGATACATACTCTGAAAATAATTTTTTTTAAAAGGAACCAAAACTCATCTAACTCTGGGGGGATGCAGACCAGGGCGTCCAGGACGCCCTGGTCCGGAGCGCCGCGGGGCCATGGCAGCCACACCGCGGCGCTCCTGCGGCGTCCCTGGAAGGAGCGCTAAATCAGCGCTCCTTCCTCAAGACAGCGAAAGTGCACCCTAAACGCATAGGGCGCACTTTCGCTGTCTTTTCTGCCGCAGCGCATGTGGTCGCTGCGGCGGGAGGTTGCCTTGGAAGCGCCGGCCGTGCGGAGGGCCGGCAGCTTCCAGGGCAACCTCGGGAAGAGGAAGGGATGCCGCACGTGCGGCTGCCCCTGCTCTTCCGGGTCTCGGAAACAGCCCTATTAGCCATCTGCTGAGGCCCTCTGTGAACTTTAAAAAGGTTTTTTGGGGGAAGGAGCAGTTGGAAGCACATTAATCTACAATCTCTTTACTGCAAGTTGTTACTCTTAAATATTTATATAATCATTTTATTTGGCTTTGTTATTCTCCATCATGTCAGTAGTTCTGTAAACAATGATGCAGAACAGGAACAGAAATATTGTGATTGCAATGTTTTGTTGAACATATCTAAACACCATGCCTCCAAAGCTGCTGGAAAAGCTGCATATCTAACTATGCACAGGATTGTATGTCAGTGTATCATGGGCCTGAAACAGACAGGCCAAATAAAGCCGTTTCCAGCAGCTTTGGAGGCATGGTGTTTAGATGACGCACACCTCCAAAGCAGTCAGAAGCCCTACTGAGGCTGCGTTCTGATCCAAAGGACCAGATTAAAAAGGAGTTCATTAAAACTGACTCCTGCCTGCACAGTTTGGGACCTGCTGCGATGGCCTGCTCTGTGAGCACGTCATGCAGTCATTGTGGTCCCAGCCAGACTGCAGCTGCAGTGGCCAGAGGCTGCTCTTTATCACTCATCTGCTTCACCCCATAGTCATATTAAACAGTTTTACAAATTGATTACCTCTGTTTGTATAGTTCATATCAAAATAAACTTGCATTTTGATAGTGTCTAAGGATGGATTTCTTGTGTCAAGAAGTCTATCAATGGAAAGCTGAAACCAAAAAAAGAAATAAACAATGAGGTTAATTATTCAAGCCACTTACAAAAACAACATTATTCTGGGACACACACAGCAACTTTTAACACCATTCCCCAGAGTTTGAGAGCTACCTTTGGATTAAAAATACATTTAGAACAATCAAATATCTGAAGAAAACTATTTCAAAAATTATATACTGAGCTGATATAATGTAGCTAAAAACATGTCACTATAATGTAGTTTAACAAATCAAAATTCATCATGGCTTCTGAAATGGTGGTTAAAGAGCAGATCACAACACAAAATTAAGTGGACTGATATTTGCAATTAGACAGATTAAGAATGGATAACCAAAAGCGCTCAGTTTTACATGCATCAGCATAGACCTTAATTTGGTAAATTAAGCAAAGTTATACAGATGTCGAGCAAAGTTACACAGGCGTTACAGATTGTGCCTATCCCTTCTTGGCAAAGCCATGATTGCTAACACCACCACACATAGTCTGTGCCACCGTGCTCCCCAACAGTCCCATGAGTATGGGGTATGCCTAATCTGTTCCTATGAAAGGGATGCCCCACAGCAATAAGGTGGAAGCAACTGTCCCTTGGACCGACATGGATACACTATGCACATACCATGCTTCAAACTGCATCAACTACAATCCCCCATGCTAATTGCAGAAATCTATCTGATAGTGATGGAAATTTGTACTACATCTTTTAAATTATCTTAAATTAAGTAATGTTTTTAAAAACTTCTGTTCATTGCTTGTGTCCCTTCAGTATGTACCCCCATGTTTCAGTGATAAGGTTTCTCCCTCTTTTGACAGACAGGAACTCGGACAAGAGTCCAAATTCCAGGCATCTAGACAGCCACAGGAATTTTGATTAACACAAGCAGCTACTCATGTGCAAGAGATTATCCCTTCTCTTTAGAGATTGATGTAAATCCATATATGCAAAAGAAATATACATGTAGAATTTTCTTTAACAGAAGTGAAGGGGAAAAGTAATTTACAATGGAGTTTTCATATCTCTCTTAAAATAACCCAGCTTCTGGCTGTGTTTGGAGCTCAGTGTTTAGAATATGATGCAGGCCTTGAGTGCAGCCAGAAGCCATGCCAAGGCTGTGTCACTGCTGAAAAAACGGGCCAAAAAGGAGCAGACAAGATCTGCTCCTTTTGCTGGCCTGGTTTAAAATCGTGGTGGCAGCCTGAATTGGGCCTGTGCCTGGGTGGTTGTTGAGGCCCCCATGTGATTGGCGCTGGAGTGGCCACAGCCCGCTTTATCAGGCCTATCTGTTTTGGCCCAGAGTAAGCCTTAAGAAAGAATGGAAATTAAAGTTTCAAAGTATGGTAATCTGCCAATACAACTTGCTTTCAATGTATATTATTTTCTTAAACTATCTGAACTTGAACCTTGCTTTTTATACCCTGTGAGATACCTTCAATCTGACACCGATATCTATTCCAGAGGTATCCATCAAAAACTGTAAAGTCGTACACAGTCTCCTCCTGCTGCATGTAAATGTTTTTTCTTAATTGAAGTTTTAGCTGGACTGGCATCCTCCAGATATATGGAAATATAACCCCTATCATCCTCAAACAGGCTGGAAAAAGCTAGTCCAGTTGAGAAAAGTAATAAAATAGGATATTTCCTGACAATCTTCTAAAACAGTCTTCCAAACAAAGCTGAAAATCTTCCTTATCTGACTGGAATGACAGAGCAAATCTCATGGCATTCAGTGAAGACTTTTGTCTAGGAACACTCAACCCATACTTTTTTTTTTTTTTTTTGGCTGGAGAAGACAAGAATATCTGCTGCAGGATTTTATTCTTCCCTGAAATTTCATGCTTCCATCTTTAAATGTCCCACAAACTTAAAAAATGTTGAGAACCAAGGAGTCTGAAAACCAGTATCTGGTTTCTCAAACTACAGTTTGAAAACCAATCAAATACTTTTGCTGAACATCTGAAATGTCATATATTCACAAAATTTCCACTTCATCTTAAGGCCTTTACAGACTGCCAGAAATAATGCAGCTTGAGGCCATTTTAACTGTCCTGGCTCAGTGCTAGGGAGTCATGGGAATTGTATTTTTTTCTGGGACATTGAGCCTTCTCTGTCAGAGAGTTCTGGTGCCACAATAAGCTACAGTTCCCATGATTCCCTAGCACTGAGCCAGGGCAGTTAAAGGTGACTCAATTTGCACTATTTCTGGCAGTCTGCAAAGGGCCTTCGAGTGATTCAACAGCAGTATCTTCCAAAGCCAGTGTGGTGCATGATTTATCAAGAAAACCCCATGATAGGTTCAGCATAGGGTTGCCATTGAGCTGGAAACGATTTGAAGCCACACAACAACAACAATATTCTGAAGAAGCAGCACTAGCAGGGACTGTAGTTAAACAGCCAAACAATAAATAAATGCAGACCAAAATTTTGATTTTGTTAATCAATGAAAACCCACCAGTCATGTAATGCTTTAATTTGCTGACATGTCATTGAACAAACGTCATCAAGCAATCTATGCAGCCCTTTAGAACAAGTTCCAAAAGGAGAGATTACCTTAATAAGTTTTTGGACATCCGCTTTTGTAAGGGTCCTGTCCACATTAAATCCATTCCTTGGATCCAATACAACAGCTTTCACCTATACATTGACAAAAAATGTTTCCAGATTCATCTGTTTAATTTGCAATTAAATACCTCTTACTCCTAAACTTAACTGCACAAATACATAGACACTGTTTCTCAGTTCAAACTATCTGGAGGGAAATCTAACTTTTTGACCCTTGCAAGCATACTATTTAGCTATAAACATAAATACCGTAATGGGATTTCAGCCCTTGTATATACAGGCGACCCTCTGTTTTCACTGATTTGGAGTCTACGGTCTTGCCCATGGTGGGTGGGGAGGGACACGATGGACAAAATGGGGCTTGAATATTGGCGATTTTCCATTTTTGCGGGGGAGTGGGTCCGGAATGGATCCCCTGTGAAAACGGAGGGGCGACTGTACTTTACATTTCTGCTGCAAACTATATGTACAGGTATCCTCAAATTCTGGGGGCTTGTAGGCACATTGAAATTTTGTTTGATCAAGACCAAGGCTGATTCTACTGATTTTATGCAACCAAGTGCAGTCCACTTCTAAGTACAATGTACAGCCCAGTCTATTTATCTCCATAAATTCTAGCCTTCACATACAGAGTCAATTATTCATGAATACTCTGTTGCTGCTATACATCCTGTTATCTCCACAAAACTAGCCTGCATATTGCATAATTTAAGATGCATGTTTTTCTTACTCCCCACCCAATAATGTGGGTGGTCTACCGTGCTAACAAACTGGATAGGCTCTTTAAGTTTTTCAGTGTTTCACAAATATTATTATTATTATTATTATTATTATTATTATTATTATGCCAAAGTGATGGCATAAACATAGGGAATACAGCATTTAAACAATACACACAGGTAGAATGTCCGTATCACTCTTACCATGAATGCCACCAGAGTTTCTGATACGGTTTGCCCCTTCATAGCACATTCCTGACCTATTTCACGGATTATATTCTTTATGACATTCTCTGCTTGAGTGTGAGTCATTCTGCTCTAACAAAAGAAGGAGAATGGACATTTGTTACAAAACATTTGAATTTTCTGCACACTATCTTTTACCAACTACTGTGGTTGCAAAGCTCACTAATCTTTCCAGTTGTAAAAAATAAAAATAAAAATAAAAACTTAGCCAAAGGCAGAGGTGATTTATGGTTGTTAGGGTGTCTGATGCAACAGATTGCCCAAATAACTTTTGTTTGATGGATGAAATGTATCTTATCCAGTGAACAAGATGGCTCTGAGCTCTGACAATTTAAGGGAAGAGAGTATAGCTCAGTGGTATACCATCTGCTTGAGATAAATGTTCCAGTTTCAACCCCCAGCATTTTTACATAGGACTAGCTAGGAGAGGTTACCATCTGAACCCCAGAGAGCAGCTAAATTACTTTCCTCAATCTGGGTGTGATGGGAATTATAGTCCAAAAAACTGAGAAAGCAGTGAGAAGGCAAAAACTGATTTGGGGAAGCCCAGTGCTACTCAAAATTATAGTCCCTGAGGCAATGGATGACAGTTCCTGGAGGGTTTCCAAGAAAGAAAGAAAGAAT
>CM034701.1:273826879-273839382 GCA_020142125.1 Phrynosoma platyrhinos | reverse complement strand
AAACTGAGACTGTCATACTTCAGACACATCATGAGAAGGCTCATTAGAAAAAAACAATAATGCTAGGAAGAGTGGAGAGAAGTAGAAAGAGAGGAAGGCCACATGCTAGATGGATGGGCTCTATTGAAGAGAACATGGGCATGTCTTGGAGATGTCTCATCCATAGGGTCACCATGGGTTGAGATTGACCTGAGGGCAGTTGACAACAAACAAAAGTAAATTCCATTAATCTGAATTGGGAATAATTTAAGTACAACTGAGTCTGAACCTAACTCTAATTCTAGAAGCTTCTATCTCAGTGTCAAAACTAGATCCTGTACCAATACATTAACTCTGAAATGTAGGAGCAGCTTGATTTTTGTTGAAGAGAACAATATAGTGAAAAACATCTCACTCATGCAGGTTTCCAAGTTTGATAGAAATCTGAACCTAGGAAGATTTTATTCTTTGGGGTGTACCCATTCAGCAACAGCAGTACTCTGGATTATGACTAGATTATATAAAAAAGGAATGGAACAAAACACTGCCTTCCATATTCTATCCCATCTGAAATGATTCATTTATATGCTCATTTAATATTTTAAGATGAACAATTGCTCTAATCTTTGTTTGCAAAGGCAAAGACAAGCAATTCAATCCACATGTTTTATGCAATCAGTGATAAAAAGGAAACAGCAGGGGTTCATTTCTGATATGATCTTTAATTAAAATGTAAGTATTAATTACAATCGTGTTTTTAACAACAACACCTGGACTTCAACTTACATATGTAAAGTTTATGTAACAAAAGTCTTGATAATGTAGGTACAACAGGAAAGCAGTCAGATCTTTTGAGATGGACTAAATACATTAACTCAAAAGAATCTATTGAACAGACAACAGCTATCTATGACATAGTTATTTTGTAAATTCATAGGTCTTTTTTTAAAAATAAACATGCTATAATCCTAAACCCACTTACCTAGGACCAAGTTTGAATAAATTCAGCAGGACTTACTTCTGGGTATGAGTATAGGACTTTTCTGACACCAAAATGGAATGACCCTTTCTGTTGCCCATCCAGCTGAAGACTGGCCAGTACATGAGACATAGGCCTATATCAAGCCTGCCTTAAACAGGGTGACCAGATGTCCTCCTTTTCCAGGACATGTCCTACATTTCAGCTTTCTGCCCAGGAGGAATTCCAAAATGTCCTCCATTTTGAGCATCACTAAGAAGCATGAATTTATAGGAGCCCTGGTGGTGCAGTAGTTAAATGCTGGCCCTGTAGCCACAGCGTTGTAAGTTTGATCCTAGAGGAGGGCTCCAAGGTCCACTCAGCCTTCCATCCTTTTGTAGGTTGGTAAAATGAGTACCCAGCTTGTTGGGAGCAATTGGCTTACACACTGTAAACCGCTTAGGGAGTGCTAGTTCACTTATAAGCAGTCTTGGATCTCCTGAGAAGGTTAGGAATTGGAGGCACTGCATTGCAGTGGTTCCGTCCCTTCTTCTTGGGCAAATTCCAGAGGGTGGTGCGCGGGGTCATTTGCTCTACAAGGAAAGAGCTTAACTGTGGTGTCCCACAAGGTGCCATCCTGTTCCCAATGCTATTTAATATATATATGAAGCCGCTGGGAGAGATCATCTGGAGACATGGAGCGAGGTGTTATCAGTATGCTGATGACACCCAGATATATTTCTCCATGTCTTGGTCCTCAGCTTTGACTTCAGATGGTGTCTCTCCTCTCAGTGATTGTCTTAAAGCAGTAATGGACTGGATGAGGAAAAACAGATTGAGACTGAATCCAGATAAAATGGAGGTACTTACAGTAGCGGCCCTGAAACCAGGTATTGGGATACAACCTCCAGTCCTGGATGGGGTCACACTCTCCTCTAAGGACTGTGTTCGCAGTCTGGGGGTGCTCCTGGATCCTTCAGATGATAAATCAGGTAAATGTGACAGTCAGGAGTGCCTGTTATCAGCTTCAGCTGATACGCCAGCTGTGCCCTTTCCTGGAAGCTGGAGACTTTGAGACTGTGGTGCACACGCTAGTAACCTCCTGCCTTGATTTCTGTAATGTGCTCTACATGGGGCCACCTTCATGCTTGGTTCGGAAACTCCAATTAGTACAGAATATGGCAGCCAGATTGGTCTCAGGAACAATGAGAAGAGACCATATCACACCAGTTTTAAATCACTTCACTGGCTGTCCATTAGTTTCTGGGCCCAGTACAATGTGTTGGTTATCACCTTTAAAGCCCTAAATGGCTTGGGTCCAACCTATCTTCAGGACTGCCTCCTCCCATATAATCCACCCTGCGCTTTCAGATCCTCTGAGAAGAATTTATTGCTACTTATAAAAACTAGGCTGTCTGCAACCGCCCAGAGGGCCTTTTCGGCAACTGCTCCCAGATTATGGAATGGCCTGCCGGATGAGATCCATCATATCACCACCTTAGACAGCTTTAAAAAGGCTGTTAAGATGGATCTCTTCTGGCAGGCCTTTCCTGAATAGATTCCCCAGCCTTCAAGAGTCAGGTCATCATTCTCCCTTAATCTTTGCCACAGTTATTGTTATTTGTTTGCTGTGTGTTATTGTGATTTATTTTAAGCATGTTTTAAATTGTTTCATTGTTTAATACAATTTTAAGGGGTGGGTGGGTTTTTGGGATATGTATTGTATTTTTTACTGTACTTTTAATGTTGCAAGCTGCCCTGGTTGTGTGTGCAGAGAGGCAGTATAAAAATAAATTATTATTATTATTATTATTATTATTATTATTATTATTATTTATTGAAATGTACTTGCTCTTGCTCTTGCTATGTGTCTTTTTAGCTTTCATTTGCAATGCCCTCCATTTTTCTTGAATGTCCTACACTTTGTGGTGCCATGTACTCATTTGCAGTTAGGGCATCTGGTCACCCTGGCTTCAAATCTCCACGAGAAGGGAATTTCACACAAGACTTAAGGCACTTCCTCATGTGCTACTCAAAAGCTGAGGGCCGGCAGAATTGGTGCTAGTTGTGCTAGCAATAGATGGACACCTCTCGGATGCCATTTTGCTGAGCGTTGAATGCTGTTATCAGTCTGCTGGGTTGGCAACCATTAGCAGTGCTAACAGCAGACCTACACTGGAGGGCATGGCATGGCATGTGGCAAAATGGCCTCAGATGGGGGTCTGTTGTCAGCACAGCTGGGACTTGCTCTTGCTGCTCTTGGTTCTACAGGTAGCTGAGAGAGTAGCACATGAGGCATGATTCTTGGCTGCTCTGTCTAAGTGGGCAGCAAGGAGAAGAAGGAGGAAGAAGAAGAGCGGAAACTTGCCAACCAGGATCTCTGGGTGAACCCTGTAACATTAGGAGCATAAGGGCATTTTGGTGAATACCAAAGACTCAGTTTCCTTAAGATGGCTGCTGCCTACCCTCAACAACTCAAGAAGTATATTGGGGCATCCTACATGGGGTTCCCTAATATGAGATCAGACTTCATCCTCCAAATATGGGACCCCCCCCCCTACAAAATAAGAATAAGAAGAACCCTTAATTCTTAAAGGATGGGTGGGATTTGGGATTTTATGTTCTATTTAATATATCTGTATGGAAATTGTAATGTTGTAAGCCGCCCCGATTGCTCTGCAGAGGGGCGGGACATAAATAAATTATTATTATTATTATTATTATTATTATTATTATTATTATTATTATTATTATTTACAATGGGACACTTGGGAACCCTAATATAGTAAGTTGTCCCTTCCTATCCATTGATTCCTTATTCACAGATTCAGCCATCCACAGCTTGAAAATATTATAAATTCCAAAAAGCAAACCTTGATTTTGCCATTTTATATAAGGCACACAATTGTAGTATGCCATTGTATGGGACTTGAACATCCATGGATTTTGGTATCCATGGGAGGTCCTGGCACCAAACCCCAGCAGATACCAATGACCCACTGTACATTGTGGGATTAGCATGGGATCCTGCAGACCTTACTCAGCACCAAAAGCATGCACACTATCCCACTAAATATGAATAAATGTGTAAATATGTAAACATTTCCATACATTCATCTGTAAAAGAAATAGTTGGTGCATGCCTGGGATGTTAGAATTGTGCGTGTGTTGCCAAACAGGAGGTTCTTGCTGCTCACAAGTAAAAGTAATTTTATAGCTATTCTATTTTATTTGGCTTTGCATTTTGCTTTTTATTAACACCTTTGAGGTCTAATGATTTTATCCAATGTATACATGGACATGGTCTTAACTACTTTTAATACATTTTATATTGTAATATAGTCTAAGACATTTTAAATTTTAATATTTTACTATTTTAAAAATAGATTTTAGTGTTTGTCCTTTGGATATAGGTTGGGAAATGAATCCATAACTTAATTATGTTAAGTGATATAATTATGTTAACTGATATAATAATTAATTAATTATGTATTTTAAACACTTTTAACTTTTTAACTATATTTTATTCTTTCACATGCAATCTGTTTTAATAGTGCAATAATTTAATTCTGTTTTAATGTAACACTTTTCTATGTTTTTAATTGTACTGTTTTTAATCTTGTAAGCCACTCTGAGTCTCAGTTTTGGGAAAAGGGCAAGATATAAATAAATATCACAACAACAACAACTGATTCTCACTGGTAAGAAAGAAAAAAAAAGACAGAACAAAGGAAAAATGCAGAAGGGCTGAGAATGGAAGTTTATGTCATTTGGCCTTCCTATAAACTTCCATGAATGAGTCAGTGTGATGGCAGAGTAAAAGTCTTGTGTCGGAGCACCCTTGATAAGAAGCCGCTCTGCAGAAAACACAGGAAATAAGCCAACCAATGCAGTCCAATCCTTCCGTCCATCTAATCCAGTATTGTTGATGGCAATTAGCAGTACCTCTGTTTAGTTGGACTTCAGGCATGAGTTTTTCCTTGTCCTATCTGAAGATGCCAGTGATTGAAAATGGGATCTTCTGCACACAAAGCAGGTGCTACGCCTCTGAGTTACACCCACTTTTATAGGTATGGTTGTGTTCTGAACACAGGCTGGGAGGTTTGTTTACACAGTTGTGTTTCTTTACAGGATCCCTTATGAGTTCTCATATTTCACTCCCTGGTGGATCATAAAAGGATACACACAGCAAAAGCTACATTGGGGAGACTTTACTTTGAGAGGCAGTACTGAAATACTTAAAATAATTTAAGGAAATAAATTAGAAGGAGGCTCCGAGCTGGACAAGTTCTTTTAAATGTTCAGCACTATATATTTATAACCTCTCCTTCCCTCCCTCCTTCCTTTGGTTTAGAATTCCCCTCCTCTTTAAGGGGGGATTTTGTCTTCTGGCATTTATCCATATGCCATGGGGAGAGATGAGTAGAGAGAGTATAGGCACCAAACAAGAGAGGGAGATGGACCAGAGAACCAGCCTGCCCTGGTTCCCTACACTGACGAAAATCCACATACTCTGTCAATCTCTTGGTCATGCTGAGTGTAACCCCAAACACTCAGTTTTTAGAAATAGCTAATCTATTTAATGCTTATCTTTTTCTGAAGTGTGCCATATCCATGTCTATGCAGAAACAAACACTGCATGTTACTCTCAGGTAAATGTATATAGGATGACAACCAGTTTCTTTTCTTTTCCTTTCACTGAAATGGATAAATAGATGAAGCTTAATATAAATGACAATTACATCAGGGAACATGATTTGAGAGTACACTTCATTGGAGCTTTGGATCTGGCAAATGAGAATTATTACTTTTTTAAAAAAAGCATTACCAGATATTTCATTATCAGAAAGAAATTATTCTAAAATATGGCCTCACAGCTTGAAAAGTCCACAAAAACTCATTACCAGAACAATTTCTCTGAAACTCAATGTATGTTTTTCTGGTGGTAACCTTTCTGTAGTGGTGGGATTGTTTGCTCCTGTGATGCAAAAGGTTATGGTGATGGTAGCAGTGCTGATACCAGCGTCTCCCAGCTAAATGTGCCAAACAGCTAGTGGGCAACTGCAGAGACAATAGGGATGGCACCACAGTTAGTACTGTGCAGAAAGTGGCAATAGTAAACTTCTTTTGAATGTATTTTTACCATGAAAACCCTATGATGAGATAATCCAAAATGAATCAAGAGACAGTGCCAGAAAGTGAAATTTCCAGCTTAGAAAGCACTCAACAAGCTATGGGGATCCAGCAAAAGACAACTGTGAGTAGCAATGTGGCTAATGATGCAACTAGACTCAAGGCAAAAGGATATGCAGCTATTGACATGTTCAGAGGTGGAAGGAACATCCAAAGCAGCACAACACATATTATAGGAACATGGAACATGAGCAAGATAAATCAGGAAGTTAGACCTAGTGCTCAGAACAAGAAACAGAACCTGTAAACATTTGAATACTTGTGGCGAGTGAGCTAAAGTGGACAGGGATGGGACATTTTGAGTCTGATACTTAGACAGTGCTTTAATCAGGAAAGGAAAATCTAAGAAGAAATTAGGTGGCATTAATAGTGAGGAGAGATGTAGCACCTTCTGGCTCCCAGTCAATTAGACTTAGGGGCTATGCAGACCAGCCTAAAGGACCGGCCTGGGGGTAGAGTTGGGGTGGGGGCAACGGCATGCCAGCCGCCCCAACTCAACCCCGATGCCGTCCCGATGCCGCGCGCCTGTCCAAATGGCATGCAGCATCAGGACGCCCTCCTGGCTCAGCATGTTAACAGGCTGCGCCAAAAGGGCGTGGAAGAGCCATGGTGCCGGCTCTTAGGGCAGCCTTTTTCCACCCCTAAAAGGAGCAGAATTTTGCTGCTCTTTTGGGGGTGGCAAAAGGGAGAATTGGGGCTGCAGCATGCAGTTGCCGCGGCCCCCATCCACTTCTCCCAGACGAGTCTGTAAAGGTCCTTAGTAATACAAATCTATTTTATAGATTTTCAAAGAGTTGCAAAAAAAAAAAAAATCAGAAGAAAATCAGCCTGTGTTTCATAGATTATAGCAAAGCCTTTGATTGTGTAGATCACAAAAAACTGTGGATCTCTCTTAAAGAAATAGGCATGTCACAACATTCGATTATCCTGATACATAACCTATCAGGACAAGAAATTACCATCTGGACAGAATATGAAGAAATTGAATGGTTTCCAAGTAAGGCAAGTCTGCATTTTATTGCCCAATCTGTTTAACTTGGATGCTGAACATATCAAATATAAAGCAGGATTAGATTCGGAGGAAGGAGGCATGAACATAGGAGGAAGGAATCAACAATTTAAGATAGCAGATGATACCACATGTGATGTACGGCCTCCTCTCTCTGTCTTGAGGTTACCTTTTACCTCTTTGCCATTAGAAGGTCCCTCATCAATGACACCTGCTTAGCATCCACCCTTTATACACTTTCCCTAAATGTATCTGGGCTAGGGTCCCAAGTGACTACCTGCTAAAAGTTTAATATCTTTGGTAGTGTGTTTTTATGTGCCTATATGGTTTAGAATTCACTTAGGCAGAGACTTCTGTTGTAACAAATACAGTTGCCCCTCTGTTCTTGCGGTCTTGAAGTCCATGGTTTTGCATATTCATGGATGGGCGACCTCTGTTAAAATTAATGGGGTGCCCCCCTATACAAGCCCATGGGAGCATGCCCCATTCAAACCTATGGGGCTTGAATATTTGCGAATCTCCATTTTCAGGGGGGGGGCGTTATGGAAGGATCCCCCATGAAAACGGAGGGCCGACTGTAAACATTGACTTTATTGAATAACATTTAGCAAGAATGTGACTTACGTAGAGTAGTTCTAAGGTGGTATGGTTACATAAATATAACAGCTGCTGGCATTTTACAATTTCCAATACAGTTTTACTCCCACTCAGTATCCTTCTCTTAACTCATTCCCTTTCACCTTCCTTCAACTCTTTTAAACTCTATTAACCTTCCCCTCAATTGATGCTCTCCACTGCACTCAACTCAACTACACTGAACTCCCCTGAACAGAACTCCACTGGACTTAACTTACCTGATTTCCAAGTCACTTTTATATCTACTCCTTCCTTGGCAGACCCTCCTTCACATCAACCCGAACCGGGATTGTCTGTCAGGAAACCAAGTTGCCCAGTGACTCTATCACACGGCAGTACTAGCAGAAGTTAGAAAGACTTGGAACAATTATGCACTTGTCCTACCATAAAATATTGGAAATTTGATGTGGTGGGTTATATAGTAGAAATGGCTATTGCAGTGACATGGTGATCTTGACACAGATAGTGAGACAATACTGGAAAGGAGGCAGGTATGAGTCAAGCTTACTGAAGGTCATTTTTGTGAAAAGAATCTAGCTGCAACAACAAATAAGGGGTGGTATGGTATCATATGGGGGGTGTTACTAGGAGTTATGGGCCTCATCAGGTGACACCCTAAGAGAGGCTTTCCAAACATCTGGCTTTTGGCAGAAACAGGCTGTGGTGTTTGCCTGCATCCCTTTAAAATGCTGGAGCTTAGCAGCTTAGGTTTTTTTTTAAAAAAAATATTATTAGTAGTAGTAATTTAATTTTTTAAACATTTTAAAAATTCTTTAAAAACATTTTAAAATTGTAAATTCTTTAAAAACATAACATCTTACCAAATGTTCACTTTAACCAAATGACACTATGTACGTGTAAGTACATTTAGGCTGTGTGTATGATGTTTTAATTTAAAGGTATAATTTTATTTTTGCTGGTTGCTTACGTCCCAACTGTTGCCACTGCATTTAGTGATATATGGGGACTACAATTTATGAGTAACATTAATACAAAAATGTTTCTAAGGATTCTGTATGGTGTGGTATGGGAAGAGGTCAGTGGGGGGCTGATACCATGAGTTACCACACCGGGTGAGGCCAATCCTAGTGACGCTACTGAATAAAAGGATGAGAGGCTAAAATGTGTTTATCAATTACAACAAATGAGAACTGAGCCTACTAAAATCTGTGTGCAGTTTAATTAGGCAATGTTAATGCTTCATGTTTAGTTCGGACAGATAACATCTCTAGACTGGATCTATAGTTGCTGAATAAAGATTTACTGAGTTTTAACTACTGAAGCCTGATTTTCTGAATTTGATGTCCTGCTGAATATGACAGTTCTACAAATACCATGGACTGCTAAAAATACAAGCAATTGGGTCCTAGAGCAAATCAAGCCTAAACTCTCCCTAGAAGCCAAGATGACTAAACTGAAACTTTTGTACTTTGGACACATCATGAGAAAACAGGACTCACTAGAAAAGACAACAATGTAAGGAAAGCTGCTATGTAGATGGATAGACTCAGTCAAGGAAGCCACGGCCCTAAATCTGCAAGACCTAAGCAGATGACAGAGTGACTTGGAAGTCTCTCATTCATAGGGCTGCCATAAGTCAAAGTAGACTTGACAGCAGTTAACAACAAACCACAAAAGGACTTTCTGGACATCAGTATGGGACTGACTTAATGAACTGTAATACAGAACAGAGGCTGGCAACAGCAATGCGTTTGTGAGCTACTTTTCTACTAATGCGACTCAACAAAATTCTGCCAAAATTGCCCCCAAACCCAAAAAACCTAAGTGGCTGAAACCTCTCTTCCGTTTTTTTTTTTTTAAAGCCAGGTATTTGTTATGTTTAGTAGTGTGGAGAAGGCTGCAACCTATTTAAAAAGCAAATTTGCAACTCTTGGACTTGAAGGCTTCCAAGGAAAGTCAATTTGCTCTTTTTGGGGAGGGGCAGAAAAGGAGTGATATATGGAGTCTGGCAGGATTGAGGAGTGCAAGAATAAATAAATAAAAAGCTGTGGAGGTGGTGGTCACTTGTGGCCCCTGGACTGTACATTGCCCACACCAGTTGTAGAGGTTTCTGAGGAGCTTTCCCATTTTCCTTGAAGTCCAGACTAGTCTCCCCTTGTTGTGTTCAAGGTGGGGTTTTGGAGGGAATTTTTTTGAGGAAAATTAGGCCAAGAATGAGTGACTGGTTCAAAGTCACCAAGAGTGCTTTGTGATTGCAGTCACCCTGCCTCATTCACATAATTTAACGGGGGATCCAGATAATGTCATCTTCAGTTCTGTGCTGGGAAAATAATGGGATGTAAATTAAACAAGTGAACAAAACCTCCAACTATAAATCCTCCTGTATTTTCCCCACTGCTTCTTCCATCTTTTTGCCACACACACCCAAAACTGCTAAAATGGAATGGCAGCACCATCTTTTTTTAAGGGGTATGCTAGGTACTCTCTGTCTGGAAGCACCCCCAAAGAAACTTCATTGCTGACTAGGAACTGGAGTGCCAGTCTCTAGAGACCAAACCAGACATGCTCTCTGCTGCACCGCACTGCCTTTCAACTTACCCAGAAGAATTTCCCAATTCTGCTCCAGCATTGGAAGCCCAAGTATGCTATTTAAAAAAATATAAGTTCAGCAGCAATGCCTGTGGCATGAAACATTCACTTCGAGTTTCTGTTTTCTCTGACACTCCTCTGGACAACGGGAGGCATGTGGTGTTCTTCATTTGAATAGCATGCCAGAAGAAATGATCAGGTTACACCTGTTTAAGTTACACTGCCTAGGAAACCATCGGAGTTGCTTTTCAAGACCTGAAGCTGTAAAACTCCCTTTCTGGGAAGAGAAATCATTAATTTTTAATGGTACCAGAAACCTGCTGTGTTCTCTGACAACCATCTGCTGTTATATAGGTAAGTCTGTTTTCCACTTATCTTAAACAACATGTAAATGTCTTCCCTTTTAAACAGCTTGATAGTAAAATAGCATTTAGATTCTAAATACGTCAAGTTCAACAAAAATAGCCTCGCAGAAGGGTTTTGCTGCAAAATGTTTAAATTCTCATGAAACACAAAAGAAGAGGGTTTGCCTATAGAAAGAGACAAATGTGATGCCATAGTGGATGTTAAAATCTGTTCATTTGTAATAGTTTATTGATGCGGGACTTTCAGATGACCTTCTGGCCCACCATGGTTTACTGCAACATTTTTTTTCTATGACAGTTTCTTAAAAATCTTTTAAACGTTTATCCAAATGACACATTACCATTTGTTCATCTGTTATTTTTGGCACCCTCATATATGCCACCAAAAGAGCATTTCTCCCTACCCAGCAAAACAAAATGTCTGAATAGGAAGGAACTAGGGATGAATTAGATAATGTGGAGAAGGTGCAACAATAGCAAAATACAATCCTGTGTGTAAAAATGTACAGATAAGGCTGATGTTATAAAAGGTAGATGCACTGAGAAGGGTATGGCTTCAGTGGACATCTGGTGATTCACTCAAAGAGCTTGTCCAAGTTCATTTTTGGACTACAATTCTCAGAATCCCACTGCCACCAGGACCCAGTGGCCATGTTAGGGGATTCTGGATGTTAAAAGTTCCCCAAAGAGTAATTTCTAAACTTGGTCACTGATGATCCATATTTGCATTGCCAACAACTTTATCTAGGAGGAGTCACCATGCCAGTCAATAAACAAAGGAACAAAGGGAAAGTGAAAGAGATATGAGGGGAAGGGGAAGGTTTAGAGATAGGAAGATGAAAGAGAGAGAGAAAATGAAAGAGAGGAAGTTCAAATAATATCTAAATGCTTTGAAGTGGGTTCCATGTTTCAGGTTCTGGAAAGGCTGAAGGCCTTTGCTAGACAGAACACTGTTTTTGTGTGTTTCATTGCAAGTTACAAGGGAACAGCGGGAAGGCACAGGTTATTCTATCAATATTACATTATAGCAGGACAAGTTATATCAGGTAATTTTTTCTTACTATGAACTTTTTGAAAATGCACCACATATATCCATACATGTAGCCTTCTTAAAGCAAATGGGACTTCACAATGTGAGTAATTGTTACAGATGACAGGACAAAGGCTACTGACAATTTGTGCCAGACAACACATTGCACTGAAGATCTGTGAGAGTTTTCAATCCATTTTTAAGGGGAACCTATTATGAAATGTTGCTACAACATTGCCGAGACTAATCTGAGCCAAAATACACATGAACCTATCTGGGGGGTTACATTTCTCTGAAGCATCACATATAGTAAGTACCTGGCATTTTGGCAGGGGAAGCAGGGAGTATATGTGAGCAAAGCTTACAGGAAGAAAAAAAATCTCTTTATGTTACACAGAAATCCCTAGAAGGGTAGATATATCAGTCTGCTCTTGTAAAAAACAACCAAGAGTCTTAAAACCATATGTTTCATTTTGGTATAGCATTTTATGAACTTGGCCCATTTCATCAAATACAATCTGATGAAGTGGGCTGGAGTTCCTGAGAGCTTATGCCAAATGAGACTTGTCATGTCTTTGTGTTTTAGATAAAGGTGTCCCACAGAATTATTATATACCACCTCATTTTAGAAGCTGAAGCTCATAGGTTTGGTCATTGTCTTTTTAGCATTCTTTAAAAGGGCATTTTGTGTTCCTGTTGCATTTCCCCCAACGTTTTAGCCTTTCAACACCAAGTCAGCAAAGTACACAGAGCAGCAGCCACTCCCTTGCTTCTAAAGTTGTT
>CM034701.1:273785179-273818697 GCA_020142125.1 Phrynosoma platyrhinos | reverse complement strand
GTAAAATTATTTGACTAATCTTTTAAGTAATTTAGGGCATTTAAAACATTGGCATGAATGCATTCAGATGAATTCAGAGCTCTCTGGTGATAGATTAATATAATAAATAAAAATATTTATTATTCTTTTTGACAGTGGAACAGATTCATTCAGAGGTTAATAGACTTTCCTTCTTTGGAGACCTTTAAACAGAGGTTGGATGACCATCTCTCAGGAACAAAGAATTAGGGTTAATCCTGAGTGAAAAAATGATGCTTCCTCTATCCAAACTGTCCCTCGCATAAAGGGCTATTTTGTACATATGGCTTGTGGTTCAGGGGCTCCATCCCAACTCAGCAGAAGTGGTTTAATCTTGGAAATCCTCCAAGAACAGCTTGCAAAATGGATACCATCCCATGGCAGAAATGTCAATCCTAGCTTTAAGCATTATAGAAATGGTGTGGAATGGTACTCCAGTAATGGAAGAACTCCACACCACTTACCTCCGCCTCTTGCACAATTTAATTTATACCCTGCCTTCTTTTGAAAATTGGGACACAAAGCAGTTTACAATTATTGCAATATAGTTAAAAACAGACAAAAGTTCAACATTAAATCATTTGTTAGAAAACAGTTTTAAAAGTCCAATTTGAAACAACACGATACCTTTTTGAAAGTTCTTTCCTTAAAAAATAAATAAATCTAAAAGCCCATGGAGGAGGGGGGGAACTTTACTTGTCAATGGAAGGACAACGAGGAGAGAGACATCTAGCCTCCCTAGCAAGAGATTTCCAGAATTTAGGGACACCCACCAACAAGGCCCTACCTCATGCCTCACGAACCATACCTGTAAAGGACTGGAAGAGCCACTCCTGAGGATTTCATGGGCTGGGCAGGCTTGCATAGGGAGATATGGGCTATCAGATAGCCTGGACCTAAGCTGTGTAGGGCTTTATAGGTCATCACCAGCCTTTTGGACTGTGCCTGGAAAAAGTTCAACTCTAGTGAAGCTGTTGCAACAAGGTGTAACCTACTGTGTACAAACTATTTCAAACATTATTTTTGGGCTATGTATGCTTTCTTCTAGTAAATGAAAACAAATTGCCCCTAATGTCTCTGCAATGCACCTTTGAACCCTAAATTCTAAGATCCTTGGAAGAGCAAAACAGAACTAGAAAGTTCTATTTCCAGTTTACCGATAAGAAGACTAAGGTCCAAAACACACTGCAGAAATAATCCTGTTTGACACTACTTTAACTGCCCTGGCTCGATGCTAGGGAATTCTGGGAACTGTAGTTTTGTGACACATTTAGTTTTCTCTGTCAGAGAGCTCTGGTGTCACAATAAGCTGTCATGGTTCAATGCTGGGAAATGTAGTTGTTATGGCACCAGAACGCTCTGACAGAGAAGGCTAAATGTCTCACAAAACTACTATTTCTAGAATTCCATAGCATTGAGGTATGGCAGTAAAAGCAGTGTCAAACTAGATTATTTCTGCAGTGTGGATGCAGCCAAGAGTTGTTTTTTTTTTAAATAGTCAAATGCTCCATCATACCCTGGTTGAATTGTCCCTTTCTTTCATCCAACCAGCAATGTAATTCAATCTGGATGCTTCCTATCTTGTTTTTTTTTTTTTTTTTTAAAAGACACTCTCATATGGTATATTTATTTTGTTACAGCGTCTTGCCTTTCCTGAAGCAGAAGAAATGAGCTGGGGATTTCTCCGAGATATTCTAAGTGGAGTGAATAAATATTCAACTGGAATTGGTAGAATTTGGCTGGCTATTGTGTTCATATTCCGCCTGCTTGTCTACGTTGTGGCTGCAGAACATGTCTGGAAGGATGAACAGAAGGAGTTTGTGTGTAACATTAAGCAACCTGGCTGCGAAAATGTCTGTTTTGACCACTTTTTCCCAGTTTCTCAAGTAAGGCTTTGGGCCTTGCAACTGATCATGGTCTCTACTCCATCACTTCTTGTTGTTCTCCATGTGGCATATCGTGAGAGTCGGGAAAAGAGACACAGAACCAAGCTCTACAAGGACCCAGGGAGTATGGATGGCGGATTGCTGTGCACCTATCTCATCAGCCTCCTTTCCAAAACAGGATTTGAAATAGGTTTCCTCTTTTTGTTTTACAAACTTTATGGTGGATTTGACGTCCCCCGCCTTGTGAAATGTGATATGAGTCCATGTCCTAACACTGTTGACTGCTACATATCCAAGCCCACTGAGAAGAAAGTCTTCCTCTATATTGTGGTGGTGACTTCTTGCTTGTGCATAGTCTTAAATGCCATTGAATTCAGCTACTTGATTTTCAAATATTCTATCAAATGTTGTTTCAGGGATTATATCAAGAAGGCTCAAGGCTCCAAATGTGAAAACAAAAGGTTGAATCCTACAGATCACAATGGAACAACTTTGCATCTTGGGAATGATCCAACCACTGTCTTTGGTATCCATGCAGCAGATGAAAAAACCCTGCCCACCAGCCAACTTGAAGAATAAAAGCACACGTTAAATAGAAAACATATTAATGACTTTAAAATTGGATACTGAGATAATAATATGACAGCTTGAGGATTTTAGCCAGCAGGCTATGCATATTTTTTCACAAATAAAATTATTTAAGGTTCACCAAGATTAAAGAGCCAAGTATTGGTTTGAGTGTTGGACTAGGACTCTGGAGACCAGGGTTCAAATACCTGCTCAGCCATGGAAATCCAATGGGTGACCTTGGGAAAGTCACACTCTCTCAACCTCAGAGGAAGACAAAGGCAAACCCCCTCTGAACAAATCCTATCGAGATAACACCGTGATAGGTTCCCGTTAGGGTTGCCATAAGTCAGAAATGACTTGAAGGCACACAAGATTAATGAAGATTTAAAGACAGACTTTCCTCTTAAGTTGATGTGCAAACATTTAATGTTTATGATTGAAAATATTGAAACAGACAGTACTTAAGCAGCTATTTCCATTTTTAAGAGTGCTGTTGTTTTAAAGACTTTTTAAGTCACAGAGACTTTACCTTGTATGTAGAGAGATCTTGTAGCATCTTTGAGACTAATTGAAAGAAGTTGGCAGCATGAGCTTTTGCAGACCTCCGTCTACTTCCTCAGATGCTTTCCTCAGAGCTATTACTCTGTTAAGGAGACTTGCACTCTCCGTTTTTCCCAGGAAGAGAAAGCTGTAAGTGCCAGCTAACTGCCTGCTGGCTTCCTTGTTATGACTGAGGTATTCTCTGACTTTGATACGAATGTCCTTCCAGGTGCCCACAGCTTATTTTTGCAATGGAAGTTCCTGTACTCTCCTCTTCATACAAGTGGCAGGGGTTTCTGATGAATTCAAGCAAATTGTATAGGACTGTGCACATGTTTTGCTGGGTGGTAGGAAAACCCTCCACCCTCCCAGGGGCATTAGCAAGGGGCAGAATGCAAGGGGCAGAGGTCCTACCCAACCACCACTACTGCTGTTCCCCTACCACTGTGTTTGCAGTTGCTGATCCTTTGCATTGTCCAGCAGAAATCACTCCTTTTGGAAATGCAAATACCCACCCTTCTGATAGGCAAATATACTCATTATTAGTACGTATTATTTATTACAGAGTATTTATAGAGACAAAGGAAAAAGTGGGACCCCCCCCCCCCTTTAAGGTTGCAATGGAACTGAGGTAGGGTGACAAGCTGGGACTAAATCCAGATAGGATAAAGTTGTTTGGTTTGAGAAGAAAGCTGACCTAAGTTTTGCCTGTTGTTAACAGGGAGGCTGATTGTGGTCCTACCTGGAAGCCAGTTCTGCTGTAAATGGTTGCAGCCAGGACGGTTTTCATCAAGGCCCTTCTCAATAGAGGGCATATCTGCCTATGGCCATGTATGCACGGTCAACAACGTAGATGGGCCTGCTTTTGAAGGATTTGGAAATTATAACTGGCATAGAATGCTGCTGATTTACTAAATGTAACTTTAATTCATCTGCACTGGCCTCCACTTTGATCCCGAGTCTAGTTTATAGTTTTGGTTATATACTTTTAAAGCCTATATGGCTTGGATCCAAGACATGTAAAGAAATGCCTACTTTCAATGTGATTCTATTTATTAAGCTTTTCAGAGGCTGTTTTACCTCTCACTGCTGTCTGAGGTTCAGTTGGGCTTTTCTCAGACAGCATCTAGTCTTGGATCTCTGTTACCTTTGTGGATCTTGTGAAAACCTCTTGAGAAAATCTGATTTCAATGGGGGTTTAAAATTCTTATGCATCTCTGCTCCTTTATTTGGATTGTAAATGCTATCTTCTGTTACAATTTTGGAATTCTAAAAAATTGCTAGCTTATTGTTTTTCATTTTGTTGAATTTTATTAGTATTTTGTTTTTAAATTGTTTTGTTGAGCTGCTGTGAGAAGCAGAGTAAGTATGCTGATAAATAATTTTCACAAGTCTCCCATTGGTTTCTATTCAAAATTATGTAGTTTGATCTAAGATAGTTTCTGTTATATCCTCCTAATGTAGAGTGTATACAGTCTACGCACCACAACCCTTAGCTTATTGTCTCTTCTCTGAAACCATCAGCTTAATTCCTTATTCCACTTCAATAAGGACCCCAGGTTTAACTTCATTTGCTCAGAATTTTGCTATTACCACCTATTTCTCAAATCCCTCCTCTACTTAAATTTATATTTTTGTCTGGTTCATATATATAGTTTGACCCTTCCCATCTGCAGGGATTTGGCTGTGAGGGTGCTCATGGATGGGGAAAACACAGACAGGTGTGCCCATATTATTCAATGAGCGGAAACATGCACACATTGTTTATGCACCATCATTGGATAATATGGGGTGTGGCACAGGCGGTCAAATCTCAGCTCACTAGTCTGCTGATGCAACACGCCCACTGTAATACTAAACCAGTTTAGCATTACCTGCAAAGCCTCAGTTCACATGCTTTTTGAGTGAAGGAGATGGTAGGGAGGAGACTGGAAGTTTTCATTATCATTTTCAACTAATAGCAATTGGTAATTATGTCCAAATACACAGACACTCTAATGTGAAAGCACTGTATGAGAATATGATGGCCAACAAAGAAAGCACCAGCTGTCAAGTTGTTAACACTTTTCTGTGTACCAGTGCACTTCCAGCAAGTTTTTATTTGTGCAATTTGAATTGAAATAAAAATAACATGCCTCTAGTGCTTCCATGCTAACAAATGCTTGTATCTAACTGGCTGAACAAACAAAAGGCAACCCAAGCAATGTTACTCTCCCCCTTCAGTCCAACTTGTGTCTGAGATGCCCATGAACCAAGAGGCTGTGTTGCACATGGATCAAGTAATAACAAGAAGTTTCCCCAGATGTTCTCGTGCTAGTGGGTGCTCCCTTGGCAAAAACCTCACACTCAAGTTTGAGGCTATTCCCCACTACCACTGCATTATTATACGATAGCCCCTGCACTCACAAGGGCCTTTCCATCCTCTGAAGATGGCTTTGGAGAAATGACAGAGCAAGACTAACCACCAGAGAGTGCTTTCGGGTTTTGGGTACTCAGGCAGCTAAACTGAAAGAATGGTTGTTGCAGCCATATTCAACACACACCACAAACTGAAAAAATGAAGCCCCCCATGGCCATTCTTTGTTTTGTGGGGATGACGCAGGATTGGAAACATGTCTGGCTATGGCCTGTAGCAAGATGTAAAATGACTACATTAGTGCTGAGATCTGCCAGGGCCTTCCAGACCCCTCAGCACTGCTGTAATCATTTTGTGTCTGGCTAAGAGGATGTAGCATGATACTTTTCTGATCTTGCCTGCTTCCCACAAGGCATGGTATTAGCCCACATGGCTAATACCCTAGCCAGGAGCATGTTTTCTAGGATGGCTGGGTGGAAAGTTGTTCTCAGGCCCTTTTCTCTCCCTGAAAGAGTACTATTTTCTCTATGAAAACAGCTACTGTGCCATTTTAATAATTTAGGGGTTGATAAGAAGTGGGGAGAATACCTATAGTTCCTTCAGGTGTCAGATTTGGCCCTAAGATCCCCGGTTGTCCATTTGTTATTCATTAGAACTGTCTGGTACTTTGGCACAAAAAGGACCCATTATAGCCTGTAAATTACACGTGGAAAAAAGAGGACTAAACATTGACATTTAGCTTTCTCTGTCAGAGTTCTGGTGCCAAAATAAACTACAATCCCCAGGACTCGCTAAGATTGAGCCATGGCAGTTAAAACAGTCTCAAACTGGATTATTTCTGCAGTGTGATTTGGACCTTAGTCTTCAATGTTTAGGCTTCTTCCAGTTATTAGGCATGCATTTACCTAAGAAAAGGAAGTTATTTTGTGTGTGTGTACATGCGCATTAACCTAGGCACACTTTATTTGGTCCTTTTACGTATCTTCATCATGTTGATATGATGAAGAGCGATCATGTTCTTGATGACTCCAAGTGTATCCAGAAGTCAGAGTTCCCAGGATATAGTGTGTAAAAGTCTGAATGAGAATATTTACTACTACTATGCTAGAGAAGAACAGGGTTTCTAGTAACTGTAAGATCACGAGTAAAAATTTTCCTTGCCCCAACCTGTGTGGAGCAATAAAAGAGACAAACCACTCTGAAACCATCAGCTTGACAGGGCACAACTTATACCTTCTCTCTTGTGCTTTACTGCTGAGAACAAATCTTCAAGCTGCTGGGCCATCTCAAATGAGGATGTGGATAGTAAGGTCTGGGACGCTGGACTTTCTGCTCCAAGAAACATATCCCACATCTTCCTGATGGGTTATGAGCTAGTACATTAAATATATTTCAGTGTGCATTCGCTGTTAACTTCAAATGAAAATTGGATTTTATCATTTTAAATGTTTTCATTTTGTAAAAAGTCAAACAAACAAATAAAACCACCACCCTAGTTTCCAATTGAAGCTATGAGTGAGAATATAGTCCCATCTCTGATGAGAATATGATTTTTTTTACTCTTAAAAAGCATAACCTCATTTTCTATTCAAAATGCATTTTAGTGCTTCTAATGCTGTTGTAGACAATACCTAATTTACAAACAGATATGAAGACACTATAATCAAACTAAGTGATTTAAAAATTCATTCCTGACAAAAAAGATCATTTTCAAAGGAGTGTTGTAGAAGTTATGATGTAAAATCTATACATCAATGTAAAATTTTAAAAACAAAATGGATCTTTATAAGATAACATGTATAAAACAAGAATTGAAATGTGATTTTATTTAAGGCAATACTGGGCTACTTCACAAATCACCACCTCAAATATATACAGTGCTCCACACTACTAATTTTCTATCACATTCACGATGGGTTATTCAATACCAAAATGTTGTTTAAATCTTCCATGTCAGCAAACTATTTAAAATTTACATTTACATTATATTATGGAAGTGGAAGAGTTTTAAATTCACTTAAAAGCAACGCAAGTGCAGTTGTATGAAAACCTTCTGAGAACTATAGCTGAATACCATCCAAAGACACTGGATGTTTCAAGTTACAAATACAACTGTGTCAGTATGTATTTTAACCATGTGTGATCTGATAAAGTTTCTGCCCTGTACACGCACCCTATGAAAAATAAACTAGATATGGTAGATTTACCTAGTCTTTACTTCAAAAAGTTTTAAGTTTAAAAGAACATTTTTTTTAAAAAAAACCATGATCACTTAGTTACAAATAAAAATTCTGAATATAAATGTGTCATTTAATATTTCAGACTTACAGACTGCTGGTTGCAGCAAATGATTTACATTAATAAATATATACAAAAATGTATCTACAAATAAAAAGTACTGTTATATATGAGCAGTGACTGGTGAAAGATACCACAGACAATTTCACAAAGATTTCAGTCATGGAAAAGGGACATTTGATAAAAAAATTGAGGTTTTTGATCAATTATTTACAAAACCGAAACAATGATTCTGTTCCAAGTCCCATAGGGATAAAAACAAATAAATTTACATGACAACTGTCATGAATTTTGCTAGGTTAAATCACTTCAAAAGAAAACCTTAAGAAATAGTATCATGCTCAATGGCTTCCTACTTTTAAAAATGCAGTACAGGTCACATTTAGACATAATTGGAACAAGGAGTCCACTCATATTACCTGATTATTTTGTAACCTCTGCTTTTGCCTCCCCATGTCCATCAACTCTTGCCAGACTGACAATAGGTTTCATTTTCTGAAGTTGCTTCAATACAAGCTCAGTGCAATCTTTAAAAGTCTTATCTAAAACTATTTTTACAGTACCACTACACTGAAATTGTGACGTGTTAGCAAACTGTACATATGTTTCACTTTCTGAACATGATCTTCGTCTTGCAAAAGAGTTCTTGTCATTAGATTTTCTTGATTTTGAATGAGAACCTTTCCTAGTTCCACAGTTATTATAGCTCCTCTCTGTATTTTTCTTTTGCTTCACTGCAGACTCTTCAAGGAACTTGAGAAAAGATACTTCAAACCCCATGGGCTTAAATGAACTCCAGTCAAAAGCTGAAGACTCTTCTTCAGTAGTTTGAACAGTAACTGCAGTTTCCTCCTCTCTGTGCACACTACTTAATTCAACAGCCAAGACTTCTTCCTGCTTCTCAATTTTCTTCTTTTTATTTTGTGTTGGAATTTTTTCTTTGCTTGCTCTTTTAAAATTACTGTTTATGCTTTGCTTTTCTGGAAGGCAAGAGCTAGTTTCTTGACAGTCACCATTTATATCAGGAGTGGGTTTTGCATGGTTTTCTAAACTTGTGAGGTCTTCATTTATAAGTTTGGTAACAAACAGTTCTGCAAGCTCATCCACTTCATCCTTCTCACTCTTTTCAGGTTCTTTCTGCACCACTGGTGGAGGGGGTTTCAAGTCTGCAGAGACATCTGGTGTGTGTGGCTCCAATTCTTTTAAATCACAGTTTTTGTCATCATTTGCTTCTTTCTGTGAAGATGTTTCCTTTTCTGCTGAATCTGAATACTTGTTTGAGACTATTAAGAGATGCCTGTGTTGTGAAGTAAATGCTTTAGACAACTTGTGACATTTGTAGTGCCTAATTATATTATTTTCGCTTGTGACAACTGATGAGCAGCCTTTTATCATACAGGGATACTGTATTACAAATTTGTTTGTGCATTCAGATAAGGCCTCATCCCTAGCCTTTACTGAATACACATACTTCCCACATTTCAAAGAATATGCCTTACTGTCAGGAGCCTGGATCACTTTTAAGTTCTTGTTTTGTATAGCAATAGCCTTCTTTCGCCTCATCCTGATTATTTTGTTTCCATGCCTTCCTGCTCTGTATTTTAATCCTTTATGTTTAATTTTCATATTTTTTTCCTGATTAGCTTTGATTGAAATATTTTCTTGACCTGGTGTCAGGAATCTTCTAGGTCTTATTAGATGGTCTTTATGTCTCTCATTATGCTTATTAAAAATATGCCGTAAGAGATTAGACCTTGTTGCATAAATACGGTCACAGCCTTCGCAGTCACACTTGTACATGCCGTCGTCTGTTTTGTTCTGTTTTATCTTTATTCCATGATCTGTCTCAAGATGTGTAATATAATTAACATATTCTGTAAAGGACGATTTGCATTCAGACTGATCACAGGGAAATCTTCCAACATCCAGGGCTGACCTCATGCTCCCAATTTCCTCAGGAGTCATCTCATGAAGCTTCATATAGTGCTGAATAAGACTAGTAACTTCCTGAAATATCCTTGAGCAATTTCTGACCTCACATCTGAACTCTTTTACTGTGGTTTCAGTTTCATCACAATCTTCTTCTTTACCAATATCCTCATCTTTGCTTGGCTCGCTTTCTTCTTCTGCCTCCTGAGAGAATGACGGCAGATCAGATTTATGTACAGCCTGATAATGAAGAATCAAATTTTGTTGTATTGTAAAAGCTGCAAAACAACCTTGGTGCACACACCTGTAAGGTCTGTATGGACTATAAGTAGTAGGAAATTCCAATGATTTGTGTACTTTTTTGTGTTTTCTTTCTTCCTTTTCCTTCCTGTGTCTTCTAATCTTATGTACTTTTGGCTGAACCTGTGTATTATTAAGTGTGGCTACATTATGAAGCTCTAGAGGAACTGAAACTAGTTGTGATGGCTTTTCAAATTTTTCAAGAGCAGCAGGAATACTTTCTGGCATTACTATTTCTGGCATCACCTTTTCTGGAACTTTCTCAGATTCTATATAGTTTTCTTCCTTTATTTCAAGTTCTTCAGTCAACTGGGATTGATTTTTACTTTTTTCCATTAACACGTATTTTTTTAGTTCAACATTTTTTAGTTCTATAGACCTTTGTGTTAAGCTTGCAGTTTTATTTTGGGATCTTCTTCCATATGGCCTTTTTAGTTTTAATTTTACCATTTCTTCTGTTGTGAAGTGATGCACTAACTGACAGTGGGCCCGGAGGTTAGAATTTCTAGTAAATGTTTTTGGACAGGAAGCTACAACACATTTGAATGGAGCATATTTCAACTGGTGTTTCTTGATTTCTAATATCATTTCTGCAGTGTACTGATGTATTTTGCTGTAATGTTTAAATAATGCATCCTTTGTCATAGCACTATAATTACAGCCTGGAGCCCGGCACATAAATGGCTTATGGACTTTTTCACCAATGTGGGGACGCGTTTCTGAAACTGGCTGAACAAGAGATGTGCTCTCAGTTGTTATAACTGGAACATGAATTTGTGGCAACAGTGCATCTGTGGGAAGACAATGAATTATATTGTCAAATACCTGGCTTGATATTTCGCTTTCCAACTTCAGCTTTTTCAAACCTTCTAAAATTTCCATGATCTGGCTATCATCTTTCTGAGAGATTTCTGACTGAGAAGGCTTAGTTTTGGCAAGAATGATATTCTGTGTGTGTACTATTTGTTCACTGGGTTCAGTTGGTTTAATGTTTTGTGAAGGCTTTTCCAAAACACACTCAACAGTTCTAATTTGTGGTCTTTCTAACGATTCAATTGACACCTCCTGGACTTCATTTTTAACTTCAACAACCTGAGAATTCATTGCTGTTTTAATTATTTCAAGAGTTTTTTCAAAATTCTGAATAACATTATCCTCTGAAGTATCTAAATTAGTATTTTCTTCAATGCAGGAGCCTAGAGTAACCTGAGAGTTACTTTTTTCACCTTTTACTAATAGATCTGCTATTTCTGCAGGAGTTTCATGACTAGTTTTGAAGTTCTGTTTAACACTGGCAGTTAATTCATTGTCCACACTACTCATTTTTTGTGTTAGATTCTCTATTAACACTTCAGTGTCACAGTTTGCCAGTACATTTGACTGTAACTTTTCTGCAGGTATTTGCACATTTCCTTCAACATTTCTGTCTAGAATTTCCAGTGATGTCAAATCATTAATTACTAGTTTCTGTGAAATGTTAGGCACAACTAACGAAGTAGCTTCTTTTTTCTTTTTCTTTGAACTACTGTCCCCTTTTCTATCCAAGCCACAAAATTCTGAACCTTTGATACTGCTTATGACTGAAACTCGTGATGTGTTGTTTCCAAAATTATGTGCAGGGGCAGCAGAATTAGAAACTACATTGGGACATAAACCATTTTCAATAGTCTTCAGTATTAAATCATCTGGAAATACTGATAAACTGCTGCATTCTTCTACTGATGAAATTTTGGCATTAAGTGTTCTATTTTGGTCTGTTAGCAAGGTAGTTGGGTTGCAAACTGTTGATAACAAGGGTGACACGCCTGGACTTGGCAAAACTGTTGCACTTATTTGAGAACTACCAGTGATACAACTAGTTGTCATTATATGTGGTAACATCTCTGCAGCATCAAAAGTACTTGGAATGCCTGCAGTTTCCAAAGCTTGTTTGATAATTTCACTTCCTTCATCATTTTCACTTGTATTGATGCCAGTTATATTGGTCCGTGGAAACAAATTCTGCAAAAAAGCAGCTGTCCGATTTTCTGTAGCAAGCAGCTGTAGAAATGATGGTTCTTTAAAACACACTTCTGGATTAAAAGCTGACTCCTGTTGTTGCTGTAAATTTAAAGCATTTGTAGAAAGAATCATACTAGCAAGTAGAGAAGACTGCCCATTAAGCTGCAGAGCTTCAGGAGAAATTTCTGATTCATCCAGGGGCTTACAGTAGGAGCGTTTAGAAAGATGGCCACCAAGTGATCTGGGATTGGAAAACACCCTGTAGCATCTACTACAAATAAACTTGCCATCTCTGATAATTGCTGGCCATTTAGCCCGTTTATTTTGCTTTGGTTTTTTGTCTTTTCCATCTGGACCTCGTCTACGATCCTTTTTTGCTTTTTCTGCTACCAGAAGTTGTGGAGTGGTTTCACTGAAATTCTCATTATTCACTTGTGAAGGAAAGAGCACATCAACACTTTCATCTTTTGGAAAAGAATTAGTGCTTCCTTCTAGTTGGGAGGAAAAATGATTGATATTATTTTCCATTTGTGAAAAGACAGAAGTTGGACAATTATCTGCGGAGGTTGAGAAAAGAGAAATCGGACCATTTTCTGCAGGTAAAGGAAGGAAAGGATCTGAACCACTGTCAATGTTTAGGGGCATGACTGGTTTTTCTAGTTCATCCAACTGGGAAGGTAAAGTTGCATTAGACAGACTTCCCATCTGAGAACTTAATGTATTTTCTGGCTCATTTTTAATAGTGGAACAGAGACCTGTATTTATACCATTTTCATTAGGTAACAATGAATTAGTCATATTTTCCAGACGTGTTGGAAAAAGAGCATTAGATAACTGCTGTAATTGACTCGTACATGTAGAATTAAAACTGTTCTTAGCTTGTTGAGGAAAAGCATTGCTAGTTGAAATAACTTGTGATGGTAAAAAATAAACCGTTTTGTTATCATTTGGCAAATTTTGCAAACTGACTGCTTTTCGACTTTTTTTGTTCTTGCACTGCATCTTAAATGTAGCATATTGATCAGGATGTGCTGTTTTCATATGTTTGCCAATGCTCTGAGAAGAATTGTAGATTCGAGTACATCCTTCAACCTGGCAGGTGAACTTCTGAATTGGAGATGATAATGGTATGGCTGGAACAAAAGGAGGACCTAAGCTGTTCTGGGTTGGAGCAAGTGTAACTCCTTCTAAAGTCTTCAAAGGGAGACTGTAGAGATTCGGAGCAGTGATAATGCTCTCTTCAAACTGAGGTTTGGGGGGAGGTGAATTTTGATAATCCAACTCATTCTGCATGAGTGGTAAATGGTTTCTCTCTTTTTCTGGACTTTTTGTCAAAAGGACTTCAGGTTCAAGCTTAACTGAATTAACGGAAAGGGTTTGAGATTCATGGACATCACCATGTTCCTTTGTTTCCTGGAAAATTGTAAGATCATTGCAAGTATCTTCTACTGTTGAGCACAACTCCTGTATTACCGGTGCACTGCTATCTATTTTAGTAATTCCAGGAAGTAGTTTACCCTTCCTTGCCATGTTTTCTCTAATTTTTTGACCCAAGAGAGGCATCAAAGCATTGCTGGCTAGAACTACTGCTTCTGGCTTTGCTGGAGCAGGTATGGGTTGCTCTATGTTTCCAGTGGAGATTAGATTAATCTGTTCTTGTACATTTGCTGGTATTCTTGTTCTTTCAGTCAAAAGGGTTTCATCTTTGATTTGCTCTGTGACAGAGTTTTCTGCTTTGACACAATTATTTAAGCTATTTCCAGGGGGTAGCATCAATGCTTCTTCTGGATGGATTTCTTCAACACCCTCATTACCTTCCAAAGATTGAGGAAAAACAGTGTCATTATCATTGCTTTTCAGAGGCTGAGGCTGAGGAACAACAGTCTCACCATCAGACTGTACAACAGTCTCACCATCAGACTGTTGTATTTTTTCAGATTTAGTGTGATCTTCAAGATGTTTTTCTAATTCAGTCTGTGAACGGTAAACTTTTCCACAACCTGCAAATTTGCAAGTGAAAGTATTATAATGCTGTGCTTCATGATCATAAAGCAAATATGCTTCTGAAAAAACTCTTCCACATTTAGGAAACATGCACTTCGCCCTGAAGACTGGATGCTCTTTTCTGTGACCCAGAAGTTCTGCATAACTGTTAAAGCTAGCCTTACATTTCATCTGAATACAGATATAGGGTTTGCTGCCACAGTGCATTTGTAAATGATCGTTAAGGTGGGTAACACTTACAAAATGTCTTCTACAGTACTGGCAAATTACTTTTTTGCTTTGCATTTCAAGAAAGCGTTTAGCTTCTTCATTGTCTTTGTGACCTTTTGCATGTGCAATCAAATTTTTAAAATATTTAAAGCCCTTTTTACATAAGGTAACAGGGCAGGTAAACTCACTGACAGGCAATGGTTTTTGGACTGGCATTATGTCTGGAACATACAATTTATCTTTTTCATAATTTTCATCATCAGAGCCATCATTATCATTAAAAACAATGAAGTCCGCAGCATAAAGACTGTTCTTTTTTATGTGTCGTTCCTGCTTAACTATAGTATTATTCCTCTTGTTCACACCAGTGGTTGTTGTTTTTGGTGGTCTTCCTAATTTTCTCAGTGGTTTCATTGCAGCCAACCTTTCTTTACTGGATTTTTTAACATGTAGTGTTACATGAGGAACAAAAGTTTCTTTAGAACTGAAATTCTGTGCACATATTGGGCAACTATAAATTCCATCTTTATAGTGTTTTTGTGCATGCCTAACTATTCTATGTCCAAGAAATTCTTTGTCACAGAGCACACAATATTGCATGTATGCTTGCCAGTTCCTGAATCTGGCAGATATAAATCCCCGCTCTCTCAATTTTTTTATTTCTCGGTTTTTCTGTTTTTTATCTCTAATGGCTCTAAGCAAATTTGTAGCTTCATCAAAACATCCAGAAAGTCCATTCATTGATGTTTCTTTGTTCTCATCTTGGCATTCTTCTAACTTTTCATGCATTTCAGTGTCATTCAATTCATCTATTGATGATACAATTGATGCTTCCTCTCCCATCAAAGCAAGACACTGACGTTTTAGCATTTTCCAGTCCCAAAACTCTGGATCAAAAGGCCACTGCATTTTTAATACGAGTAGAAGCTCACAGCGCAGTGAATTTGGTATTGGAAGGTTTTCTTCATCATATTTCTGGTCTGGTTGATTGTACAGTATTTCTACAGCATAGTATGCATCCACAGTAGGCTCAAGTAGAAATTCACTTAGTTGACAAGCACGTTTAACCTCCAAATCATCTGGCAATAAGCAAGATATAGTCTTGCAAATGGAAATCTTGACTTCTGTGTTCTCACTGGCTTCCAAACGCAATGCTTTTACACAAAGTTCAATACAAGTTGCAAGTCCAGCCGCATCAATCTGTAAAGTAAAAGGCAGATTAGAGAGCAATTCACTACCAGGTTCTGCATGTACAAATATTATTTAATCCTATTTCACACATTCTCTCTTCTTTATTCTTAAAAGACACCAGTCTAAATTTTGCCAACATTAGTTAATTATTCCAGAAAGTCAAACTGTAGAATTCAGTTTTCAACTCATTTGCCACTGTTGCCCACTCTGACACAGAAAATTCCTATATGAAGCTGTTAGAAATTAGAAATGAAATTAGAAATGTTAATTTAAGAATGTAAATATGATCCACACGAATATTAATAACAATAAGCAGGAGTGTTCGCATAAAAATAAAAGAACTCTATTTCTTAACTGAGTTGGGAACCATTCTTTAGTGATGCTTACTGTAACTACCACATTAAAATGGATACTTGTATGCTGGCTTCAGAGAAACAAATGCAAGGTTGTTTTTGTATGGGGACTTGTCCTCTATACAGTTTCCTATGCTACTATTCCAAAGCAGATGTTACTATCTCGAATATGTAGAAGTAGCTGTAGTATGGAGGAATTAGCGGAAATTTGTTATCTGGTGTCTTTTTGTGAGTGCAGGGTGCTACAGCAGGGAAACAGTACAGGAATGTCTGTGTATGTGTCTTTAAATCTATGCTTCTTAGGCTCTAGCTCAGTATCTTTAGTAACTTTTAGACACAAACTTCCATGCAATCTGCAGATGTTCTGCATACAATGAAAGCAGTGGGCTGTAGGGGCTGAGAAGAAATCTCAAAAGAAACAGGGCAGATATATCCTATAGATTGCCCAGTCCAATCCAAATTTAATGGATAACTGCTACAAAAGAGACTTACCAAGGAGGACTAACTGAAACCTACAGAAAAGCTGCATCTCCCTGCCCTAGTGTAGTAATGGGGGGTAGGAGTGTGGGTCTGGCCACCAAAGTGATATATACTCTCCTGAAACACCTTCCTACAAGAGCAACATTTTTCTTCTACTCAGATGAACAAAGTAACCCAGTATGATATTTCCCACCATATATCCACAGACTGTTCTGGAAAATTACTATATCAAATAAGAGTATAAGAAGGCTGCTTTCCTGTTACTGTTCTTTAAATTTGTAGTGGTGAGCTTAACCTTGTAACAACAACAGAGAGTTTTGTAGCAGTTTAAAGATTAACAAGACTTTCTTGGCATAAACTTTCAATGCATTGGAATGGAGTCCATGAAAAGTCTCATAGAACTCTTTGATGTTTCTCAAATGGTTCTCTGTAAAGTGACACATAAGAAATCCACATGTCTGCAAACCAAACAACCAGAAGTTTCTGGAAAGATTAAAATCCCCAGAAGATGGCTGGAGCCTTCAGGAAGTAGCTACATTCTGAGCATGCCAGGCTGCACACCACTGGAATTTTTCTAGCCACAATAGCACCCAAGGTGGTAGTGGACAGGTGACTCCACAGAAGCTATTAAAAATTATGGGAAATGATTTCTTTGTGCTGACTGTGCAGCTTGATTTATAGCAATTTAACAAGGCAAAAATATCTGGTGATGAGATGCAAGAAGAAATGGTTTTTGCAAGCTGACAATATTTTGTAATCTGTCAGGTTCCAAAATATTGCTGTGTTTGACGTGAACAGGCGGTCTGATACCAAATCAGATCAGTTAACTTATTCCAACTGCATCAAAGGTTCTTAGGAAAGAATCTTTTCAATTGTGTACCTCACCAAAGAAACAACTTCTTAACTTCTGCTATTCCAAAGTCCAAGCAAGCTTATGAACCCCAAAACTAAAGTCTAGACACAAATTTATCATCTCAGTGAGATCAAGGTACTCTTTGATTCAGGTTAGAGCACAATTACTGAAGCATATTAATCAAGCTGATTCATGACACCCATTTTCAGCTGTTGAAATGTAGCTTATGACACATACAAATCTTTAAGGCCTTCTGGAAGTATTTAGTCCTGTAAATATAGAACATCAAAGTTTGGGAGACTTTTTGTAACTGTAATATTCTTTCTGTACTGTCTTACATTATTAAAACAACAAGAAGAAAACAACAAAAACAGGACGGTACCATAGCTGAAATAATATGATAAATGCAAGGACAAGATCTAGAGTGAATTAGAACTCTATTTTCTCTATATAAAAATTTCAGGAAGTAGGGGCTTTAGCAGAGAATACTATATCACAACTGTTAATGGGTATGGCAATCATGAAGCAAGTAACTTATAGGGGTAGCCAGTAGACTATCCAGATGGTGAGATAAAGGGTTATACAAAGACCCTATTAAAACAGTACGCAACTCTGCTGAGAGATCGGATACAATAGAACTTAATTATGTCCATCTAAAAACAGGCACTAACTGCAGCACTCTTCAAATCATGTATGATGCCAAAATCACCAAATCCGTTTGCACATATAGTACTGTAGAGGTGAATACTTTTGCACAGCTTCATTTACTGGAGATGCAGATTTTGTGACTATTATCTGTGCTGCAATCACATCCAGACTGGATTAGGGTAAACACACTCTTCAGTCTGCATATCACAGATGTTCAGGAACTACAACTAGTGCAGAATGCTATGCTACAAATACCTACTAGAGGCCATTAAGTGTGCCCATTAATATTTGGTTTGCTTTGGTCTGAGCAGTGGTTTTCAATTTATTTTTGAGCGGAATTTGTGGTGAGAATTCTTACTTCTGAAGTGTTGTATGGTTTGGACTGAAGGTCCAAATGAAACCAGGACTAATTTCTCCTACATGAACTTCCTTGATTGTTCAGATTGTCAACAGAAGCCTTGAATCACATTTTGCCATCATCAGAGATACTGGTGGTGCAATGGGATGTGTGCAATTGTTGCTGACTGCTTTTTTAAAAATATTTTTGATTTTTTTAAAAAACAACTGCTAGTCGTTTCACTAGCAATTGATATTTTTATTTATTTTGCTTGTTAACATTTGGATTTCACTGTTTGTTTTAAAACTTGTAAGCTTCTTTACTAAGGAACTCAGCCTAAAATAAATAAACAAATAAAATAAAAAATTCTGAAACATACTGAGCAAGATTTACCTTATACTCAACTCAAATATTACTTTTAGCCTGGGGAGGACACATAAACCAGGTGGCCATTGAAACTGATTGAAAGGAACCATTAGGCTCATTTCTTTATTCCTTTCATGAGACTACTTAGCAAAAGTGAGACATTCTGAACATTTGGAAAAAGATGAGCATGTGTTTTGGGGTCCAGGGTGATAGCTAGGCCATAATGTTTGGAGGCTTTTCCATGTGCTTTTCTTTGGGGCCGTGTGCTCTCCCTGAACCCATGATCTAAGAGAGTAGGGAGTCTGTTGAGTTGATTTGGTTGAAGCTGGCCATAGCAGCTCTATCTCCTCCCCGTCTCTGGACTTCAGTCTCTTAAGGAGACAGAGGAAGATGAGCTTGGAAAGAGGACTGATTGTCTGGGTGTGCCAGTTGGTGGCATGAACACATGGTCTAAAGCAGGGGTAGGCAACCTAAGGCCCGGGGGCCGGATGCGGCCCCCTGAGGCCTTTGGACCGGCCCCAGGCCAGTCCTGCTGCTGCCCCCCACCCCCGCCCCCCGCCATGATGATATTGATTATTGTTGTTATTACTTGTTCTTGGGGTTTTTGTGGCAAAATCTCCACAGGGGTTTTGTCATGACTTTTCTGGGACTGAGAGAGTATGCATGCATATTTTTTTAAATTTTTAATTTTTTTTAAAAAAATAATTTTTATATTTATTTATTTTGGTGCTTCGGCCCCCCAACTGTCTGAGGGACAGCAACCCAGCCCCCGGCTCAAAAAGGTTGCCTACCCCTGGTCTAAAGGAACTGGGGCTTTATATAGCTGCTGCCTTAGTCTCAGGAAGAAAACAGTTCTGTGAGGTTGTTTCATGGAGGAGTTTGAGGGGTCTGCCTAGAGAACTGTGCCATTGGCTGTATAGGGACAATGAACATGAATGAGCATGAATGGAGTTACCCGCAACATCTGTGTCATGTTTGTTTTCTTGCCAGAGGATATTGGGGAGGGGTATACCTGCAGCAAACATGAGTTGTTTGCACTGCTAAAAGAGCAGGTGCAGAAGCTATGAACTCGTATATCTGCACTTCAAGTCACACGTTCTCAGCCTCTGGGGAAGGCAATGACAAACCTCCTCTGAACACATCTAGCCAAGAAAACCTTATAATAGGCTCACTATAAGTCAGATGCGACTTGAAGGCACACAACAACAAATCTACATTTCAACTTACAGGAAGGATGAACCTTTTTTTGGAAGGAGTGGCATACCCTCTCCTGGAAGGGCAAGGCATAGGACATGGCTCGAGGGAGAGCTTGAAACAGTCCCCTTGATATTCTTGCACACAAGCTCATGAACTGTGGGCTAAATAGATAGATGGATTTGTAACTGGTTAACTCATTGACTGACCCTTCAGAGAGTTTGCCAATAGTTCCTTTTCATCCTGGACAGAAGTGCCTCAGGGTTCTGTCCTAGGCCTAGTAACAGCTGTTAAGTGGAACAGATTGCCTTTGAGGATGATGAGACTCTTTTCTTTTAAGGTCTTGAAACAGATGTTGGATGCCCAACACTCTGGAGTGCTTTAGTTGTGGCTTCCTATGCGGTAGTTGGTTGAACTAGATAGCTTTCAGTCCTTTCCAACTTTATGATTCTATATTCTATGTCTGATAGTCAGAGAAACTGTATAAAGTGCTATGTTAGTGTTATTTGTGGAAAGAGACAATTATGGTTTCCAGAAAGTTCTGACTGGTGGCTTACGCAGATAGACATAGCATATGTGGGACTATGAAGAACTACATTTTTGTGTGTGTGTAGACTCAGTGCACCTGGTGAGTAGCATTGAGTGACTTGCTGAGTTGTTTTTTCCATATAGATTTTATTTTCAATTCGTACCATCTTGAAAGTAATGATGTTGCACACTCTTACCTCTGAATTTATTACTTTAATTAGGAAGAAAATGTGGTATACTGTCTTTGTTAATACAGACAGTTGACGACATCGCTCTAGATATGTTTGTACAGAAGGCTCTACCCTCTGCTGTAGTTTACTCCAGAAGAGAGTCAGTTCCCTGAAAACAGAGTTTTACAAAGTTAAAGTATGTTAAGGAAGAAATGCTACAGTCACAATAATTAGTTTTCAGCTGATGTGTAGTGGGGCGAGGGAGGGTACAGGAAGAGGAATGCTAACTTACATGTTATAATTATTCTTATACATTAAGGCATACTATGAACTCTCTTCGATGTTCAATGCAACTTTTCTGTTTCATAAGAAGTTGCTAACAAAAAATAAAGCATAAATAGAGGTAGAATGTGCAGTCTGCCTTTCGTCAAAATAGCTCCTACGCATTAAATTAGAGAACTGTCTAACCTAGATTTAACCAAGGTTGTCCCTGAAAACACAATTAATGTATTTTCATATTTGTTGAGGAGATGGGAAAAATGTCTTAATTTATCTTAAAATCTTGAGTGAGGTAGAACTACAAGTGACTTACAAGCCATCACACCTTAATGTAGGTCCGAAAATTTATTTTAATAATGGAATGGAATGTGGCTTCAAGTCACTTGTTGATTTATGGTGACCCCACAAATTCCACCTACAGCACCTGCTATTTTCAGGTGATTTCCCTTTCAAGTATGAGCCAGGTTCGAACTTGTTTATATTCTGAGATCACATGGGATTTGCTATCTTCATGGTATTTAGGCAGACTTGTTATAAATTGAGAGTGCATCCTTAAATGTTTAATGTACAATCATCCCTCCACATTTGCAGACCTGACTTTTGCGGATTTGATTATTCACAGATTATATTAATATGTTATCTCTAGGAATATCTAGGTCCTCCAGAGCAACTCTATGGTCAACTTTAACCAAAAGTCACACTAGAGATTCTTAGAGAGAACACTCCACTGGGCATTTGTAGCTCCTCCAGCGCAATTCTATGGTCAATGTCTGGCAGACAGTTACCAAAGAGTCGCAATGGAGGACATAGACATTCTTAGAGAGGTGTTCTCTCAGGTAAAAATGTAGTGTTTTTGTTATTTGTGGTTTTTCTACATTCACGAGGGTCCTGTGCCCCTAACCCTAGCGAATGTGGAGGGACCACTGTAGTAACATTTCCAAGGGTAGTTTAGCATTTCTAAATAATGAAAATAAAATAAATCTTATCTATGAGATTCCTGGCTAGAGTGAGAACGAAAACAAATAAAATAAAATTCTTGTGAATTGCTCCTCTATCATAACTGGCACCTGTTGCCCATCTTTCTCAGTGAATGCTGATGTAACACCTGAAACATTACAAAGTGACAACAATGATGATCTTACACTGATTAGATATGCAAAAAGGAGATATTTTCACAGGCCCCAAAATTACTAATAAAACAAGTTTTTCAGGTTTATATTTCTCCAATTTGTTGTTCTCAGAAAGCCATCCTTACCGTCATTTCTACTGTCTGATATATAACATGAACCTTCACTGAGCAAAATGGACACCAGTAACATTTTTTAAAGTTATTTATTATGATAAACAATTCATTTTTCAGTACACTATTTTTCTTTAACTCTGTATATTTATCATAATCTGAATACAGTGGTTCTAGAAAAACTCAAAATGAAAGAGATTCCAACCTACCAGGCACAATACATCTCCCCTTGCTGCAGCTGTCGAGATAAAAATGCTGCACATAAAATTAGAGCACTCTTCTCATCTCCTTCAGATTCTAGATTACAGATCATTTCTAAAGCATCTTTGCAGTCTATATCTGCAATCTAAAGGGAGAGAAAAAATGTGAAAGAAGTGAATACTCAGTTTGTTTTCAGATAAAAATATAACTGGATAACATAAAATGTAAGAAACAAACTACTGAAAAATTTCTCTGAAGATGCCAGCCACATAAGATGCTGGTGAAACGTCAGAAAGAAACTCTTCTAGAACATGGCCATACAGCCTGAAAAACCCACAAAAATCTATGGATGCTGGCTATGAAAGCCTACGACTTCATAAACTACTGAAAGTTTTAATACTGTAATCCTAAAAGCCAGATTGTTTTTCAAAAGTAAATGATAAAAACCCCAGCTTTATTTGGTGTTTCTTTTATTAACACATATCAGGTTTAAAGCACTGTAAAAGAGGGAGAGGGGAGTTTCCATGTATGTTTCATTAAATCCAAGGTTTGTAAAGATTTGAACAAGTTATTTGCAGGTTAAAAATATCCAAGTAAAGCATGTAATTGAAAGGATTCTGAGAACTGGTGAACTTTGTGTTAACATCTGAAAAAACAGATGTTCAAAAGAAAACAAAAATGCCCTATGCAGATGTACCATTAGGGGCCTTGGACTTGTATAGGCTACCTTGCTTCTCTTCTTTTACAATTTATTATATCCTTCTCTCTCTTTTCACATCATGCTGTAGCACTGTATTGTTTGGAGGTTAATGTTAATATAGGCAGCATCAGACCAAGGTCTAAAGGTGATTTTAAAACTCTAGAGAAGAAGGCTCTAAAACAGGAGCCAATGTGACATTTCTTCCCCCTAATGATGTAGCCACCAAAGAAGATTACGATTTCTGGGCTGAAAACGGTTGCTTGCCCTTGTTTGGGGTCTGGCATCTTATAATAGGAGACAGTACATTTCCTCCCATACCAATAAGTATTACATATTAGAATGAAACAGAGCAAAAGGGAAGAGGAGATGCTCCTTTTCACATGTCACACCAGAAGTTCTCAACAGCAACTGCCATAGTCTATAACATTTGAATAACACCAGATTGGAAAAGAGTAAATCAGATCCAATTTTGAAATTTCTCTTCAAAATCTTAAAATTAGCATTCCTCTCTATGGAAACTCCTATCCTCAAATCATTACTGAAAACAATACAATCCTCTTAAGAACTTCCTGAGTGGGAAGACTGCAGGCTTGCATAATCTACTTTGTTTTTTACTAGACTCCATAGATCCACAAATTGGACCCTGGTGCAAAAAACATATACTTATAATTAAAGAATTCTGAACCTAGGGATTTGTTCTTTGTATCAGATCTGAACATGGTTCATATCTTTGCACACAAAAATCCAATCTAGGTCTACGTCAATCTTGTTTCATTTCAGTAGCATATTTTAGGGGATAGGAGCATGGGAGAAGAGGTACATTATGAAACAAGTGGTAAGTCAGCAAAAGTCCTGAAAAGCATAGAATTACAAGTAAATACAGAGCTATCTTCTTCCCCATTGTTGTATTACCATGTTATATAATAGAGCAGGATGCTTTCCTACACACTGATAAACATTTAAATAATACAGTGGGCCCTTAGTATCCTCTGGGGTTTGGTTCCAGGACCTCCCATGGATACCAAAATCTGTGGCTGCTCAAGTCCCATTAAATACAATGGCATAGTAAAATGGTGTTCCTTATATATAAGGGCAACATCGAAGTTTGCTTTTTGGAATTTATATATTTAAAAATACATTTTCAAGCCATGGATGGTTGAATCTGTGGATAAAGAATCCATGTTTATGGAGGGCTGAGTGTACCTCTTATTGTTTTCTCTTACTGTGTGCAATGAAGCAAGGTTAACTACTTAAGAGCTAAGGGGCAGACCCCAATATGCACCCTTAAACTGTGTCTCCAGATACTCTCGAAAGGATTTCCAATGCTGATACAAATCATATAAAGCATACTCACCTCCTGCATTAGCTTTTCATTTGGTGATCCAGAGCAAAGACAGACTAGATAGGTTTGCTTAAAACTCCCTTTGCTACTGATTTCTGGGTGGTCAGAACACACTTTTGCTAAAGCAGTTGCTTGAGTTAATTGCTTTGATTTCATCAAATGCTTAATGCGCATATCCAGTAGCACAGGACCTTCAAACTCTAAAAATTCATTTACTGAAAGACAGATAATTAAACATATTTTCACTGCTCCATACAAATCAAATAAAGTTAATCTCTAGTATTTGATAATTAAAATTAAACAAGCCAAATATCTAATATGTCTGCCAGAGACCCACTTTAAATGGAAAACCACCTCTCGTCTTCTTTAGAAACATATTTAATGACAGAAAGTCCAATAAGCCAAATGGCTTGGATAAGACAACAGTCAAACTGCTTCAGAATGAAGCAGTAATGAAAAAGAATGAGCTTCAGTAGTTCATTGTCTTTATCTGTGTAGTGTATCAGTTAAATATGAACTCAAACCATTCCTAGTATCTGACATTCTCCCACAAGAAAAAGGGCCACAGCAAAGCTAACTGATACAGATACCTGCTCTGTGCCTGCTCACATAGGAGAGCTGTTTGGAATATGCCATTTCCGTTCCTGAAAATGTACAAAAATTAAGCCAATTCTTGCTGTGTTAAGTTACTTATCAGTTATATGAACACCCTACAAAACATGAAAAGTCATTCAGACCTGTTTGGATATAATTTCATCCCTATATTGAACCACAACTCTCTCAGTATAGAAATAAAGAAGAATAAACACTCGAAAATCTGATTCATTCTTTCACTTCTCCCTGAGAAGAGAGAAGCAGGATAAAGATGGGGAAAAGGTACAAATCCAAATCTATACCCAATCTCTTCTCAGACAACTTTCAAACAGGTCCTTAGTTATACCAACTAGTTTGGACTTAGTAATGGAAAATAAATAAGGTTAAAGTTAGAGGCACAAATATCTATATTTCAACATAACTATTATTCTAAAAAGCATTAAATTTGAAAGAAACGGAAGTTGAAATTAACTTTTTGGATGCTGTCATGACAGACTTCATTAGAGACATACAGTAAATGATTGATTGTTGTGATTATCAATTAGTAGCTATAAAAGCTAGTCCCCCAAGATTCCATCAAAATGTGGCTTTGATCCAAGAAATGGAAACTCAGCTATGGATATGAAAATAAAGATTGATTACCCCATCCAGTGTTCCTTAGTGATTTTTGAGAGTATTGACAAATTATCTCTTGATATTTAAACCCAACCCCAAATATCTCTTGAATATAAATCTTCACTTTCACCTGTGTACACGAATCCTTGCCAGTTATACCTATAAGAACAAAGGGATCTGTTTTACTTAGCTGCACCACAGCGGCAGCAACAAAGTCTATTTTAGGGCCAAAACAGGCAGCCTGTTAAAGCCTGCTTCTGAGTGTCTTGGGAGCACAGCGTTTACACGCTGCATGCTCTGAAGTTGCCCGGTCAGCTGCCCAGACATGGGTGGCATCAAGGCACTCCAGTGGCGTGGTGTTTATATGCCACAGGAGTGTCTTGAAGCCACTCTGGGGTTGCGATGGGGCCAGAAAAGGCCCAAATAGGAATGTATCTTTTCTGGTCCTATTTGGGATGGGTTCAGGATGGATTGGGGCTCTAGCATGTGTTTGTCACGGCCCCAATGCGTCTTTGGCAGGGGCAACTTCAAGCCACCCCTTTCTGGCTGTCTGTTCCGGTCCTTACTTGCTGGGTGTGTTGGGCAAGATATATATAATCCATTTTAAAATATATTCAAATCTATGAAGTTTCAGGAATCGTGACACCAAGAGCTTACTAGGCCAACTATAAGGAGGCAATCCAATTATCCAAGGTGTTCTATATTATCTGAAGCTTCCAAAACATCTTAAAGTGCAATTTGTAATGAACAGCAGATTACAGCTGTAAAAATATTCAGAGTACAGAAGCCATGGATGATGGTTACCAGAGCTTTTTTACCAATGTATGTACCAGATAAAAAACTGAAAAACAAAAACCCAACCACCACATTATTGTCATAACTGAAGTAGAAATTGACCATGATACTAATAATCCCATTGATTAATATAAAAATGTAGGAAAGGCATCCTGTATTTAAGTTGCCACATTTTTCTCACCATTTTGCTACAATGACTTCATAAGTAATACTGGATAATATATGTTCAATCAAAAAAATCTCTTCAGTATGGAGATGTAAAATTTCTGGAAATGATGAGGACATGAGAGGAGAAAAGAGGTTTATCAATTTTACTCCAAAGGGAAAAATAGATTTTTTGGAAGAAATGAATATGTAATACCTATTTTTACATCAAATACAAACGTACTGAGTTTAGCAAAATGCTTTAACAATATACAATGCTTCATTCAAACCTTAGCACATAAAATTATAGCATAGGTAAATAAAATCTTTAATATGATTATATGTAAACATACCTTCACTTCTCGGCCTTTTGGCTAGGATAAAGTGTGTGTAATACCTTCTGCTAAAAAAAAAAAGCTACAAGCTGCTGCACCCTGTTATCTGAGCCTAGATACCTTAAGATTTTTGTCATCTGAGAAGGAATAATAATAAAAAATAGAATGGATTATTTAGGCATAAATAATCTCCCAGCTCATATACATTCATTTATTATTATATTTACATATAAATGATTATTATATGTATTTAAATTGACTACTAATAGGCGTGACCCCCCCGCACGCCGCCGCAGCTGCCTCTGCACATGTCGCGGCCACCATTTTGTTCTCTCTGGGTCTGTAAGCGTGGGGCCCTGGGCTGGAACCGGCCCGGGGGCCGTAGGTTGCCGGCCCCTGCTGTAGGCTATATTCCAGAGGAAGGCAATAGCAAACCATCTCTGAATATTTATTGCCTAAGAAAACCCTATGAAATTGATTGGGGTCACTACAAGTCAATAGATGACTTGAAGGTACATACACAGTGCAGTTATTTCCTTTTCCCACTGACTACAGTATATTTGGCAGTCTTCTACTGACATCTGGCTGCAAACTGAAACTGCCAATTTTTAGGAAAAGAATTCTGGAGAGTACTGGGGAGCTATAAACAAGGACTTGAGGCTGGGCTCAAAAGCCACCCACTGCCTGTCCTTATTTAAATTTATAAACAGTAATATTGAAACTGTCATCAAATCTCTAAATTCAGGCCATTGAAAAATGCAGAATTTAAGGATGTGGACTAAGTATTTTTTTCCCCAAGCAGCACAGGAAAATATACATTTTAATATAAATATACATTTAAACATTTGTAGCCTTGTAGCCCACTCAACAACAATTTGATTAAGTGATGTATGTGTCTCAATGGGGATTGCAGAACTTATGTATCCTTGCAGAGGTATGTTTTGATGTAATTAGCTACTATGAGTCCCAGTTTTGGTTGAAAGCCAGGGTATTAACATATAATAACAGAAGTACAGTATGACCCCCATATATACAGGGCCTGTACTTGTGGTTTCACTTATCTGCCTCCCAAAAACTATGTTCTCTGTAAGTATTTTCTAGGTCCTCCATTGTGATTCTGTGGCATGCTTCCACTAGAAGTTGACCACAGAGTCATGCTAGAGGACCCAGATATTCATACAGAGGTGTTCTTTCTAGGCATTTCTAGGTTCTCCAGCACAATTCTATGCTATGCTTTCACTGGAAGTCTTTTTTTTCAATAAAGTTCACTGTTATCTGCTGTTTCATGTTTGAACAGTAAGACAAAGAATTTATTATCTCCCTGTATTCCAGCTGAGATGAATTTGTGGTATCTTTTTTAAAAAATAAAGTTGAAGTAAATGTCTTGCACAGACATTAATAATAATAATAATAATTTTATTTATACCCCGCCTTTTGCCAAAGCAGTCAATAGTTCTCACTGGCTGAAGCTAAGCCTCTTCTTAAACTGAACAGTGAGAGAATATGGATTCAGCCTGTGCTGGATGGTGGTTTCACTTCCCCTAAAGATGCACATTTGCAGCTTGGATGTGCTCCTGGATTTAACTCTGAGCCTGGAAGCTCATGTTTCAGTACTGACTAGGACTGCACAGTTAAAGCTTATGTACCAGCTGTGCCCATTTCTTGAGACATCAGATCTGGCCATGGTGACACATGCCTTGGTGACCTCCCTGTTGAATTACATTAATGAGCTCTATGTGGGGCTGCCATTGAAGAGTGTTTGAAAACTTCAACTGGTCTAAATAGAGTTATGGCCAAATTACTAATGTGTGCTGGGTACAAGGAGCACACATCCCCCTTGTTGCAATAGCCCCACTGGCTGCTGGTTCATTTCCGGGCGCAATTTGAAGTGCTGGTTATGATCTTTAAAGCCCCACACAACTAAGGTCCAGGTTATTCTCCCTTACAAACCAGCCTGTGCTCTGAGATATGCTGGGGAGGCTCTTCTTTCTGTCCCACCACTCTCACAGGTACATCTGATAGAAACACAGGAGAGGGCCTTTTCAGTGGCTGCCTACAGCCTCTGGAACAAATTCCCTGAGAAGTTACATGGGCACCCTTCCTACATTCTTTTTCAGACAAGCAAAGACTTCTCTATTGCAACAAGTATTTGATGAGTGATGATATAAGGCCCATCTTACACAATGTACTGGATACTGCTAATTGCTCTCTCTCTCTGTATGTTTTAATATAAGTTTTAACTTGGTTTTAATTCTGTCTTACTATTTGTGTTTTAATGTTTGTATTCTATGGTTTTTAAACATTTTTTAATCATTATAAACTGTTTTCCCAATCTGGGAAAATGGCAGGATAGAAACAACAAGAACAATATCCTCTTCCTTGAGTAGTGAACACATGGAATCACATTTTGTATGTGTGCCTTCAAGTCACCTGTTGACTTATGGTGACTCCATCATAGGTTTTTCTTAGGCAAGGAATACTCAGAGGTGATTCCTTCCTCTGAAATATAGCCTACAGCACCTGGCAATCACTGGAGTCTCCAATCCAAGGACTAACCAGGGTTGACCTGCTTAGGTTCCAAAATCAGACAGGATCTGGTGCTTTTGGGGTATTCAGGCCCCTACTTTGACTGCACATGTAGTTATTCCTGGCTTTGCAGGAACAGTTTTGTAGTGTGAGTTTGTATGGGGAGTTGTTTTAATATTAAAAAGTGTAAATACATTGAACATGGGTTAAATATAGCCCCACCCATTAATAAAACAGAAACCAAAATAATTTAGTAATGATATACAGAGTATAAAATCATAAAACTCTGAAGATGCAAATATTTTCTTCTAGTAGGGGGATCAATAAACTGAGTAAACATATTGGTCTGAAACAGATAGGCCGAATAGACCAACACAAGGCCACGCCGGCACCATTCACACCAGGACCACAGCAACTGTATGTGCCCGGTCCTGAACTGATTCTATGTGTTCCTTCTTGGCCTGGTTCTCTTTGGATGACGTGGGCTCGGGGCAGCTTCTATGTGTGTGTGTCATCTGAATGTTACGCCCTGAACACAGCTGGAATCTGAGTCATTTGACCTGTATGTTTTGGGCTGTTGTGCAAAATTTTCTTATCTTCCATGGCCACTAACAACTTTTGTATGACTGCACCTCTGTAACCAAATTTTGATTGGTAAACATCTCCTGAACTTTTCCAAAATAACTGCAAGTTTGCAATTGTTTTGAAATCCTTTAGCTGAAATTTAGACAACAAAGTTCTCATTACTAAACTGTACTTTGGCAACTGGAGGCTTGTGAACTTTTTGCGGGGGGGGGGGAGGAGGTACATTTCCCTATTTGACATTGCTAGAGTTTGTTATAAAATTTGATTCAAGCAAACTATGGTTACAAATATAGTTTACTTCAAACATGGCCTGATATTGACTTTGATACTGGTTTCAGCCCCCAGTTTCAAGGCAAGCCATGATTAACAGCAATTATTATTAACTCAATTGAAATAGTACATTAAACAATTTTTGTGATAAAATTCCTGGAGGGATGAGCGTGATGTATGTATAAATTCATAGTGGTAATCTATGCTTTGTACAACTGTGCAATCATATCCAAGAACTGAGCGGTACTTTCCATTTTTAATTGTGCAATGTGGAGGTAATATATACCATTAAATTATCTTTAAAAAGGTAAAAGCAACCTAAGGATCTATCCACAAAAACCACTTACAGTAATTTCTGAGTATTTTATTTCTGAAAAAAACTTACCTATTACATGTATATTTCATGCAAGAACATAAGTGTGTGCTTAGGTATAGAAAAACCAATGTAACTGCAGACAGATAGACATCTTATTAACTAGAAGCAAGCAGTTCACTTTAATATATACTTGTCCCTCCTTGTTCATGGATGTGGGAGTCTGTGGTTTTGGTCCTTCGCAGATGGCCAGTGAGGAGGGACAAAATGGTGTGTGAATATCTGCAATATTTCTGTTTCGCGGTTTGTGTGTGTGTTCCGAAACGGATCCCCTGCGAATTGGGAGGGATGAGTGTAGTTCTAAATCTGGGATGTTAATTGTTAAAAACAAAATGTTGAATTTATTCAATGTTCTTTTTCTCTATCTAATCAAAAACATTCATAGTCTTGTCTACCTTCATAATGATCCAGTAAATAATTACATTTTTTATTTTTTAGCCTTGCTCTTCCACCCACAGGTCGGAATAATCCTTTTAACCAGTGTTTACCATTTCATGTAGTTTACCTTGCATTAACAGAGGAACATCTTCTTCTATCACTGAAATATGATACAGAAGAACCTTGAGATTTTAAAATATATGTATTTCCAACTCATGAATGGAAACTATACCACATCAATATTATTAACATTTAAAGTTTTAATGTCAAGGTTTAATTTCCTCTTGCAAGTACATAGCAGTCTCCAATTCCATGGTATATTTAACCCCTGTACAAGTGACACCTAGTACTAAAGTAAATATTAAGGCATCACAATTTTACTTAGCTTGGCCTTCTGTATCTTTAGATTAGGTACACTGAATTTATTCTAGGACAACATTCTCAGAGATGAATTGCCTTTTAAAAATCAGAATAAGCCTTCAAATAATTAATTTTCCCTTTGGGAGTTATTTTGTTTTGCCTAATTTCCCCCCCCCCCCCTTTTCAAATATGTTTTTCATTGGGCTTCCTATGTCTTCATTACAATTCTTCTGTATTCATAATGTCAAGCACAAACCCAAGTAATTATCTGGGAAGAGGCATCAAAGAATGTAAGTAGCTTTTTGGTAAATATAAGTATATATTGGCTTAAGAACAGCACTGTACATAAGAATATTGTAAAAGTACATAATTTATGTGTAAATGCAGTAATTTGTAATTTATATGTAAATGAACATGGAATTCATGCAAACTGCATACAGGTAATTCAAATTAAAAATAATTAGATTAATAAACATCAGGAAAGCTCCAGTAACCCTGAAAATGTCAAGAAGACAATTTCTATGTCAACCTTCCCTTGCATTCTCTATACATTATAATTCTCTATATATTAAATGGACTTTGCCTTGACATTTCTAATGGACCTAAATGCTTCCTATGTCTAAGAGAGGCCCATGTAAGTGAACTGTGTGTTTTCACACCCAGTTAGTGTGTGTTAGCAATTAGTTGCAAAATTATTATCTGCATGTTTTCCTTTCATGGAAGATAAGGACAAGAATGGTGGGCTTCATGTCTCCGCAATGTACGTGTCTCAGTCTTCACATTCCTTAAAGAATGAAAAGAAGTTAGGAAGGTAGTCAGTGAAGCCCAATATAGAAATGGACTATTCTAATATTCCTCCATGCATGAAGACAGCTCAGTGCTAAGTCAACTACACCCATAGGCTCCTCTCTTTGGGGGGGGGGGGGGGGACTGAAAAAGTAGATAAGCACCTACTATAGAACATACTAAATAATGAGGTTGGGATAAAGAGATAGAAAAATGAATTAATTCCAGAAATATCCTAATTACTTCCATTCTTGTTGCACTCAAATTTTGGGCATGTTAATAAAAAGCAATAAGCAAAATGGAAACAAAATAGGTTTCAGAGAATATGAAGTTTCTATGAGAATAAAATCACAATCACTAGAGTAAAATAAAAGGAAAGGCTCTAGGGAATGCAGATAAATTGGACCCTCTTACATCAATATGTTACCTTATTATGAATCCCATGGTAAGACTAAGTATGATTAGAAATATGATGACATTTGGATGTAATTTGTTGCAATATACTGTATGCTCAATACAAAAAAGGCTTACTATCTTAAATCTATTTCCATTTTACTGAAAGAGAAACAAGTGTGTCATGTGGACTGGAAGTGACATCAGAACATGATACTGGGATTACAACAGAACCAAAGGTATGGGACAAGTTGTTGTTGTTATCATTTATTTATATAGTGGCATCACTGTATATGGTGTTTTACAAGAAAAAGAACAAGGAAAAAAACCAAACAATTCTCTGCCCTCAGGCTTACAATCTAAAGACATGACACACAGGAAGGGAGGTGTCAATAGGGGAGTGGATTAATTTCAGTAGATATCGCCTCTTCTTCTCTCCATCCGAGTTTTGCATAACTGAAAAAGAACTGTATCAGCAATTCTTTGAAAGGATTCCTTAAAATGTCTATACTGATAGTTTGTTATGCCAGTATATTTAGCAAGAAATCACAGTAAAAAAATGCTAGAGAAATTACAATCAACAGCCCTTCTGAAATATAATATTTGTGGAACTGGAAGATGTTGCCCTAAATCTTGCTGTTAGTCTCGACTAACAATTTATTTGACTGAATAGGTCTACTCTAGTTGGGACTAACCAAAAAGATTCCAGCCGCTGTGTAACAAGTTGTAGCTGTCACAGCATTATTAACATTTTGGGAGGAGCAAAATGCATGAGTGGTGTCAAACAAATTAACAATGTTCATCTGACAGCAGCTTGCATAGTAACTAGCTAAAATTGCAAAACTGTTGAGTTTTTGAAACTGAATTGCTGGTAAACAGAACTGTGGAAAAAATGCAAACAAGGTAACATATAAACTGAAATCAGTAAAAGATAAAGTTAAAATACCTGACTCAGATTATCAAAAAAGAGACTGAAGAGAAATTTAAAATTATTGATAAGGTATGATAAAATCCAGTTTGGCAAAAAAATGAATTATGGCTCCTAGAATCCCACAGCTAGCACAATCAGCAGCCATGGTTGCAGGATTCTGGAAGCTGTAATTAAAAACGTAACTTTTCCAAACTCCAATAAACTCTCCAAACTGCCAAGATTCCACATATATTTATTACATGCAAAATAAAAGAAGAATATTGAACAGTGACACCATTTGCTAATAAACAGACTTCACTGTAATGTAATTGTCTTCTTTTTGTCATTACTTTTGAATAAATGATAATTAATTTGGGGGGAGGCAGGTGGGGAGAGACATCCTATGACAAGCAAACATGACTAAATGCATATATATATATATATATATATATATATATAT
>CM034701.1:273761010-273781662 GCA_020142125.1 Phrynosoma platyrhinos | reverse complement strand
AATGGAGGGAGGGCTCTTCTTCTTACACTAGGCCCGAAGGTGCTGGGTTGTCTTATACACCGGAAAATATGGTACCGCAACAAGAAGGCAAGGTATGCAGACTCTGTCTGATCCAAAGAGATGAATGGAAGCCAACACAAAGGGTAAGAGACTTGCAACAATGTGAGGCTGCACAGGTCGTGACATTGGTAATCGGGAAAAAGGGGCTTACTAAGCCCTCAAAATTGAAGATGTGTCAAAAAGGGAATTGTTCAAGTGGAAAAGGGCAATGACCTGATAAAGCCTCCCAAAGCCATTGTTTGAAGATTATGGCATCGATAGACAAAGTCTAGAAACCTAAACAGTCTAGGGGAAAATGTACCTTTGGACACAGAATGTAAAATAGACCACCTGTGCTCAGCAATGAGACGGTTGGGCATCACCAGCAAATGTAGCAGAAAAAAAGTGCCTGCACTACAAAGTGGGCAGTAGGACATCTGGATAGTCCATACATACAGAGAGATGGTATTGAACTGGAGAAAGCTCCAGTAACAATTTCTGGAATAACGGTGTACATCATAGAGGAGGAATAGTACCTCATCTAGTCACAACAAAACACTGACAACAGAGAACAGTGAGAATGTCGCAATATCCAATTGTTGTGATCCACAAGACACGCTATGTGTGAACGTAATGTTTCAAGCTATCAGCATGAAACATGCAGTTCTTGGTGAAAATGCCAGACAAAATAACTGGCTGGTTTTATAGCTTTATAAAAGTAAGGGGATTCCACACTGTAAAGTAGAAAGAATTCCAAACTTAGAGGTCAGTGACCACATAAAAATTTCTCCTCAGAAGTACAATGGGCCTTAGCCGGGCACAAAAGCAGGGTAAGCAGCCATAAAAGACATTCTCTTCAGCATTAAAAATGGCCTCAGGGTCTTTGTCAAGCACACCAGTAAGGCAGGTGACGTTTTAAAATGTTTTCCCCAGGAGTACTTTCAGAAAGAAAAATTGTCCCCAGGGTACAAAGAAGCTCTGCCAAGCACGGCAGAGAGGTGAGTGGCCATTTTAGATTTTTTTTTACCTCAGCAGGCGTTGAAATAACTTCACCTCAGAAGTTAAATTCTCATGTAAGAATGCGATTCTCAGAAACTGCAGTGCTCCTCTTAAAATATGAACAACGATGTTAAGAATATACCACCAAAACGCAGATTGATCCTATCAAATGGAAATTTTAAAGTGTGACAGGAAAATGAATCTCTGAAGATTTTCTCTAGATGCTGCTGCTGTGGCGGATAAAAGGAACTGAGGGTTTAGGCAGGAAGCCGACCAATAAGGCGGCTGGAGAGTGGGTGCAGCTCACTGAGGGTGCACAGGCTCTGTGATTCGCAGAGACCACGAAGAAGAAATGGTCTTTCACACAGTCTGGCTCCAATCCATGTACAGCTTTAAAGATCAAAAACATTCTATCCAGAAACAGACTAATACTCAGGGAAGTTGTTTCAATAGGGGAGTCACATGATCCCTGAAACAAGCTCTGGCCAACAGTCTGGCCACAGTATTTCGGACTTGCTGACATTTCTGAACAGTTTCCAGAGGCAGCCCCAGAGTAGCAGACTTACAGTAGTATGAACAGGATGTAATCAAGGGATGTTTCACTGTAGTCAATTCTGACTGCTCAAGGAACAGAGACAGGTGGGACACTAGCTTTAACCGTGCAAACGCACTCCTGATCACCGCTGAAACCTGGGTACCGAGGATCAGTTCTGAGTCCAGGACTACGACCAAGCCATGAACCTGAAATTTCAGGGAAAGTGTAACCCCATACAGCACAGGCTGAATCCCTATTACCTAAGCCAAGCAAAAACCTGTACAGCTCTAGATTTAGTTTTTCCCCTCTACAGAAACCAGAAATAGTACTCACACAGATGACTTATTTTCCTCTTTGGAATTTAGCTAAGAGCTAAATAGAGCTAAGATTTCATAGAAAGACTGTGGAAATTCTGGATTCCCCATGTTCAGGAAATCCTGCACACATAAAACATACGTGTCCATGGAAGCATTCAGATGCAGCAGAATACACTGAATATTAGCTAGCACAGTTATTTTATATATTTGATCAACTATGACCTTAAATGTGTAGGATCGTTACAAAATCGGAGACCCACCTGAATAAAGGACTGAATCTCTTTCCATTTATTTTCAGGCAGTTCAAGAGGCAGGCATAGCAGAAGTTCAACATAGCTTCTGAAAATGCAAATAATATTACAAAAATCAACAAGGAAGTCAAAGGTTCTATAAATACTTGATTTGCCTAAAGTTATTAGCAAAAGGAAATCAAGTAGTTTTAAAATAAAAATCATATGTATTTAAAAATTCATAAAAATGCACTCACAGTGCTATGCGTTCAAGCACAAGAACTACATTTTCACTCTCAGAGGTAAGGTAAGGTTGTGCTTTAATGTAACTGTGGATAGCCTCTGTGTACACTTCCAACAAAGGCAAGGGATCTTCAGATGCCTTCCACTTTTCTGCATATTCAAGAAGTGTCTGTTTAGTAAATACAAAACATGGATTACTAAAGTAAATCCAAACCGGATTCTTGTTTTAACCCATTTAACTCAAATATATGAGACAGCACACCCAACACTACTTTTTGAGCATGGTACAGTCTGTCACCTTGCCTCTCCACAGTTTTAGCAAACAGTCCGGGTATCTAGAGATAGAATGTTTTGATACTTTTAAGTTCTTAAGTATAACTGTCATGTAGCACTGTGCTGAAACAAGAAGATGCATTCAAACACATATGAGGTTGTTAGACCACACAATCAAACAGCTGTACACCAAATGCTGCTGTAATTGGGGGGAACAGGCATGCCCCCCCCAAAAAAAAGTTGCATGTGGTTCCTTATGTCCTGGTCAGCAGCTGTGGCAACTGCTTCACTGAGCCATTACTCTACAGCACCTAGACTATGCAAGTTCTTCATTTTCAGCCATGCCTATGGTTGTAGTGCTGAAGGACAGCACATCTTTTTGAAAACCAAGTAGCTCATATAGAGCAATTTCAAAAGATGTATTAAATTTTGTTTCATAAAGGTCAAGCTTTTCCACAAGAATGAAGAAAGATACTGACTCTTAATTATGGGGAAGGATGATATAGGTAGTGAGAGTAACAGAAAATGATTGACATGTCATAATGTTAATACAATTTCCCCCCCACATGTGGTGGGAATACGCAAAGACATTGGAGAACAATGTTGCACAACATTAAAATTTTATTTGGCATTGGATATTTTTTTTAAGTATTCTGAGTGGGTTAGTACATGAACTTATATTGTTATTATTGTCAAAGTTCAATACACTAAACTAGGAAAAGTAACAAAAAGATTCAGCTGTTGAAAGAAACTATTGAATGAAGAAAAATGGTTAAACTGACAGCACTTCTGAAAAATTCACAAAAATATAGACCTTGAAAGATTGGGATCCAGTGATTAAGTACTGGACAGCTGTTATATCTTGATAAGGAGAATGAAAACTGTAGCACTATCAAGAATACAGGTCAATCAAAAATGTAACATTTGGAAGATATTTTTTGTAATATACTTTTACTGGTAATAAGCCTTTTTGGAAAGAAGTACAGAAATATTAGAATGTCAGTTTTGTATGTAATCGTCCATTAATCATTTAAAAAAAATGAAAGTTAAAACATTCAAGTCCTAGCTTCATTGGGATATGAATTCTTTCATAAGCTTGGACAAAAAAAGCAATACAAGAAGTAGTTGATTTGAGTATATGTTCTCCCACAACTAAAATAATATAAGATCATTCCCCTTTCCTAAAATCTCCCTAAGGCAGGCAGAATAGATTTCAGCACAAGGATTTCCTATGGATCCATACAAAGTTAATTGTGTATAAATATGGAAAGTAGCAATATTAGGCAGTATCACACTAAGCTCCTTTTGCAGGAACTTCTCTGTTTTTTTGATAACGTCAATGACAAACAGTGTGTTTAAACATTACCATAAATATGTAGCTATGCATTATTTTCCTATTTTAAAATGTTATTCAGCTTCTATTAACAACTGGAGGTGTGGGTCTGAATTACAAATTTTTTAAGATTGAGTACTTGTAAGAAAGTCTGAGGTCATTATCACACCACGCTGTTATGTCAGCCTATACCATTCAAAAACTGTTGTACTCACAACACCAGCTAATCTGGCACACCCTTACTAAATTGGTACTGTAATAGTGTCATTCACAGTTTTTTCATCTACACTAATGCCATTATCATAACCCATTTGCTCTGTCTTGTGCTTTATGATTGATTTGCTTCATTTTTTTTAAAAATAGTCATGAAAATACTATTATAGCACAACATTATTATGGCATACCCATCATTGCCACAATCTCTCACTGCAAGAAGTGGCACAGGAAGAGAAACAGTCCAAATCATCCCTTGCCACTTTTGATATCTTTCTCCAGTGAAAAACAAGTGTCCTTATCAGGCTAGTCAATTGTTTCAGATTGTCCTGTTGAAAAACACCTCATTCATACTTGGTAAGCAATAACAATGTTATTACAGCATGACAACATAGCACTATTATACTATTACCTTAAAAATAATTTTAAAAAGTAACACTAGGATAGTAACACTGGTGTTTGGCACCACAGGAAAGCAATGGAGACATCTTTGGAAAACACAATCGTGCTGTAAAGGCAGTTGAATAGTGACTTTCAATGGTAAATAGATCAGGATCACAGCATTACTGCACTATAACAGCAAACAATATACACTCGTCCCTCCACATTCCCTAGGGTTAGGGGCACAGGACCTCCATGAATGTGGAAAAAAAGCAAATAACAAAAACATTGTTTTTACCTGAGACAACACCTCTCTAGGAATCTCTAGGTCCTTCAGTGCAACTCTGTGATCAACACCTGCCAGACATTGACCACAGTATTGCGCTGGAGGAGCTACAAATGTCTAGTGGAGTGTTGTCTCTAGGAATCTCTAGGTCCTTCAGTACAACCTTTGGTTAAAGGTGACCATATAGAGCTGTGCTGGAGGACCTAGATATTCCTAGAGAGAATATATTAATCAAATCCGCAAATAATCAAAGCTGCAAATGTGGAGGGACAAGTGTATACATAAAAATACATAAAAAGTAAAAGAAAGAAAAAAGAAAAAAAATCTGAAAATACTACTACTACTAATAATAATAATAAACTTTATTTATACCCAGCCCTTCTGTTAAAAACAATCGGGGCGGCTTACAGCAATTAAAATGACATTAGTACAATCTAAAAACCCCAACCTCCACCCTCCACCATAAAAACATATTAAACTTAACAACCATTAAAACTAACTAGTTTTTAAATTAAATTAAAATAAACAATAAAAGAATCAGCAGCAGGCAAATCAGGGACACAGAAAGGCAAGGGTGCAGCTCCTGAGCCTGGGATTTAATCATGAAAGGCCTGCTGAAAGAGATCCATCTTTAGCGCCTTTTTGAAGCTGTTCAAGCTTGAAAAAAGTTTCAAGAGTGTGTAGACCATAGAAAGCACAGGTATTCTCTTCAGAATTCTTGTTCTCCCTGCGCAAGCACCGAAAATAGTCAAAGGTTTTCTCTGCTGAAAGCATTAGAAATTGCCCAGGGAAGGACAACCAGACTAAACCCACACCACATCCACACCTATGGCCCTCCAAGGTCTGATGAACTACCATTCCCATCATGTCTCACCACCAGCCAAGCTGAAGGAGGTTTTAGCCAGGCTCATGAGGGCTTAGTTGTAGCTTCTTCCCTTATGGTGATGCCATATATAGGGTGTAAGTTCCCCACCCCTGCACTACTCAATCACTCTTACAATGAAGTGTAATGAGACAACCACACTCAAACTGGCTATGAGCATGAGCTTGAAAGAATCACATTCCCAACAAGCGTACAGCACAACAGCATTGGGAGAACCATGATATTATGCGATAAAACTAAGGAAAAAAAATGGGACCAAACCACTGCTAGGACAGTATAACGACATGGTGTCTGAACCCCATGGTTCACAGTGGGACACAAAACAAAACAGATAAATATATTGAACGTCAACATATGTATTGTCTAATACATTTTATATGTCCAATACAAGCTTTTCTAGCTTCCAAGATTCTCCTGACAATGAACACGTGCTAATAATAAGTTCTTATATTTTATAAACTAAAAACCCTGAGAATTTTGTACAGAAAAGCAAATCCCACTGAGTTCAATGGAGATTACTTTCAAGTACACAAGAGTGAAGTCACACATAGATAATGTAAAAGATAATGTAATTGTGGAAAGGAAGAGCTCACAATAATTGCTGCTCAATACTGAGCAGTTGTTAACTGCTACCCAATACTGTCTCCCTATTGATAGGGCCTGTTCTATCAGCAGAAGTGGTTGATTGGATACCACTCTAGGTTTCTGAAACTTTTAATTACAAGGATAATACAATACAGATTTATCAAAAAGTAGTGCATGAGGTCAATTCAACTGTTGTATGAATTTTGGCTAGGAAAATCAACTGCCACTTGATTAAATAGCATAATTGCCTCATTCCACAGAATTGCAGTTCTTCTGTGGGATATAACAGCAACAACAACAATTTTATTCTTGTATTCTGCCTTTCTGTCATGACAATCAAGGCAGCACACATGAAGTAAAATAGATTTAACTAAAACACAGCCTGAAATAATAATATTAACAATAATAATAATTGACCCCCCCCTTTAAAAAAGAATTAAATATAGTACTATTTAAAATAAGAAGAGAAGTAAAAAGGAAAAAAAATTGGCCTGTTAAAACAACAACATGATATTAAAATAGCGATATTTCTGGTGACAAGACGTTATGATTTTTCTATGCTTTCTATTCCTTTCTTTGTGACATAGGAAAAACGGAATGCAATAGAAGGTATTTCATATATTCAGATACGCATATAGGTTGATATATAGGCCCCCAATGTGGTCCAAATCACCGTGTGTCACAGGCATCTGCAAAAGTACACACTATCTATATCTGCACCAAGTTATCTCCAGAAAATGCAACTGAAGTACCCTTCCTGGCCTGTGCTGCTCTTCTGCCTGCTAGTTGTTCCTGCTGGGTGAGTTCCATACACCTACTGCGAAGCTTATCGCATCATTAAATAATATGGCTTACCTGATTCGGCTTAAAATTTAAATACAAGTGTTATGAAAACTATTTTAGATCCCAGGGAATGGTGTCTTGGAACAGAGGTTTTAATTAGGAAGATGAAAATGCTTAGAAAGAACTTAGGGCCAAAACAGACTGGCAAAAATTGCTGACTTCAGGGTAGTGTGGAGGCATGGCGAATGCACGGCGCACGCCCCCCCAAGCCAGCATCACACCGTCCCACTGACTACACAGCAGGCGGTGTCATGGCGGTATGGTGTTTACATGTGCCACACTGCAGAAACGACGAAAAACTGCTGCCGTGGCAGAAAGGGCATATTTTTTCCATACCAAAAAGGACCGGCATTTTGCCGCTTCTTTTTGGGACGGGAAAACACCAGATCGGGGCCACACCGTGTGGTTGCAGCAGCCCTGATCCAGCGTTCAAAGGGGCGGTGTGATGCCACTCCTTCGGGATCATCTATTTCACCCTTCAGTCCCACACTGCTAAGTTCAATACACAGTGACTACTCACTCATCTGTGACCCAAGGACTTTGAGTAAATTTCTAGTTGCCCTGACATTGCAAGATGAGATTTAGGTTAACTATTGACCCAAAAACCCTGGGTCGATTTATACACGGTTCAATACATTACTCCAATCCGAGCCTCTCCCCAGCCAGGCTGCCTCCTCAAGGGACAGTCCAGCTGGGGCGAGGCTGAGAAGGGTGACCAATCGCCCTGCAGCCTTTCCCCAGCAAGGCTCACTCTGCAGGGAAAAGCCAAGCTGGGGACAGGCAGGGAAGGATGACCAATTGCCCCATAACTTCTCCCTAGCTGGGCTCCCTCTGCAGGGAATAGCCCAGTTGGGGACAGATTGGGAAGGGCGATCAATTGCCCCGCAGCCTCTCCCCAGCCGGGCTGCCTCCTGAAGTCTGAGCCTCGACTTATCCACAGGTCATACCAATACCCATAATTTTGGCTCCAAAAGTTGACCTCAACTTATACACGAGGCTGACTTATAATCAAATCTATATGGTAAATATAAATGCCCATACACAAATTATTGATCTGTTTTGACTGTTAAACGCTCTCCAAATATTTAATGCTCAAGTCGTTCCTTTTTTTTTTGTATCTTTTCAGTTTTAAGTCTACATCTAATATTTTGATTGAAGTGAGGCACTGTGGAAGAAGACATTTGTTATAAAACAAAGACAGCTATACAGACAATTAACACTGGTTGAACAGAAAATGATCAGTTCTTTCCTGGTCACCTGCTGAAGCAATAACAGAAAATGATCAGTTCTTTCCTTGGTCACCTGCTGAAGCAATAACATTATAGTGGAAGGCTAAGGAGCAGGAAGGTTGGATGCAGGTCTTCCTCCCATTCCTCCTAGCAGACTTATGTGTGCTGTCACCACAATGGTGAGGACAGCAAGATCTGGCATCAATACAGTATTAACCTTAGACAGCCATAAGAAACACTAACATTTTGAGTTCCTATAACTGTGTGGTGAGCTTATGCTTGTTAAATACTGAGAATAATTTCACTTAAGAAGACCAACAGAATGACTCCACAAGTTCCAGAGTGTGGTCGTCTTGCATTATGCATACAATGGCTACATATGGAACTTATTTCTGTCTGTGCCTTATTTCAGCATGTTAAGTTGTTTATTATGGTCTTGTTTTCTTGCGTTTTCGTGTTTGAGACCTTTCCCTCTTGTAACTGTGTAATTCAACAAAGTGTATGCATTTTGAAATGTAATGTTGAGGTTTCTAGGGTTAAAAAAAGGAATACCAAGATTTCATTTCAAGAAGGGCTTACAATTCTGCAGTTCTACAACATGTGAATACAGGATGTGATCTCTTTTCTGTATCGGTAACTAAAGCATTGCTGTTCAATGTGCTGCTCTGTGGACTGGTGCTAGTCCCCAAGCCATCAGCTGCTGGTCCCTACAGAGCTTCTAGAAACAAAACTGTTGTAGCCAAGGGGCACAAATAGGGTACCAGTCCCTGCCACATTAGGGAAAAACTGTCAGACCCAACATCAGAATGCCTAAAAAGTAATGACCTAAAGGATGACAGTAGCTAGTTGCAGGGAAAAGTCTACTGTATACAAAAAAATCCATAAAACTTTTTTAGATGGCTCATCAAGTGCTCAATGGAAGCCCTTTTTAATAGACAAGACAGCTATGGACGACTATTTGGGTTTAGTGAGACATTTGAATCCATATTGAACTTGCCACATATTACGTATGTTATCTTAACATATAAAATTATGTTATATGTTAACATAATCTTAAATCTGTCAACATATAAGATTGTTATATGTTAACATACTGTATATACTCATGTATAAGTCTAGAAATTTTAGTCAAAAATTGACCCAAAAAACCTGAGTCAACTTATTCATAGGTCAGTGTAAACACTGTACCTTAACTTTTATCCAAAAACACACACACACACACACACACAAACAAAAACAAAAACAAACAAAAAAACACCATCCTCTGGTGAAAGGTAAAAGTGTAATCTGTCCTAGAAGTACTGACCCCCCTCTAATCTCTCATCCACGTACCCTTTAGGATGAGCACAAACGGTTATGCCTGCTGGAATTTTGTAAGTTCTTTGGCATCATTTTCCTTTGCCTCATCCTTTACATGCTTTGTTACACAACCCTAAGTTTTACACTTGACTTATCCATGGGTCATATCAAAATCCACAAATTTGGCCTCAAAACCTGTCCTCAACTTATGCATGAGGTCAATTTATAGTCGAATATATATGGTAATCTTAAATCTGTCAAAAAAACAAAACCAACAACATCCAGCAATATAAACAGGCTACTGACCCAGGCAGGCTTGGTAAACCAATCACATCTTTCAGCAGTGTTCAAGTTGCTTATGCCAGATTAATATGATAGATTGAAAATAGGTAAATAGCCTTTATTTTTATGGACTCATAAGGCCTCATGGAACTTGAAATGTAAAATTTAAAATACTATGAAAAAGTTAAGCAGTGATGATTTCTTCTTCAAGACTGGTGCGTTACTCCCACTCATCTCCTGAGCCCCAATACCCCACAAGTCATCTTTCTTGCTGCAGTGATTAAGGGCCTTTGCAGACTGCTAGAAATAGTGCAAATTGAGTCCACTTTAAGGGTTAGGGTTAGGGAATCATGGGAACTGTATTTTATTGTGGCACCAGAGCTCTCTGACAGAGAAGGCTCAATGTTTCAGGGGGGAAAAAAACAATATCCTTGACTCCCTAGCACTAACCCTAACCCTTAAAGTGGACTCAATTTGCACTATTTCTGGCAGTCTGCAAAGGCCCTAAGTTTCTCCTGGTTGTGGGGGCCTCAACTGAGCTGAGTATCACACACGGTTGCTCTTGGCAGCAAATGAGGGACAGGGGGAAAGGCCATTTTCACTGCAACCTCTCATGCTCCTTCAAAAATTGATTTGAAGAGCTGGGACATAGGGAAGAGACATTGAAATGAGTCAAAGAAAATAGACCCCGTTGCTGAACCTCAGCCCTGTTTACCAGAAGGGTTCCTTCCATTCACAGATGCCTGGTTGGAACCAAAAATAGTTTTCTGTTTTATCTGGTCAGTTTGAGCGATCACTGTATACAAAAGGCAAATAATGCTTTTTTTAAAAAAAGGTGCTACATAACTTGTTAAAAACATGAACTACTTGGAGAAGAAAAAAATATTTTTTCCATTCCCTCTCTGATGAATTTTTCAGTTTATCCATTAGGAAAATTGGAAATTTTGTAGAACATAAGAACCTTCACTGAATTATTTTTTCTTTTGGAATTACACTTATCCCTCCACATTCGCTAGGGCAGGGGTAGGCAACCTTTCCCCTTTAAGGACCAAGGGACTTCAGGTCCCAGAATCCCAGGAGCTATTGGCCAACATGGGACTATTGGCCAACATGGTTGAGGCTTCTGGGAGCTGAAGTCCCTCGGCCCTTAAAGGGGAAAGGATGCCTACCCCTGCGCTAGGATTAGGGGCACAGGACTCCTGTGAATGTGGAAAAAACGCAAATAACAAAAACACTATACTTTTACCTGAGAGAACACCTCTCTAGGAATCTCTAGGTTCTCCAGTGCAATTCTGTGGTCAACATCTGCCAGACATTGACCAAAAGAATTGTGCTGGAGGAGTGACAAATGCCTAATGGAGTGTTCTCCCTAAGAATCTCCAGGTCCTTCAGTGCGACCTTTGGTTAAAGTTGACCACAGAGTTGCGCTGGAGGACCTAGATATTCCTAGAGATTATATATTAATAAAATCAGTGAATAATCAAATCTGCAAAAGTCAAAGCCGGAAATGTGGAGGATGAGTGTAATACACTTCTTTTCAAGCAAGGTTTTCACAGAAAACATATGAAGATTCTGTACTATGAACAGCTGTATGCTGAATTACAGAATTAAATAACATACACTTTAGGGATACAGAACACGACAATCCAAGTTTCATTTCTGCACCTAGTGGATGCTGCAGACTTCGTGACAGCAGCTTATGACAGGCCTTTATGGGTTCTCACGATTGAAGAGTTCAAGAGATGGAAAGTTGAGTTAAGTTCTACATGCATACATGTTGCTTCACTAGTCTATAAGACTGTGATCTTATAAAATACTGTTTCTATCTAAATAATACATTTTAATTTTTTATTAAAAATTTGTGCCTTGTTTTCATTTCCCCCTCATATTTCTCAGATGGCAAAATAAAGATATATGCTTAGATAGCACAGAGTGGAGCAGTATGCAGTTCTCCCTTTAGTATGAGACTATACAGAAAGGCACTGCTTATTTGATAGGTTAGGGACCAAGGCAATGTCAAAAAGTGGCAATCATTGAAATGGGGATCAATAGTGCTCTGGTCTCTAACCTGTCAAATAAATGGGGATACCTGAATTGAACTGAAGAGGGATACCATTTGAAATATATTTATATCATTTGCAGAAGATGAACCAACACCTCATTGCCATTGCTGCTAAGTGGTGGCAAACAAAATCAAGTCACAGGTGCTGGCTGCGTGATATAACCACCTGGGCTGGTTGTAGGGTCTCTGTGGTGGCGGTAGTTTTAGCTTGGCTCACTTCATCCAGTGCAGCAAGATGAGTTGAAACCATCTCCTTCTCCTTGGAGAGCCTACAGGCAGCCTGGGCACTTATGTCACAAAGCCAACACCTCTGACTAGACTCTGCTTCCTGCTGTTCAGCAGCAATGGCGGTGAGGTGCTTGGTGCTTCTTCTTCCCAGCCATCTAGTCAAAGGAGGGCTGGTCACCACTGGTCCAGCCATGCTTATCAAGCCTGTGTGCACCCTCCTGCTTTCCCTCAACTGTTCTCTTCACCCATACCTCTACCTAGCCAAAATGCTTCCTTGCACAGAAAGAGAATAAATATTCAGATGTCCCTTCTGATTAGCTGACTTCCCATTTGTGGTTTTGGATTTACGCAGATGGGAAGCCAGGAGAGACAAAATGGTGCACGCACCCATGGCATTAACACAGGGCTGCACAGCCATTAAAATTAATGGGACTCCAATATTTGTGGTTTTTCCAGTTCGGGGGGGGGGGGGGGGGGGGGGGGGGGCGTGTCCGGAACAGATCCTTGCAAATCAGAAGGGATAACTATACTTCAAACAGCATCCTTCCCCCATTCAGCCATAGAAGCCTCAACACTCTTTCAGGAAAAATAAAAGCCTATTAGTAATGCCTCTTTTGCCCAGTCTATAATTGCCTTAGCCAAACAAGCATTAACCACCACCTCAAAAATAAAAATCTAGCTTCCCTAAACCATTTGAAACAAAATTAATCTCCACTCTTTTGACTCTTTTAAATTACTATACAACCAGAACCATTAATTCAATGCATGGTTGAAAGAGTGAAACACACATAGGACATATGGATTCTGGGTTTAGTTTAGAATGGTCAAGAGTGAGCTGTTGAAACATGAGCTGTCAAAAAATGGGGGGGGGGTGCCTGTAGTAGCAATTTTGCCTTTAGAAAATCAAGACTTTTTAAATTTTATAATAGCACATAGCCCTAAATACTGTAAAGACACCAGGTCCTGTTTGATCATAAAAGCTAAGTATGGTCAGCACTGATTAGTACTTGGATAGGAGACTACCACAGTTGAATACCAGGTACTGTAGGCTATATTTCAGAAGAAGGAACTGGCAAACCACCTCTGAGTATCCCTTGCCTAAGAAAAATATTAAATTTATGGGGTTGCCATAAGTAAAAAGACAACTTGAAAGCATGGATGTGTGCGTGTGTGTGCACGCGCGCGCGCACACACACACACTATATGCTAAATAAGTTATGAGGTATTTTATGATGCTAAAATTTAAAAATGGGTTTCATATGAAAAATAAGTATTCCATATATTTTAATTTTATTCAAAATTTCATCCCCTCCTTCTTGAAAATGGATTTCCCCAGTTTCAGGATCTCTGCAAGTTTTAATTCCCTATGATTAGTCCACACAAGTAAGGTTCTGTTCACTTGTCCAGCAATATGTGCCATAAAACCTCCAAATATTTTTTAAATGGAGCTACACATGTGATTTAGGACTCTTAATTCAAAAGTAGGGATGTCAGAGGGCCTCGGCAGACGACTAATAGAGTCGTCTTGGAGGCCCCGAAGAGGAGGGGCAGCCGCACGAGCGGCGCCCCTTCCTCTTCCTGAGGTCGCCCTGGAAGCTGCCGGCCCTCCGCACGGCCGGCGCTTCCAAGGCAACCTCCCTCCGCAGCGACCGGACGCGCTGCGGAGGAAAAGACAGGGAAAGTGCGCCCGCCGCTTTTAGGGCGCACTTTCCCTGTCTTGAGGAAGGAGCGCTGATTTAGCGCTCCTTCCAGAGCCGCCGCAGGAGCGCCGGGATGCGGAGGCTGCATCCCCGCGGCGCTCCGTCTGGCGGCGGCTCCAGGGCCTCCGTCTGCTGAGGCCCAGAGTCTTGTCTTATACCATGTGCACTATTTTCAAATTTAATCTGTTAAAATTTATGACCAAGAAGATCCCATTTTATACATGTTGCTTCACCATGACTTTGTTCACCTCAATTTTCAAGATTTCTGTTAGCAAAAATAAAACAAAGTTTTCAATTCAACAGTACTTATCCTCTACACCATGGATTTCCAACTGGGGGTGCCAGATGGACTTTCAGGGGCTGCGACAAAGAGTGGTTTGTGTTCTTGAGTGAAAAGTCCTGGGTCATCACCCAGCCAGCTCCCAGTGTGCCTTGAGAAGTGATAGTAGGTGGTTGTATTGCATAGATAGTCCCGTTGCTTATTTAATCAAAAGGAAAAATTTTTACAATTACAATAGTTTAATTTTTTTCTGAATAAATTCGAATCTAATAGGTCAATTTATTTGATATCTTATCTACTGAGTTAAAAGCTTTTCTTAAAGTTTAATTTGTTCATTCACTGTATTGTAGGTGGTTCAATCTGCAGTTTAAAAATTAGAAATTAAACTTCCTCATCTTCAAATGCGATATTAATTTTGTAGGGGGTGTGAACATTAAACAAACATTTTCTAAGCGTGCGAGGCATAGAAAAGGTTGGAAACCACTGCTCTACACAATCTCCAAGGACAAAGATGGGGTTTGTATTACTGCCACTGTTTACCTTAATGTTTGATCCTAGGTAAGTACCACAGGGCCAGCTCACTTGTGATTTTTCTCCATAGGCATCTCTTGTGGCATTGCTCTTTGCTTCTTTGAGGCATACAGGGGTGATGTTGCATGGGGGAGTCTTATCACAGTATCCAGTTACCTTGAACCCCAGTTACCTTGGACCATGAGAACACTCCAGTTCATGCTTTTGTATTAAAGGCACACTGATGCAAAATAAAGATTGAGAATAGGATATCACTGGTATTAATCACTGTTTATGTGTTTGCATGTGCAATGCAAAATGATGGTTAATGATGGAAAGGGACGATGATGGCCAAAAGTTGCTTTGTAGAAGTAGGCTGGTAAAAACTGGCTCTCAATTTGCAGTTAAGTCAGTGCTATGTGTATATTGACCTTAAGGTAAACAACGATTGTCTTGAAATAGCTCCCACTATCCTAGGTGTATGAAAGAAATCAGATATTAAGTTAGAAAAATAAAAAAGTGAAAAGATGACTGCACTCCAAATTACACTAGGACTTGTAAACATGGTTAGAAATAGAAAGCTACCTAATATCAAATCAGAACTTTGGACTATTTCCTTAGTACTGCCCACTCTGAATCAGTTTATCTAAGAAAAACTCACAATCTTACGCAACCAATTAAACCAGAAAGCATCTAACCATGGTTTCTTATTTTGTCTAGATTAGGAAAGTGCTTACCATCTTCAGATAGCTTACCATCTTCAGATAGCACAATATTAGACCATGGTTCAAAGCTGTTTTAATTGACTGACTTGACCTGAAACTGGTAACCACAGCTTTTGTGTTTGCCAGAAATGGAAAACTATAATTAATAGCCTTCTGGCTTGATACCAAGGGTAGAGCAAAGAGACTATGCATGGATGAGTGAAACATCCTGTCGTATCTGTTTATTAAGCTGAGTTGAGATAATCTAAACACAGCTCCTGACTGGTAGTGACTTTCTAGGGTTTTAGGAGATGCCAGTACTTAAAACGTATGACTATACAGATTGAGTATCCCTTATCCAGAATTTTGGAGTATTTCAGAGTTCTGGATAAGGGATACTGTGTACAAGGTATATATGAAACATAAATGAATTTGATGTTTAATCTTGGGTCCCATTTCCAAGATACCTTATTATGAATATGCAAATATTCCAAAATCCAAATAAATAAATAAATAATCCAAAACACTTCTGGTCCCAAGCTTTTTGGATAAGAGACTCGACCTGTACATGTAACTGGAGGAATTTCTTCTTTTATGAAACCACTCTAATACTTGTACTTATATTATAATATTTTAGTATGGTTCATTCAGCACTTGTTATCATCATTCTATTAAAATCCACCAATATAGCACACTGTCCAATGGCACAGCCCAGTATCATCTAGTTAAATAACCTCTACTACTCTACTAAAACACACATTTTCAATAACATCAAGATAGCAAAAAGTGAAACCAAGCATCAATATATTCTTTTTTAACAGAATCAAAAAGTAGTATTACTATTTCAAACATGCAATTTTATCCTTATTTAAAACAACTGATGTTTCTAGACCAAATATTTAAAATTTGAATTAAATGAATTCCAATCACCTGTTTTTCCACCAACAAAACAGTTGCTGCTACTGGACAAAACTACAAAATATACTTATGTATTCCAATTCTCTTTTAAAAGAATAATTCTGTATGACATTTTAAAATGAAGGCATCAGTATTTCAAATACAGACCGTCTCTTGGATAAAATACTACTTTTGTTCTATTTATTATGAAACCATACCATAGACCTTATACTAAATTGTAGGGCACAGGGGTAGGCAACCTTTCCCCTTTAAGGGCTGAGGGACTTCAGCTCCCAGAATCCCAGGAGCTATTGGCCAACATGGGACTATTGGCCAACATGGCTGAGACTTCTAGGAGCTGAAGTCCCTCGGCCCTTAAAGGGGAAAGGTTGCCTACCCCTGGGCTAAATCAAGTGTTAACCTCCTTTGTGGCAGACCCACTGAAATCAATGGGTGTGCATAAATGGTGATTAATTTCAGTCCTATTCATTTCAACCAGAGTCCTTTAGTTGGAATTAAAACAGAATCTTGTCCAAAGTGGTATAGTGATCTGAGTGTTAGACTACGACTCTGAAGACCAGTGTTCAAATCCCTGTTCAGCAATGCAAGTCCACTGGGTGACCTTGAGCAAGCTGCATACTCTTATCCTCAGGGGAAGGCAATGGCAAACCTCCTCTGAACCAAAATCTATGAAGACAACCTCATGATCAGTTCCTATCACGGTTGCCATAGTCAGAAACGACCTAAAGGAACACAACAACAATTCAGCCATAGCATTTTATCTACCTCTTGCTGGAACGAGTATGAACCTTTCCCACAGATCTGCATCTTGTAGCATCACACTGGTTTTCCTTATTGTTTTTAAACTACTATAACTCACACATACAGAATCAACTTCAGTGTTAACTAAAATATGCCAACAAACATGGAAAACAAAATGCTGGCCAACAGACTGAAAATGGTCAATATACACCCCCATCCATCAAAAGAAAGGAGAAACAAAAGACTGCAGCAGCTATAGAACCATAGCATTAATTTCCCACGCAACTCTACAACATAGACTCCAATCACATATGGAGAAAGAAATCCCAGAGGTGCAAGCAGGGTTCAGGAAAGGCGGGGAACTAGTGACTACAATGCAAATATATGATGAATAAAGAAGCACACCAAAAAATTCCAAAAGAAAGTCAGTATGTGCTTTACAGATTATAGCAAAGCCTTTGACTGCATCATGAAAAGCTATGGAACACTTAAAAACATGGGAGTGCCAATACATCTGATAGAGGAATCTGCACTCAGGAGGAGAGGCGTTCTGTTAGATTAGAATATGGAGAAAGAATGGTTTCCAATTGGCAAAAGGGGCCAGGCATGAATACTGCCACCTCATAGGTTTAACTTGTATACAGAAAATACCATACTAAGGGCCTTTACTGACTGTCAGAAATAATCCATCTTGAGACCACTTTAACTGCCTGGCTCAGTGCTAGGGAATCATGGGAACTGTAGTTTATTGTGGCACCAGAGCTCTCTGACAGAGAAGGCTCAATATCCCAGAAAAAACTACAATTCCCATGATTCCCTAGCATTGAGCCAAGGCAGTTAAAGTGGTCTCAAGATGGATTATCTGTTCAGGCCCTAAGAGCAGGGCTAGACTCAGAAGGAGGAGGAATGAAGACAGGAGGAAGGAACATCATCAGTCTTAGATGTTCAGATAATACCATATTACTAGAAAAAAAATCACAGATTTGGAACAATTACTAAGGAGAGTCAAGGAAGAAAGTGCAAAGGTAGCCTTGCTGCTGAACACAAAGAAAACAAAAATAATGACTACAGAGGACCTACATACATTCAACATAGACAATGAGGAAATTCAAACAGTTAAAAGAATTCTCATCCCTTGGATCAAACATTGATCAAAACAGAGACTGCAGTCAAGAGATAAGAAGACTAGGAATGGGAAGGGCAGCAATGAAAGAACTAGACAAGATCTTAAAGAGCAAAGATATACAATTGATCACTAAATGAGAACCATCCAAGCCATTGTATTCCCAATCACTATGTATGGATATGAAAGCTGGATAGTGAAGAAAGCAGATAAAAAGAAAATACACGCATCCCTCCACATTCACTGGGATTAGAGGTATAGGACCATCGTGAATGTTGAAAATCTACAAACAACAAAGACACTATGTTTTTATACCTCTCTAGGAATCTCTAGGTCCTTCAGTGCAACTCTGTGGTCAACATCTACCAGATATTGACCACAGAATTGCACTGGAGGAGCTACAAATGCTTAGTGGAGTGTTCTCTCTAGGTCCTTCAGGGTGAGTTTTGGTTAAAGTTGACCATAGAATTGCACTGGAGAACCAAGATAGTCCTAGAGAGAACATATTAATAAAATCTATGAATAATCAAATCTGTAGAAGTCAAAGCCACAAATGTGGAGGGACAAGTGTAAACTTGTTTGAGATGTGGTCCAGAGAAGAGAGCTGAGAATACTGTGGACATCCAAAAAGAAATCTCCCTGGAAGCCAAGATGACTAAACTGAGGCTTTCATACTCTGGCAACATCATGAGAAGTTATGACTTATTATAAAAGACAATAATGCTGGGAAAAGCAGAGGGAAATACAAAGAGAGGAAGACCACATGGCAGATGGATAGACTCAATCAGGGAGGTCACGGGCATGAATCTGCAAGACTTAGTAAGTAGAGCAGTGGAAGACAGGAGTCTCACCCACAAGGTCTCCATGTGTCAAAGTCAACTCAAGGACAATTAACAAAAAATAACAACAAAGCATTAGTATAAGACAGAACTGGATAACAGTTTGCTGACATTCTACAATTTTTGCAGAGTATTAGGCTATTCATCTTTCACAAACACCTAGAGACTTTATGGCTACAAAGTTGAACCTGACAGATACAGCTGCCAGATTTGTACCAATTTTCACTGTAAAGGCACACACAGTCCTGCTGATTTTATTTTTTTTAAGTATTTAACATAATTTTCGTCTTCCCTTCAGCAATAAATGTGATCATAAACCTTATGTACATTTGTATGACTTGTCAGAGAAATAGGTGCTGAAGAAACTGAGACTAGTTTTTTCTAACACTATCTTTACAAACACCTTTTTAATGACAGCTCTGCAAACTGGTTTAGCACATAAGTAGACAGTTAAAACTCTTGTAGTGTTTACAAGAATGAGTTACGATTGGAAGCTAAATTTGTGTGTGTGCCTTCAGTTCACTTCCAACTTACGGTAACCCTATCATTGGGTTTTCTTGGCAAGTGTCTTCAGAGGAGGTTTGCCACTGCTATCCTCTGAGGTTGAGAAAGTGTGACTTGCCCAAGGTCATCCAATGGGTTTACATGGCTGAAATGGGATCTGAACCCTGGTCTCCAGAATCCTAGTCCAATGCTCAAACCACTATACCGCACTGTCTCCCATGCATAAATGAAATGCCTATGCCTAAATCCACATATCTGATCTGGTGGAAAGAGCAGCAGAATGTACAGTAGCCCCTCATAATTCGTGGGGGATCCGTTCCAGACGCCCTTGTGAAAATGGCGACCTGCACACATTTAAGTCCCATAGGAAATAATGGAGTCCTCGCCTGTGGCAGATATGTGGGTGGCACATGGCACCATAATATTCATAGGCGCTTGTCCCTCCCACGAAGAACAAGACCGCGAATTCAAAGTCCGCAAAAAAGGAGGGACAACTGTATATGCTGAGGAAGCACTATAAACATCATGTGTAGCTCTCTTTGTTGCTGTTGTTGCGTGGCTTCAAGTTATTTCTGACTTATGGAGACTAAGGTGAACCTATCATGGGATTTTCTTGGCTAGATTAGTTCAGAGGGGGTCTGGCGTTGTCTTCCCTGAGGATGAGAGCATGTGACTTGCCCAAAGTCACCCGATGGATTTCAGTGACAAAATGGGGATTCAAATCTTGGTCTCCAGAGTTGCAGTCCAACACTCAAACCACTACACCACGCTGGCCCTCAATTCTCATCTGACTCTGAGACAATGTAAAATGAAAGATACAGTGAAATTCAGAAATCAATGAAGGTTGTTCTATGGACAGTTCCAGATGACCTTCAAAACAGTAAGGATTGCAACCTGACTGATGCTGGAGAAGGGTTTTATAAAAGGGGGTCTCATGGAAGTCCTTCCTCTTCCCTAATCTACTATCTCAGCATTAGGAAGAACTTCCAGACAGTAAGACCTGACTGACAGTGACAGTAGAACAGACTCCCTCAGAGGGTGGTGGAGTCTCCTTCTTTGGAGGTTTTTAAACA
>CM034701.1:273725899-273760092 GCA_020142125.1 Phrynosoma platyrhinos | reverse complement strand
GGGAGGGCCGCGCGCCCATTGGCGCTCGCGTCTCCAGGACTTTTTTTGGCGGCACTGGAAACGGCAAGGCTGAGAGGTGCTCTTCTCAGTTTTGTTCGTTGGCCTTCTCTCTTCCCCTCGCGCGCGTGACGGTGGGGGGCGCGCGCGCGCGTACGCGAAGGTTCGCGCGCTGTTAGCATTGTCCGTTAATGTGGAAAAAGCTGAGGGGAGCCTTTAGTTAGTCCAGTTCATAGGAATTTAAGGTCTTAAAATTGGACACATTCATTTCTTTTTTTAAAAAAATGAAATAAAATAAAATATTCTTTTAACAAATAAAATAATATAAATAACGTAATAAATAAATGATAGTAAAAATAATAAAATACAATGAAATAAAATATAAAGTAATACATATAAATATATTTATATACATGTATATGTCTATATATGATTTATATGTTTATGTGTATTTCTATGTATATATAAAAATAAATAAATATAAATAAAATATTCTTCTGAAATTGTTTATTAATTTATTATTTTAATTAGATGCTGCCTTCTCCCCTCCTCCAGGCTGAGGACCCAAGGTGGCCTCCATAACAAACCAATTAAAAACATTTAGGAAAAGTTTTAAAACCAATCTTTAAAAAAACACTGCATTAAGACACTATAAAGCTGAGTAAAAACCATACAAAGAAATAAAAACAGATAATGCGTACGTCTGTATTAAGAGCCTTCCTTGCTTAAGCGTTAAATAAATGCTTGCTTAAATAAAAATGTTTTTGCATGGCAAGGGAAGGAAGGCAGGAAAGAGGGGCAGCCTAGCCTCCCACAGAAGCACTGGCGTCACAAAGGGGGTGCAACGAGTGCGGATGGCGCCAGGTGTCACCCCACATGGGGCGGTGTAATCCTGTGGGGTGGTACACTCAGAGGGACTGGCACACAACTGGTGGGCAAGCAAGAAAGGGCGCTTGCCCATGTCACCTGAAACCTCAGCCGGGGTAGGCAACCTTTCCCCTTTAAGGGCCGAGGGACTTCAGCTCCCAGAATCCCAGGAGCTATTGGCCAACATGGGACTATTGGCCAACATGGCTGAGACTTCTGGGAACTGAAGTCCCTCGGTCCTTAAAGGGGAAAGGTTGCCTACTCCTGGTATATACAGTTGCTCCTCCGTTCTCGCAGACTTCAGGTCCGCAGTTTTGAATATTCACAGAGGAGCGACCTCTGTTAAAATCAATGGGGCACATTCCCGTGTGCCCGCAAGGTGCACCCCCTTCGAGCCTATGGGGCTTGAATATTGGCGAGTCTCCATTTTCGCAGGGGGTGGGTGGGTCTGGAACGGATCCCCCACAAAAATGGAGGGCCCACTGTACTCATATCAATATAAGTAGGAATTTAGCTCAAAAAATTGACTCCCACAGATAGCAAAAAAGCACGGGACCTCAAGTCCCTTTATTTCTAATGGGTGCGTGCTCCTGCATGCACTGGTGCATGCACACGCCACCATTTTAAAAGCCGGGGCTTGCTGTCTGCGGAGGCTCAAATCCGCGGATGGCAAGCCCACGGACGGAGTGGGTGCATTGTATATGTTAAATCAAAAACCATATCTAGAAACTTTTCAAATTCATTAATGGGTGGTATAAAAATCAACAAAACAGCATATTATAAGAAGCTCATCAACTCCTAAAAGCCTGGCAGAATAAGAAAGTTTCAACATGGAAGCAGCCACTCACAAGGCTTTCTTTGTTGATCCTACCAAGTGAGAAGGCATTGGGACAGCGAAAAGGACTTCTGAAGATCTTAGAGTCTGGGCAGGCTGTTATGGGGAGGTGGCCCTTCAAACAGCCTGTATCGAAGCCTTATGTACTTTGAACCTGAGAAATAAATAATGTTGTATTGCTGTTCAACTACAGGTTGAATCTCCCTTATCCAGAATTCCAAAATATTCTTAAAACCAAAACATTCTTCATGGTTGGCTGAGATAGTAGTGACACCTTTGCCTTCTGATGGTTCAGTGTATACAAACTTTGTTTCATGCACAAAATTATTTAAAACATTGTATAAAATTACCTTCAGGCTATGTGTCTAAGGTATATATAAAACAAATGAATTTTGTGGTCAGATCTGGGTCCCATTTCCAAGGTCTCATTATGTGCATATATGCAAATATAATTATTCCAAAATCCAAAGAAAAATTAAATTAAAATTAAAAAAAAAATCTGAAATCCAAAACACTTTGGGTCCCAAGCATTTCAGATAAGGAACACTCAACCTATATATACAATATTTTATATATAGTCATCCCTTCTGGTTCACGGGGATCCATTCTGCAAATTGGAAAAACTGCAAATATTGGAGCCCCATTGTTTTTAATGGCTGCGTGGCCCTGTGCATGACCATGTACCTCCTGGGTTTCCGTCCACAGAAATTCAAAACTGTGAACGGGAAGTCAGTGAATCTGGAGGGACGACTGTATAAGTAATTTAGTTTTACATTAAATTTAAATTTGCTGCTACCTAAAAATCCAGCCAACACCTTAGAGGATTCACATCTAAATGTGTGATTTTAATTTTGTCATTTTAATTTTCTTCACAGGAATTATATGCAGAGATGATGGAAACTTTATATATTTCCATTGCGATCTCCAGGTTACAACAATTGTATTATATTATATTACAATGTTCAGAAGATCCATTGTCTGGGAGCATAAAATTTAACTAAAACAAATTGTCTTCTGTCACTTTTGTATGTGTTCACCCAACCAAAGACCATCACAGAAGTTAGCTAAGTTTGGAGTGCAGAAGGAAGGGACCTGAAGTGTTGCAGGAGGAAGCTGGTGGGAATAACTAATTATAATGGTGGAATAAGGAAGAAGAAATAAAATTAGAGGGCAAAGTATGTGTGTATGTGCCTTCAAGCCATCTGTTGACTTATAGTGACCACATTAATTTCATAGGGTTTTCTTAGGCAAGAAATACTCAGAGGTGGTTTTACTATTTCCTTCCTCTGAAATACAGCCTACAGTATCTGGTATTCATTGGTGGATTACTATCCAAGTAATAATCTGTTTAGGTTCCAAGGGCTTATCTACACTAAAGATAGACTCATCCTAGTCCTTGTGCAATCTCTCAAAAGTACGGCCACATCCGTAGCAAAACCACGGTTTTAAGATGTTAATCTAGTTTAAAAGAGCTCTCCAGTTCTCCTGGCTATCTGATAGCTGGATAGTTGTTCTTAAGACTACCCCTGGTTCTCTTGGCTGTCTGGATAGCTGGATCGGCTCTGATTTGGCTTGATCTGGCCGGTGAGGCTGCGGTGGCAGCGGCTCTGAGGGGGATCGGCCAACAAGTCCATATGCACAATGGATTTGGCCCGGTGCATGTGGTTGCCATCATGGTCAGACCACAACATAATGCTCTTGACTGGCCCCAAATTAAGCAGCCAGTGTAGATGCATTCCAAGATCAGACAGGATATGGTTCCTTTAGGATATTTAGGCTGCTCTTAATTCCTAACTGCAGGTAAGTAGTGCAGTCCACGAACCACCTCTTACAGGTCTGCTCACAAAATAGATGAATGGCTCATGCAGGTGTAAGCATGGGAAGCAAATTCTAAGCAGCAAAATCTACCTCTTCATAAGATCCTCTCCACCACAAAAGGCATCTATAGTTAATCTAAATCACAAATACTCAATAAAAGTGAATGAAAGCTGAGGTTCACTGCTCTCACCCACACCATGCTGTTTCCCTGATGTCTAGCACCTCTTCTCTGGGAGATCATTATGTTGCTTCCAATGGTTGTGTGCAACCTTCCTTGTGGTTGTTTTGTTTGTTTCTAAAAAGCCCTAGCTTTTGTTTCTAAAAAGCTCTGGGCATCATCTCTTGGGTCCCTACTAATAGGTAAAAAAGAAAGAAAACCTAATTGGTCAGAGGGACTCTCTTGTCTTTACAATGATACCCTTAGCAGCTCCAGAAAGGTGGTATTCTCCACTATCCTGCCCTGACTGCTTTTTCAATATACTCTGGATGCAGGGATGTCTTTGATATGTGTGCTGCTTTAAGTACCAGCCAAATAACTCCCAAATTAGAGGACAATATCAGGAGGACAAAAGGATTGGTTGGTGCCCTAAGGAAAAGAAGTAGGGAACTCTGTGTGTGTGTGTGTGAGAGAGAGAGAGAGAGAGAGAGAGAGAGAGAAATCTCTTTCTTTTGGTGTGGGGTCAGTGCCCTTTAAAAAGAAGTAATCAAAAGGCTCTCACAATGGAAAGGGGAAGCAAAGTAGTTGGAGGTTTTCTTAATATTGGAGGTATGTTGTTACGTGGCTCCCTGCCCACAAAGGCTGCGTGGAACTGTAATTCTCTCCCACCCCAGTACTTCCCCTTTTTACATTTTTGTCTTTACTTCTTGTTCCTCCTTTTCTTCCTCTATATCTTTTCCTAGTCATCACTGCCTGTCTTTTCTATTGTCTTGATCACTTCTGAATGCTGTGACAACTTTTCCTGTCCTCAGCTTATCTTGCTCTCTCCCATCCTGTGGTCTGCTATCTCAGTACCAATACAGAGAGTGCAAGGCAGCAGTGTGCTGACACTTGATTTTGTTTCAGATCCTTTAAAAAATAATTTTACCAAACTTTGCACAAACCCTTTGGGGATGGAAAGAACCTGAGAGGTTTTTTTGTTTTCGTTTCAATGAAGTAAGGAAGAAAGCAAAACTGACAGATTGCCCCATTTATAATGGGAAGTGAGGCTGACTCTTCTGTGCATCCAAAGCTGTTTCTTGGACTACAGTTTTCCATGGCCTATTAAAATAAATACCAGAAAACAGCCAGTTGGAGCAGAGTGTATCTTGTAAAATAAAAGTCTACTTCTTCCAGATCTCATTTACTTGTCTTTTCTTTAAAAATTATCTTGCATTAATTTAAAAAATACAGTAAAAGTATAAAAATACAGATGGAACATAAAAATAGTCTCTTCTGTGTTAATTTTACAGCAGTATTATTTGTCCACAGATTTATTCCCTTATATTTTCCACTTGGTTGATATTACAAGCTAGAAGCCTTGAAAGCAAGGCCAAGTCCCATGCTGTTTTGTTACTGATTGCAAACTACTAGATTTGAATGGGTTATTATATACACAAAACAGAGAAACAAAATCACTGTCATATGAAACCCAGATATGTGAAAAGATTCCTGAAGCACAAATAAAATTGTGAAAATAATAAATGTATAAATAAATTCACATATTTTTCTAGTTAAGAATGTAATAACATATTGAGAGTATAACCACGAGTCACTCTTAACTCAGAATTAAGCACTTCTTGAATACATACTCTTGATTTTTGATGAGGAAAAAAAATCAAGCACATATTTCACTTTTCCCCATGCTTTGCTTACCATTCTTTATAATATGCGTTCACTCTGTGTGTGGTACAATACTATTTTACTTTACAATAAACAATTCATACATGTCAACATTTGTATTTTATTACAAGACAACAGTTTCCTATGCTGTTTGTTATAGCTTGACTTGTATTTCATTTTTAATTAATTCAAGTCCTCTGCTAAATACTGACATCAAATCTGGTATTGCTATTTGTTATTTTACTGACTAAAGAACAAGTATTACTGAGATGGACTATTCCTCTTTTGGTCCAAGATCTAAATTTAATTTAGGGGTAGGCATCATGCAGGAAAAATGCCTTTTGTTGCAACCTGATACATTAAAAAAACTTGTTGGTATTCATCAATACCTAAAATTACAGTACATGCTACAGACAGATAGGCAAATAAAGCGAATGTATGAGTAGTATTAGAATTAATGCTATATAATTTTATATAGATAGATGTACAGATAATGTAGAGAACCAGCCTGCCACAGTGCTTTAAGTGTTGGACTATGACTCTGGAGGCCAGGGTTCAATTCCCAGCTTGGCCATGAAACCCACTTGGTGACCTTGGGCAAGTTACATGCTCTCAGCCTTAGGGAAAGGCAGTGGCAAACCTCCTCTGAACAAATCATGCCAAGAAAACCCTATTATAGGTTTGCCTTAGGGTTCCCATATGCTGGAAACAACTTGAAGGCACACAACAGTAACAATAGATAATGCATTGGATCCAGAGGTTCCATGTGAGGGGTCTTATTTGTAAAACAGCTTGTTCGCTTAAGTGCAGGCATTTGTTGACCCAAATCTATGGCAGTGGGTTGGAGAAGACCTAGGAATAATATGGGGGTGGTGCAGGATTGTAGGGGGAAGGAAGAATCAGCAGACATTGCTTCATCTTCCTTTATAGGCAAAATCTGCAGGATTACCAATCTTCTGTGAACAGAAGAACTACTTTGGATCCAACTCATTAAATGTGTTGAAAGAATTACCAGCTACCACTACCTCAAATGTTGCTTACCCTGAGATTTGTCCCCTGCCTGGAAACCTGAAGAAACACAATTATTCTTTGAGACATCAGCCAATGTCCGAAGACCTGTCAACCCTGTGCAATGTACAACTTTTTTTAATATGAAAAAAAAATTTTTTTGGACTTGTCTTGATGTGTAAAGGGAGTTCCAGAAACATATGTTCATCTACAACTTCTTGAGTGATTAGTTACTGAATGAAGCTATTTACAGGCAACCCTGTCAATTTCAATTAAGGAAGCAGTCTCTCACTTGCAAGGAAGTATACACACAAATCTCATCTGATCCCTCCATTGAAAACAATGGAATACTTTGCCCTCAAAATAAAAAGGAGTCCAGTTTATGAACAATTTTGTATTAATTAAATTTTGTATTAATTTTAAAAGACCTCCAACAGGCAGCTATAATTTGTACTTTGCACTGTGTGCCCCTGTGTGCAGAGCTGCCCCTTTCTCGTTTGTGGTTTTGTGTGAGTACAGTTTGTAGTTCTTTAAACAGGTTCAAAGTATGTTTTGACTCTTTCTTATCTGCAACATGCAAACCTTGTTACATCATCAACTGAGGCACTATTAAGAACTTCCTCCTCTAGTCCTCAAACCGTCCCCCACATGTTATTCTTAGTCAGCATGTAGACAAGCAAGTCTGCTGTTTCTATGCTATTTAGTTTCTGCTTTCTCATACAGGCTGAGTCTCCCTTATCTAAAATGCTTGGGACCAGAAGTCTTATGGATTTCAGGGAGATTTTGGAGTATTTGCATATACATAATGATATCTTGGAGATGAGACTCAAGTCTAAACATGCAATTCATTTATGTTTCATAAATACCCTGTATACATTGCCTGAAAGTAATTTTATACACAATATTTTAAAATAATCTAGTGCATGAAACAAAATCTGTGTACACTGAGCCATTAGAAAGCAAATGTTACTGTCTCTGCCATCCATGCTTGTAATTTGGATTTGTGAGTATTTGAGAATTCTAGATAAGGGCTATTCAATCTGGATTTTAAAAAAAGGAAGGTGGGACAAAAACTACTTTGCTTGAACATATGCTCCTTGATACAAAAGCAGCCTCATTTCGGGGTCAGCCTGAAGGGTGGGTGAAATGGGCATGTGACTGATTGCCAAAATGAAGAGGGAGGCTAGGTGACATGGTGGCTTGACCTATATTAAGTGCATTGTGTATGGGGGGAGAGTATCTTTAACCATCCCCCTGCCCCACCACATTCTACAGCTATGGTTCACATGCTTGGATAGTCAAATGCTAGCATGGCCAATAGACAGGCCTGCTGAGAGTTGTAGTCCCAGAATGCCTTGTATCCTATTTTGGGAGAAAGGCAGGGTATAAGTGCTACAAATAAATAGTCCAACCAAACATGGGAACTCCCAGAGCTATAGGTCTACAGATTTATTTATTTATTTTTAGATACCAACAATACAAATAAATTAACGTCCATCCATTAGCTTTAAACTATGCTTCATTTTCCCATTTTCAACTGAGTGCCATAAGATCTTGGTAAAAAATCAGTATATCATGGCTTTACTTTGAGGAGACATTACCAAGAGCCATAAGCACTACTATAATTGCTATAAATAGTTTTGTTTTTTTAAGAAAAGAAAACTATAAACTGACAGCAGTAAGTAGCACAAAATGTCTTTCTTGCCCAGGATGACAAGTTATCTGAAGGTAGGCCCTGGGTGCCTGAATGTAGTAGTGCCTCTCATACAGACAGATCATTTCAGGCTGCACAATGATACAGCATGCTGAGGTTGTGGGGCTAGGAGCCAGCAAGAGGTTCTGGCTTGGGCTTTTCTCAAAGGCAATTGCTGAAGAAAGTCCAAGTGGAACTAGGGAGCACGTTCTTGGGAGCCAGCAGTTTGAGATCAGGAGAAGAGATTATGTTCCAGTAAACATTCATTCAAGGAGGCAGCTTGGTATACTGCTTTGAGTGTTGGACTATGACTCTGGAGATCAGGGTTTGTTTCCCAGCTCTGTCATGAAACCCACTGGCTGACTTTGCACAAGATGCACATTGGATGACTCTCAGCCTCAAAGGAAAGCAATGGCAAACTTCCTCTGAACAAACCTTACCAATAAAACCCCATGATGAGTTTGCCACTCAAGGAGCTAAAAATTGGAAATGACTTGCAGGCACACAACAACAACAAACGTTCGCTTAGAACTGACTACATTTAAGATTGAACTTATAAAATGATGAGGATGAGGATGATGATCCTTACTTATGAATAACATTTTCTTGTGAGGAGTTCTGATTATCTGATGGGTACTTCTTCACCTGGTATCTAGCCAGGTAGATGCCTCTGTTCCCTAGGTATGTGGCTTGACAAGACGTTCATCTCTAAACAAGAAGGAGGCATCTCTGGATCCTGTGGTAATTATGCATCTGCTATCACTCCTGAAGGCATCAGAGCACTCCAGTCATTCACAGGATATCTTGAAACAATACTTTTGTGGGGTGTTGTGGGAGCTCCAGATAATCCTTTCTCATGGATTCCTCCAGTAGAAGCATGGCACGAACTGTGGGGCATTCCAGAGTAAAGAAAGGTTAGTGCAAGGAAACATGACAGGAAAATGTTGAGTAGGAGTGGAAATAAGGCAAATAGGAAAGAGGTGGTGTGAAATTGTAGTTCTGCTAGCAGAATATTCTGAACTCCCATTTCCCTGCAGCACTCCACATCACCCTGAAAGTAGGTACAGTTTTTTTCCCTCAGCCTTCAGAGACAGTTTTGGAGGACACACAGAGGATAGCAAGCCCAGTTATGTTGGGTTTTACAGTCCTCCCAACAGAAGTAAATCATTGGATCCTGCTACTATAGTTAATAGTTTGTTTGCTGGTCAGTTGAGTCATTGGCATTAGTCTTTCCTATTTTTTTATTTTCCAGTATTCTATTCATAAGACATTTCAGTTATTATAGGAACCTGAAAGATTATAGGAACCAAACAGACTATAAGGAGACAAAAATAATTTTTTTCTTTTCTTATTTGAAAAGGTTCAGAAAATCTGGCTATGGTGCTGCAGTATTTGTTGTTGTTATTCAATGGCCTCAATTACTGGAAAAGGCCATAAACTGTAGATGACAATGCAAGAGAAAACTACCTGGTAAACATCACTGATCCATGTGCCTACAGTCTGACCTTACTTTAATATTACAATGCAAAAAGTGAATCTGTTTAAGAGTCAAGAAGAGATAACATCAGTATGATGGAATAGTAATTACATCAAGCAATAGTTAGCCAATGAGCAGAAATTACACTTGATCCACTGGCTTAAATCCAGGTGGAAGATAGACTAATTTTGCCTGTATAAAAGAAAAGCACAGGGTTTATTCCCTCTCAGCATTGACAGACAAGCTGCAGCTAAGTTTCAAAATCTTCTTTCAGACTTTTAATCAACTGGCCTCACTTGGAAAAAAGAAGGGTAATATTATTTGTTAAAATTCTATGGCTATGTTAATTTATTTGATATATTGTATGTTTCCCCCCTCCCCTCTTGAAGCTGTATCTCTGTGAAAAAGCCAAATGCTGCTAGTCTTTTGCTAGGCTGAAATGCATATGGGGTCATTGTGATGACACCGTGTTGTCTCTCAGCTAATCTTTCCTCTGCTTCCCTCATGTCAATAATTTTAATGACATTTTGGTGCACACTGTAGTTTAAGCTCTAAAATTAAAACATAGTTTAGATTAAAAAAACCCCAAACCCTGTAAACTGATAAGGTTTGTGTGTTGTTGTTGTTTTTTATCCATACTATTTTGTTTGTGTGCACTGTTTAAGGAGTGTAATACATTATTGTTTAGAAGGAGGGTTGTCTTCTTCCACAGAAAGGGGGTATCATATGTGGAACTGTATGGATTTCACTATTTGAATGGCAATGTGCAGCCTGATCCATATTACCTAGTATAACAGCAGATCAGTAATCTCTGGCCCTCATTGGGTTGGATCTTCAGGGCCCCTTGTGCAAACAGAAGACACTTCCGTATACAAAAGAAGGGTCTCTGCTTTTTGCTGATGTCCCTTTTATTAGTTGCAGTTCCCCGTGCGGCACAGCACCCAGTTCTGTTAGGTACTGCCTCTCAAAAGCAGTCTGTAGAAAGATGGGAAGTGGGTGGGGAAAGCTTTGGAGAAGTTATTTATTGGGACTTCTTAGCTCCTAGAACTCTACAACCAGCATGGCCAATGGCCATACTACGGGGGTTATGGACATGGCAGTCCATCAAGATAATTTCCTCAAGCTTTGTCATTGCTATATAGCACTCTGCCTGCAGTTCTTTGGACACAGACCATAGTTCTCTGGATTGTGATTATTCTGATATCTCTGGATATCAGAAAATGCCAGCAACCTCAGATTTATCAACTTCCAAAAACCTCTCTGCCCCTTGCTATTTTAAGGATGTTTCATTATAGTTTAGGTGTACTTGTACACCTAAATATATTAAGGATGGATGCAACAAACTTATGTACTAAACAGGTGCACTGGTTACGACCAAAAGTAAAACCTACATTGGGTGCAAACCCATGTTTGTTTTTAAATAATTTGAAACTGCCCTACTTAAAAGTCAGTTAAATGTGTCATATGCTTTCTTATATTGTGCATGTGCAGTGGGACATCTATGCAAACTGGAGCAAAAGGGCTGCAGCTAAACATCTCTTAAAAAGCAAATGATGACAGGAGTCAGAACTGGCTTGTCCAAAAGGCTTGTGTGTGCACAAATAGTAATGAGAACCAAAGAAACAACAATCCAGTAAAAATAAAAAGATACAGACTGAAGAAAACACCTGGATAAGGACCATACATAAAATATAAAAATGTATGGAAGGAAGAGGCACTTAATCATTCAAATTACATAAATAAAATAATATAAATATTATACTGTCTATTGGACAGTTTGCTTTTTAAAAATTAAATGGGAATAGTTGGATGGTATGCATTAATGAAATTAAAAAAACCAAACAATAAAAACTGCAGAGTGGCTTGAGAGAAAATGCAAAAAGACAATAAGTTATGGTACTTAAAATCTTTCTTAAAAAGTTAAGCCATTTGAAGGAGAAGTCTTTAGAGTGCAATAGATCACCAGTAAGGAAGACAATGTAAGTTCTTGAGGGAGGGAATTCCCTATTTAGGTCCTTTACATGCTTGCACTATCAAAGCTACACAGATTCATAAGAAGTGAGAAGCAGTCTTGCTCTTTTTTTTTTAAGTGCATGTGCGCAGTGTCTTTATTTTTCTCTCTTCTGCAGAAGAGTCATGGATTCCTATGCCAAATATGCAGCTGTCACTTTTGCCATGTTGTCTGTATCTCTGAATATTCTCCACTCTTTACCAGATGGAGACTTTGTCACACAGGGTGAGATACCTTTTATATCTGAACTTAAAGGGGGGTAATGGTCTGAACAGTATTATTGCTGGGTGTTATTATTACGGTTGTGTTTACTTTCAGGTTTTTAATGGCGTATTGATTATGTATTTTGAATTCATATAAAAGAAGCCACTTTAAGGAACTTTGACACTATAAGGCAGCCAATACATATTTTAATGTAAAAATCTGGATATATAAAATGTATCCATGAAATCACCACCATCTGTGTACCATGATCTTAAAACAGATGTGTCAAATAACATTTCATGGCATAATACCAAAATAAAATAAATGTGTACAGGTAGTGTGATCTTATTTTTATTTGATAGAAGAGAATTTTTTTTGGGGGGGGGGAGTTTCTATATGTCTTTTTGAAGTAAACTATTCAGAAGCTTGCTGGATGATATTGTGTGTGTATATATACCTTAAAATTGCATCAACTTATGGTGGCCACATGAATTTCATAGGGTCTTCTTAGGCAAGGAATACTTAGAGGTTGTTTTGCCTTTTCCTTCCTCTGAAATATAGCTTACAGCACCTGGTATTTGTTGGTGGTTTCTCATCCAAGTACCTGCTTAGCTTTCAAGGACCAGACACATTCTGATGCCTTGAGCATACTTTGGTCATACTCTGTTTAAAACTTTGCTAAAGTGACCTAATCTGTAGTTTTCGGAATAAATTCCACAAAATTTAATGGGACTTACTTTAAGTAGAAATGCATAGGTTTGTTCTGCAAGGCTAAAACACACATGTAGTACAGTCCTGTGCACATGCACTCTGAGATAAATACCATTGGCCAGAATCCTGTTGGGGGTCTACATATGAATAAACATTGTAGTTATGGTGCTATGCAGTGAATTCTATCCAATCCCTCCAGTATGCACTTACTGGGAATCAGCTGCTGTGATTGATGGGGGTCTGTTCTCAACTGGGAAGCAATCTTTGGTGCCACAGGCAGAATCAGAACTCCTGTTGCAATTCCTCCTTGCACTGGAGATTGCTTGCACAAGGGTGTGTGTAACTATCAACAAGCTACTCCCCAATCAATTGATGATGATGATGATGATTTATTTCTTACTCACCTCTCCCTATGGATTGAGCTGGAGAACAACAACAATTAACAAATACACAACATCAGTTAAAAACACATCTGTTAAACTCTTAGAAAGTATGGAAATGGACAAATTGACTTGCTTATTGAGAAATAATAAGACTGATAAACTTGAGAAAGAATGGATGCCAGTTATGCAAAGATTAAAGGATAATATACAAAAACTATAGAAATAAGAAAATTTATTCTCAAACTAATAATAGAAAAAAATATAAGAATAAAGAGGAAAAAAATAGAAAATATAGTGAAGCCATGTTTATGAAATAAAACAAAGGGTAAAAAATTTTCTTTGCTAAATTTTAACAACTCCAATTGGAAGACAACTTCAGTGAGAAATGAGAGGATTTATAGACACTTGGAAGTTGTTTTAATTTGTTAGTTTGTAAATATGTTTTTTGTTAATGTCTTTGTTGGGATGTTGTGATGGTTTGTTATGTATTTGATGTTTATTCATTTGTTTTTAATAATTGATGGAAATTAATAAAGATTATTAAAAAAAACCACATCTGTTAAAATACACATCAGTTTAAAAGAACAAATAAGATGTACACATATTTTTTAAAAATCCACATTTAAAATTCATCATATAAAATTCACAATTTAAAAAATTATCTGGATAAGCCTGCTGGAAGAGACTGGTCTTTAATGCTGTTTTAAATTTAGACAGCATATTCAGCTGTTGAATCTCTTCCAGCAGGCCGTTCCACAGTCCAGGGGCAGCTGTAGGAAAAGTCCTCTAGCTGATGGTTGCCAACCTAATTCTGGCTGATTGGAGTAAATGTCTGCCAGAGGACTACTAGTCAACAGTGGAACGGATCCCCATCAAACACAGTAGATACTTCCCAGTCAGCGCAGATTGGGGGACAAAACAGTAAAGGGTGCATAACTCTAGATTACATATTTGTAACTGCCCAGTAGGATTCCAACCATTATGTTTCATGGTGCTTACACTCTACTAACAACATATCTTATTTGTTCAATTTATGTCCTTCCTTCTCCTAACAAGGGACCCAAGACAGCCAACAAGGGGCAACACACAGTAGTGGTGTTTCCCTTCATTTTTATAAAAGAGTAAACCCTGATAATGTAAGTGGTATTTATGTCCTGCATGTGGAAGATTGGGCTACTTATCATTCTTAGATGGATGATAGTTTATAATGGAGTAACTACATCACCTGACTAAAAATTAAAAATGATGAAACTTTAATATTTCAGCTATGTGGATAATTAGCAATCTTATGTATTTTTGTAACACTTTATTTAAAAAAATAGTTAAGGACTGTTTTACTGCTGTTAAAAATGTTTCATGGGATGTTTTCTCTCTCTCTCTGTCTCACACACACACACACTCCCCTCTTGGCAAGCAGAGAAAGTATCTCAGCGATAAATTGTTAATACTGCAGCATAAAGGGATTAATGTAAAACTGTGTACTGATGCTTTTTGCCCAAACAGTTGAAAGCTGTTTGGATACCTTCTTGTTTTATGTATGCTCATCATACTGTTGATGTTATTGTCTCTTTAACAGTTTTGTTTATCTTGCTGCATTTTGTGCCTTGTAGACATTTGTTGGAAGTCTTTCAGAATTCTTAAGCATGCCAAAGACTTGTAAATGGGGATGATCTGGGATATACTGTGTATGTGGCTTTGCAAAAGTGTTAGAAAAATCTGTGACCAAAAGCTCATGAGTTTAATTTCACAGCAATGGATTTAGACAGAAGACCCCCCCCCTCCCCAGGAAAAAAAAAAGAACCATCTGTCAATATCTCCAAATGGAGGAATTTAGTGGATGCAGCTATTTCAACTATACTGGGATTAAACATCAATTGGCCATATCACAAGTTACAGTGCTGTATGAGATGTATATGGTGTAGTCTCCATAAACTTAAGTTTAAATGTCCATTTGACATGTAATTTTGAATATTAGTTGTTTTTTTGGGGGGGGCAGCATGTGACAGATGGTAATCCTGAGTGGGTGCTTCCTATTAGTACTAATTTAAAGACAGTGTCAAGCTATTTCATATTTTCAGAACATGTAATAGATTTTATGTGGTCAGTAAAGTATAGAAGTTGTTATGGTAGAACATGTCAGGATAGCAAATAGAAGGCAATGATATCTGGCTCTCCAAAAATTCTATGTAAGGCAAGGCAATAATTTGCAAGAGTCCTTGAGTTCTTTAAATTGACATTATTTTGTCTGAAAATACAGTTTCATGGTACTGTGTATGTTTGTTGGAGATCTCACTTTAAAAAAAATACCTTGTTCATAGGTCACATAGAACATTTCACAATTTACCCTTCACCCCATACAGTCACTTAAACTAGACATAGGAAAGTTTCTTAAAAAGAACTGCATCCTGCTCAATAAACAAAGACTTTCTGGAGTTATAAAAAAGTGAAAAATTATTGGTTTTAGATGTTAAGGTGTGTACATGTTAACTAAAAAAAAAAAAGGTAGATTTTGCAATGTCACCAGAAATGTTTTTACTGGGCATATGGAAAGAGAATTGGACAGTAAATGTGGATGACTTCTCCCGTATATGATAACAGTAGCAAGAAAACTGTTTGCTCAAACTTTGAAACAGGCTGAAGCAGCAATGATGGAAAACTAGATTGTTAAGATTGCTGAGTTAGCCCAATTTGCCAAACTGATGTGAGTTTAAAGGACAAACCAATTGAAGTTTGGTGGTTTTTTTTTTTTTTGTTGAAAGATTGGAAACCATTTATGGACATTTTGAGCAAAAGGAAATCTAAAAATGCAATAATTTGTGCCTATGGCTACTAGTAATTTTAGTAGTACAATTATAATGGTAGAATAATATATTTAGTATTTCTCTTTGCTTCCCTCCCCCATTATAGTCGGGAATGGAGGGAGAGGTCAGCCTTTTTGTGTTTTAATTAGTTAGTGTTAAGTGTTTTAGTGTTTTAATATTATGTAGTCTTGCAGCCAAAACTAGAACAGATAGGTGCAGATTGTGGTGCAGATAATGAGCTACTGATATCAAAAGTTAGAGTAAAGCTAAAGAAGAATGCACAGTTATAATACCCAAATATGATCTGAACAACATATCAGCAATGGGATCACCAGGGGTGCGCAGAGGGTGTGGTTCGTACCAGGTGACACCCTAAGGGAGTTGACACCACTGCTCTTCAAACATCTGCCTTTTGGCAGAAATGGGCTGGGGCATTAATTTGTTTCCTTTTAAAATGCTTTAAGAGATTCTGGGAGTGGAGTGAAGTTCAGTGGGAAGAGAAAGGAGAGGCTCCAGAAAATTTTCAAAATTAAAATTTCAAATTTCAAAATGTTAAATTTTAATTTTTTTAATTTTAATTTTTTAATTTAAAATTTAATTTTAAAACATCAGATTTTAACCAAATCTTCACTTGTAAATGCATTTAGTTTGTGCATATGATATTGTAATTTGAAAGTATAATTTTGATTTGCTAGTTATTTATGTCACAACTAATAGCTTTACATTCAGTAGTACATGGGAATTACAATTTATGAGTAACATTAGCACAAAAAAGGCACTGCTAAGGATTCTGTATGGTGTGAAGTGGGAGGATGCCAGTGGGAAGGGAGGACACCATGAGTTATTGCACTGGGCGACACCAACCCTAGTGACGCCACTGCATATCAGCAGAATTTAAGGACAACATTAAAAACAGTTTTGTGCCATTAAGCATAATTGAGAGGGAACAAGAAGAACTATGGTCAGGAGTCAGGGACATAATAAAGGAAGAATGCAGCAAGACACTTACAGTGGCCAAAAAGAAAGAGAAGACATTATGGATAACAGATGAAATGCTACAAGCAATTAAGGAAAGAAGGAAAGCAAAGGAAAAGGGAGACAGGAACAAAATAAAAACAATGAATGCCATTGTTCAACAACTTGTACGCAAGGATAAAGAGGACTACTATAACAATTAATACAAATAAATAAAATAAAATAACAAAAAGGGAAAACCAAGAGATCTCTTTAGCAAGAGAAGGGAAATTAAAGGGAAGTTCAAGCTAAAAATTGGAATGCTATATGACAAGAACAGGAACACACTACAGGACCAAGAACAAAAAAACAAAAACAAAAACCACTGATATATTCCAGGAAGAATGGCAGATTTTTATTGAAAATATCCACAAACAACAAGGACAATTGCAACCCCCACATGGACAGCAAGTTTTTTTGGAGAGACACAAATGATATTCTCCCCTTTCCATAGTGCTTAATATGAGGATTGTGAAGTGACTCTTTGTATTTTGGGTTTGTGTTGTACTATTAGCATTTGTATAATAATTTAAAAAACAATAACTCTGATGCAATAGACAGAAGAGCAATATGCTTGGAAAGGTTGACGAAGACTGAACACCAGATGGCTGGACCCAGTTAGGGAGGGCATGAGCATGAATCTGCAGGAATTGAGCAGAGCAGTGGAGGACAGGGGGTCTTTGAGATCTCTCATCCACAGGGTTGCCATGAATTGTGGTCAACTCAAGTGCAGTTAACAACAACAAAACAAATTGATAGTTTAGTTTTGGTTATATATGTGCATGCATTTTTCTTAATTCATTGCTTTTTTATCTTTTTTTTAATCTTTCCAAATTTTTATGATTTTAGTTGTGAATTAGATGGTGTTAATATATATATAAAATCCAATACTTTCTCAAAACAAAAAAAGTAAAGAGAGGGTTTATTTGGGGGCTTAAACAAGCTAAAGCCATTCCAGAACAATAAAAAATAGAAAACCATACCCCTGAGAAATTGTCTCATTTCCTGGAGATCATTTTATTTTAAATCAATAGGTTGGGTAGCTGTGAGAGCCATTTGCAATTTGGCCACGTATTTTGATATTTCTATATACAAGGTCCTAGAATGGGACTATCATGAATATTTTCTTTTTGTGTGTCTGACAGGTTGCCCTGAATGTAAACTAAGTCTGAACACACACATGACACGACTGTTTAATGGGCGACCTGTTTACCAGTGTGTAGGATGTTGTTTCTCAAGGGCTTATCCCACTCCAATGAGATCAAAGAAGACAATGCCAGTTCCAAAGAACATTACTTCAGAAGCAACATGCTGTGTAGCAAGATCTTTCAAAGAGGTATGTGATATGGGATAGTTTTGCAAGTGATATGGGGTTGTTATGCAAGGTGGATGTTTTGTCTTCTTTCTCGCTCTAGAACAACATTGGCTGTATAATGCTGGTTGTATAACTTAGAATTGCAGTTCAGATGCTCTACATCCAAGTTCCACTAGTGTTCAAAGGATGGAGAGGACAGGTGGAGTTGGGAGAAGGAACCATAAACAGGTGGCAGGTGCAGACACTTTTTTCCACAGACATATTACCAGCTAAAGTGCCTTCATAGGCCCATGAAATCCAGAGGGATGCATCCCCATAAGTCTACCCACCCAGAGTTTAAAATGGCCCAGGTCTGGGGTGGGGAATTTTCCTCTTTGAGGGGTTGGTAACTGATGGGAAAAGTCATCAGAGGCTGACTCTAACATTGGGTAGGACCATGTCATTGGGTAGGACCATAATTAAAAGATGGGGTGTCACCTCCTTTCCCTTTCCCCAGTGTTTCCTAGTGCCATTGCCAGACTCAGCACAAGGTTTTCTTTTGAAAGTGGACAATGAGATGTCCCATTCTTTCAAAGCACACAGGCTCCCTACTTAGGGTTGCCTGTGGGGTGGAAAAAAAATTGAAATGTTGTGGCCCACAAGCCTCAAGTTGCCTGCCATTGACCTAGCTGTACTATTATCTATTGAACCACACACCAATAAAATGCTTGTTTTGCATTAAGAAGGCTTCAGTCTCTTCAACCTTACTTGGTAATAACCCTAGTGGGGCATAGTATGTGTCATTTTAGATTAAACATACATAAAATTCTGTTTCTTTTTCATTGCAGTGAATGTAAATATATTTTTATGATTTATTCTTATTTTCCTCAAGGCTCCTATTCCATATTATGAAAACACAAAAATAGAGAATCACACGGATTGCCACTGCAGTACCTGCTACTACCATAAATCTTGAGACCACAATGACTGGACAACAGATGGCACACAAGTTTTATTTTGTTTGGTTTTGTAGCAACATTGTATAAGATCTTAACTTTTCAGATAGAAAAAATAGTTTTTGGCTGACATACTATGGAATACTCTGCTCTTTTATTTCTTCTTTACTTCATGCATTGAGATAATCAGATAAATATGCTTTAACATTTCTTTTAGGAACCAAATATAGCACTATGCATGATCACCAAAGTCTTGTTCATTTTGCATGTAAGATGTGAATTAATATACCTTCTGCATGAAAAGATACACTAAATAGATGGAAACAATGTTGAACTCGAAGGTTTGTTCCTTGCTAACTGAATTGTAAAGAAATATGATGGTTGCTTAAAAAATACCAATTACATATATTTGGATCTGTGTATTCTCTTTTATTTTTGTTCATGAATTAGATCACACAATTTCAGTGATAGACACAGAAAAGAATTAGTCTCATTCCACACAGACACAAAAATTGAATTAAAAGGAAACTTTAACATTTTCTAGGTTTCTCTTGGTTTTAGAAGGGGTAGTTTTAAGTGTCTGGATTGGTTATTTTAATAACAATGCTTTCTTTTAACAGAAACACAAACCTTGCAGTTGATTAGGGCACAAAAGTTCATAACCCAGTACACACCCGCCCAGACCCCAAGACTAGATAAGGCTCAAACATGCTAGAGTAAGATTACACGGACAACGTTGATTTTGATAAGGAGATTCATTAAATCTGAAGTGCCACAATCAAATAAATGTGTGCTCAGGAATTTGTTTGAATGGTAGAAGTCACAGCCTGTCCATACTAAATTCCATTCTCTTTTCCCCCAAGAATTCTTCTTGTCAGCAGCATGATTTGGGAATTGGGAGGAGGCGAGAGGAGACAGGGCACTTTGTTCATGCAGTTTTGCACAATTCATGGTCAGAAATACTTGTTAATTTACTGCAAATGACCCAGAGATATTCAAGCAAATCCAGATTTACCTTCTGCCTACCTGTGAATATGAAAGGTAGATTCCTGGCTAACTGCTCCTCAAAAGCTCATGTCACACTATCTTATGTCACTTTGTTTGGCTTACAGAAAGCATCGACTGTGAAATGTGACCTAATTGTGTTGAATGCTGTGCAGGTTTCATGAGTCTGATGGAGAATCTCAGGGCAGGGGGAACTTGAGAGTTGGAAACATAGTAGGTGGATGGATGCTACCCGCTGGCAAGACAAGATATATTGGTCTGTGATATATTATAAAGTTTGCACAGTAATGTTAGAAAGGAATACAAGAGGTGTCTCAGTTTTGACTAAAAAAAGTGTAGAAGATTAAAATTCAAAATCCTAACTTCCTGCACCACAAAACACAGATGATGTACACATGGATGTACAAGGATGTGATGCCATGATGCTATGAGAAGGTGACAGCTTGTGAAAAACATATATTGGTCAACCCTGTCATAGTTCCTGTAGAACAGGAGTGGGAAATGTGCACCTCTTGGTGTGGCCCCTAAAGCCTCACCCAGACTCCCAAACCCATTTTTTTTTAAAAAAGGACTGATTTTTGGGTGATTTGCTCCCCCCCAAAGTCTCAAAACTGCAATGGTTTGCTTCTTCTATCCCCTCCCAAAAGCTCCTCCCTCAAACACACACACACATACAGAGTAAAAAGGAAAAAAATGGCTGAATTTGGTTAAAAAAAAAATCAGCCAAAATGTTGGCCAGACATGATATCTTATCACTTCTGGCACGCTGAAACATGCTGGTGTGGCCCACTGGACAGGCCAAAGGTGAAAAAAAAAAGGTTCCTGTCTCCTTTGTAGTTGCTCACCTTGTTGTAGAAAAACAAAGAATTGGGTGTATGCTTTGTGAAATGATCAAGTGTATGTAGTACTTCATTTGCCAATTATATTGGTAGGGGAGATTTACAGTCATAATCTATTGTGGCATATAGGAGGATCCATTGCCACATTGGTGGTGGTCTCTTTCAGCAAGAAAACTGAAAATTGTTTGGGAGAGGAGACAGTAGAAAGGGAACAAATTTTGCAATTGAGTCAGTGCTTATACCACTGACACCACAGTGGGCTGGAAACACAAGAGTGCACATTTGTGGTATGGTGAAACACATGAGTCAAAAAGTGATTGTAGCTGAAGCATATTTAAGGATTCATCACAAAAAGAATAAATACTATTAATGCTGGGAATGGCTGCTGCTTTGTTTGGATGAGTACATATGTTGTGTAAATTGAACATAAGAGGGTGGGAAGAGTTGTATATAAGAAGCTGCCAAAATAATAATATTTGCCATCTGAATTTGCCATTCTGGCTTTTGCTGACAGTTTCAGAGAGGCAGTTATGTGAGCATATACTCTAAACTATTCAGGATCTCTCTCTCTCTCTCTGCACAGAACCTTCTTAACAGATCTAGTTGATCTAGATCAGTATGAATAGCTTGAAATGCAGGCTGAGGACCTGTTGATACAATCTTGAAAATAGGATATGAAAATGTGTAAAACCTAGCAAAGTGTACAGATAGCAAACAGTTATATTTATCAAATTTTTATTCTGCCCTTCCACCATTAAGATATTCACAGTCAAAGATGACCAAAGATTACTGTTAGTCTTTAACAATAATGAAATACATATAACCCCTCATCTTAATTAAAACATTATGAAACCAAGTAAATTAAAATGTAACAATAGCCAGAACATAAGTGATTAGACTACCGCTGCTGGAGTGAAACATCTAGTGTAACAAAAACTGTCAGTGTGTGAAAAAACATATCCACAAAAAGAAGAAGATGTTAGGGGCAGTATAATCCCTCGAAAGACCATGACACCCCAACTTCTGTCCCCGTTCTTCCATATTTTGCATCACAACTCTATGCATAATATTGTTTTTAAAAAATTCTGAGCCCTTGATCTGGAGAAGAAAGAACAGTTCTTCTTGGAACAAACTAATCACATTATTTTCTAGGTTATCTGGATTCATCTGGGGTTTAAGTGGAGGGATTGGGTTATGATCTGCTATGACATCCAAATCTCTCCCTATTCAAGGCTTTTCCCTCTCTGTCCAGCTCTCATCTCCATCTGTCTATCAGATTGTATCTACCTGGATGTCTAATTACTTTTTAAAACTAAATGCTGAAAAGTGTTTTATCTCAGGCCTTCCTCCCTTGGATTTGCCTCTATATCTACTAAGAACATTATCATTCATAACATTGATTAAGTAGTCAAATCTGTGCTTTGATTCTTTTTGCGTATGTAACTCTTTGAGACATTCTTTATGCCAATGTGCTATGGTCCTGTATAAATAGTAACAGTGATGAATGTGGATGAGATGATATACTTGGTCTTACAAGAGTGTAAAATGTACTCTGGCTTGCATAGATCAGCCCTACCAAATCTGTCAATCTCACTTTCCTACTGCAGTCTTGATGCTCATCACATATCTTTCCTGAGGGGTTCTACACTCTCACAAGTGGGTGTATAATGGTAGTGAGCAACAGACAGGAAGCTCCATTGTAGAAGTGAGGTTCCACTAATCTAATTTTGGATTCCATTTAGAAAATAACCCACAGATGGAGGACTAAGGGCCGATGCAGACTGGCCTAAAGGGCTGGCCTGAGGGTGGAGCTGGGGCTGTGTGACCACAAGCTGACCACCCCGACTCCACCCTGACTCTGCCCTGACACAGTGCGCCTGACCGCATGGCACACGACATCAGGGTGTCCCATTGGCACAGTGTGCAGACACTCTGCACCAAAGGGGTGCAAAAGAGTCGCTGCGGTGGCTCTAAGGGCAGCTTTTTGCCATCCCAAAAAGAAGCAGCATTTGCCTGCTCTTTTGGGAGCAGCAAAAAGCCAGATTGGGGGCTTGGCGTGTGGTTGCCGCAGTCCCAATCCGGTGGTCGGCCCTAAGTGGTTTAGATTCCTGGAATAATAGATAGGTGTTTCTCTTTATGTGAGTACATTGTTGTACATCAGAACTGATCTTCAGGAAGAACATGTGAGAATTTGTTTATGAAGTAGTTGTCATGCATGTTCAAAGTGTATCGAGAACACCTAATAAACCAATAGGTGTACCTAAAATCTGTCAACAAATATGGAAAAGAAACCACTGGCCCAAAGTTTGGAAACACTGAATATACATTCCAGTTCCCAGAAAAGTGAACACCAGGGATTGGAGTTACCACAGGACCATTGTATTAATTTCCCATGCAAACAAAGTGATTCTCAAAATTCTACAACAACAGCTTTTACCATATATGGAGCAAGAAATTGCAGATGTCTTTGGAAATTATTGCACATAGACCCACGTTTAACTGTCAATGACAGATCTTACTGCATTCTCCCATGGCCAGGCATATGCAGCCTGTATGCAGCCATATGTAACCTGTGCTTGTCCCATGGCTTTTCAAGAACAGGATTTTTCCGGTTGTGAAAAGCCATGGGATAAACCCGGGTTGCATATGGGCTGCATACAGGATGCATATGCCTGGCCATGGGAGAATGCAGTAAGAACCATGATTGACAGTTAAATGTGCGTTTATCCCATTGGGGATAAGACGGGATAAGTCATGTGCGATAATCTCCTAAATTGGTGTCAGGAAAGGAAGAGGAACTAGAGATCATGTTGCAAGCATAAGCTGAATAATGGATACACCAAAGAATTTCAGAAGAAAATCATCCTGTGCTTTACAGATTTTGATTGTGTAGACATGAAAAATTATGGATTGGCTTTGAAGACATGGATGTGCAAGAACATTGATCCTGTATTCAGGACAAGAGGCTATTGTCAAGACAGGATACAGAGAAATGGAAAGATTTCCAATCAGTGAGAGGTCAGGCAAGGCTGCATTTTATTACCCTATCTGATTAATTTGTACACTAAACATATACATAAAGCAGGGTTAGACTCAGAGGAAGGAAGCACGAATATCGGAGGGAGGAATATCAAAAATTTAAGATATGCAGATGACACCATACTACTAGCAGAAAATAGCAAAGACTTGGAACAATTACTGAAGAAAGAGAAGAATGAAAGTGAAAAAGCAGTTTTACAGTTGAGCAATAAACAAACCAAAATAATGACCACAGATTATTTACATCACTTTAAAGTAGACGATGAAGACATTGAAATGGCTGAGTCATTAATCAGAATGGAGACTCCAGTAAAAAAATCAAAAGAAGTTTAAGACTTGTAAGGGCAGCTATGAAGGAACTAGACATGATTCTCAACCGTAAGGATATACAATAGAATATTAGCTAGGATGGTCTGTGCCATCATATGTCCAGTTTCTATGTATGGTTGTGAAAGCTGAACAGTGCAGAAAGCTGACAGGAAGAAAATAAACTCATTTGAAATGTGCTGGAGAAGGGTTCTACAGATACCATGGATTGCTAAAAAGACCAATAAATGGGTCCTAGAGTAAATCAAGCCTGAACCTTTCCAAGAAGCCAAGATGACTACCCTGAGACTGTTGTACTTTGGCCATATTATGAGAAGACATGACTTAATAGAAGAGACAATAATAAGGTAAGGTAAATGGTAGTAGGACAAGAAGACCACATTGCAGACGGATAGACTTAAACAAGGAAGTCACAGCCCTAAGTAGGACTGCTCATAATAGGGTGACTTGGAGGTTTCTCATTGATAGGATCACGTAAATTGAAGTCAACTTGATGGCAGTTAGCAACAAAAAAAGTTCATTCTTGATAGTCTGCCATCATTATTCAAATGTAAGCTGTCAAGTTACACTTGCAGCTAATGAAATGTGTTACCTGTATTTATCCTGCTAACATACATTCAGTAGAAAACTTGGATTTTTCTTCTCTCTAAAAGTTACTGTATTCAAACTCCAAAAAAAAATAGTCCTCAACATAAAATATGATATAGAATAAATAAATGCAAAGTCAACAGTGAAATATGATGGATCAGGTATTGTTACTTCTTACACAGATAAAAAACTCATTCAACCATATTTATGGTTGTATACTTTTTTCTGTCATGGATGGTCTGGTTCAAATAAAAGTGTGTCCTTTATCCTGTATTACAGTTACAGATTCATAACATAGAGTTATGGGTCCCTAACTACTTTGTATTCAGTAATATTATGTGTTTGCTATTTTGGCACTATTGCCATGATTGTAAATATCTTCCCAAACCTACCTTGACAGTCACTAGCCACACCAAGCAATGGAGGTCTGTCCTATTGGTGATTGTGGTGTAGCAAGATAATGTTTTCTCTTCCCTTCCCACTAGTAAACATGGGTGTGACTATCAAGACTCCTGTCCTATTGCATTTCCTTGTCCCACCACATATTGCTGGTGGGAGAGTATTTAAAACATCTTACCGCATCCTGATCATCAGCAGAACAGATCTCCATTGCAGAGTGTGGCTAGTTGCTGTTAATGTAGGTTTTTGGAGAAGGTAAGGTTGGGCCAGGAGATGTTACGTTAGTTACACATTCTTAACTAAATAGACAATGCAGGATCTTTGCCCATAATTTTATCACCAACAGTTGACTGGATGAAATAATGCTTCCTTCTGAGGCATGTCAAATGGATCAAATGCATTTTCTTTGTTCCTCATTGCCACCAACATTTATTATTTTCGGATCTCAGCAAGGGTGAAATACTTCACAAAAGACAAAAAGCTCATAGCACTCTGTGCATGTGAATTTATATTCTAATAAATGTGGACATAACAGGATAAGGGAAGGAATTAGGATACTAATACTAGAATGAAGCTAGAAAGACACTGGGGAACTATATCAATGATTATCAAAAATTTCCTACTGGAATGCAGAAGAGAGAAATGTCAGATATCTCTGCATGTTGAAACAGAAAGCTCAGTGTGTTCAGTGGGGCTTATTCACCAAAATATATGTTTAGGATAGCAGCCAAAAAGCTGCCTAAAAGTAGAGAGAGGTAAGTGCATAAATATTATAGGAATAAGAGTTTCATATGTATCATGCCGCAATAGAGCTGTAAGGGGGTAATAGTGGGAGATTTAACCTATCATCAAGTTAACCATCAAGTTTGTCTCATTCTTAGATATGGAATAGAAACTGAGATGTAGAGCATTTAGTAAAATGCTACAATAATACAAGACAAGGCAGGAATGTTTGCCAAAGAGTGATTTGTAGGATCTATAGAAAGTAAGTAGTGAGGTTAGGAAGAATAAAGATTTAATATGAAAACAAAGACACTGGAGAATTGAATGCAGACCACAAAATAGTCAGTAGAAAATAATTAGGGTAAGAGAGAGAGAGAGAGAGAGAGAGAGAACGCAAGTAAGTATAAACATGCTTTTAAAAATAGATAAGATACCATAATCATCTTAGTGCAACATTTCACAACTATTCTGACCACTGAAGGAATCAACCAAGGTTTTAAGTGAGAATGGATAGTTATGTGCTCCTTTGAAATTTTAAAAAGAATAAGGAGGAGGAGGAGAAGAAGTAGTTGTAGTAGATTACTTACACAGTAAATAACTACTTTACACAGTAACTACTTACATAGTAGTCTACAGTATGTAGAGAGATCTTGTAGCACCTTTGAGACTCAAAGGTGCTACAAGATCTCTCTACATACTGTAGACTACTATGTAAGTAGTTACTGAGTCACTTCTGAGGAAGTAGAGTTTAGTAGATAGGAAGTAGACTGAGTAGGAAGTAGACTGAGGAAATACTACAGTAGTAGAGAACACAAGTAATTATCTTGTGAGAAGATGAAAGAGATAGTGAGAAAGAAGCAAGGATTCCACACTATTTGATAAACATAATTGGCATAATAAGTTAACTTTAATTTAGTATTGCCACATACAAATAATTATTGGAGGTGCATCCCACTGTGATCTGAACTTTGTTCTGTCCTGTGTAGAAACATTCTTGATAAAACTGAATTCAGACAAAGTTTTTCTTTTCTTTTAAAGAGCCCAGAAGGGTTTACATGTGAGTTCCCAAGAAATCTCTGCTCTATTAGCATACATGTCTCAATTTGTATGTATTCTAAACCTGTAATAGTTAAACTGCTTTGTCTACTTTCAGACCATTCACTGGTGATATGAGATCCCTAATGCAAAGAGAAATTGTGTGTCTGATGGACAGATATCTAAAACTTATTTACATGACTCTATAGCAAACAGCTTGCAGTGACGTACGATAAAACACAAATAACATTGAAAATAATGTGATAACATGGCACTACTAAAGTTGGCTCCTGCTACAGAAACAATGATTTAAGCTTGTACTTGGCAAACAGAAGCACCATCTGAAAAGGACTGTAACCCTTTTCTCTCATATTAAAAATTGGCAAATATGATCCATAATCTCGAGCCTAGACTACTGAAATGAACTCTGTCAGGGGCTCCTCTTGCCAACTATTCACATGCTTCAGTGGCTCTGACATCTATTCTGACTTCCTATAGTTGGTCTTCCATAAAGGCACAATTAAGATTGTGGTTTGGAGTTTGGATCCATTAAAATCTATGTCAGCTGTCTTGGAAGAACACTCTGACAAGAGAGAGTTTTTCTCTTAAAAAAAAAAAAAAATCTTCCCCACTCCTGGTTTATTCTTGTATCTTAGGTTTATATTTTAATTTCACCATTGCACTGGCTGGCTGCCTTCCCTTTCCTGCATGGTAAGGCTTGCCTTGACTAATGTAAATATCATTCATGGCACTATTGCACTGAATGTAAATGTCCTCTCCAAACCCACCTTAGAAGCCAAGCAGCCACACCAAGGGAAGGAGTTCCTGCAGGGTCCTGTCACAACTGCTTTTTGCAAGAACATCTTCACTTGGTGTGGCCATCTAGCTTCTGATTTCAGAAGCGGCATTGCAAGATGGAACTACGACACTGGAGCTCTGTCATCATAGCTACATCTGATGATACAGAGTCTTGGCCAATGGATTTATATTTTTACATTTGTATTACATCATTTCTCCACTGAGCTCATGTGGTGTAGAAGACTCTCATCTCCACGGTACTATCACAACGACCCTAAGAGTTAAGACCAGGGTCAAGAGGCAAGACCAGGTTTCTGAGTGTGTGCACATATGTGTGTGGCAGCCTTAATAAGTCCATGGTTTATTAAGGATTAAAATCTGGGTCTCCAAGTTCTTGTTGTCATTGTTGTTGTTTTTGTTAACTGCCCTTGAGTTAGCCCCAACTCATGGCAACCCTGTGGATGAGGCATCTCCAAGCCTCCCTGTCTTCCACTTCTCTGCTTAGGTCTTGCAAGTTCATGCTTGTGAGCTCCCCGAGTCTATCCATCTGGCATGTGGTCTTCCTCTCTTTCTACTACACTTTACCTTCCCTAGAATTATTATTGTTATGCCTTCTCATGATGTGGCCAAAATATGACAACCTCAGTTTTGTCATCTTGGTTTCCAGGGAGATTTCAGGCTTGAACCCATTTGTTTGTCTTTTTGGCCATCCATGGTACCTTCAGCACTCTTCTCCAGCACCACATCTCAAATGGCTTTATTTTCTTTCTGTCAGCTTTCTTCACAGTTCTCACATCCATACATGTGATGGGGCATACAATGGCTTGGACAATTCTAATTTTAGTGCTCAGTTGTATATCTGTGCACTTTAGGATCTTGTCTAGTTTTTCATGGTTGCCCTTCCCATTCCTAGCCTTCTTCTGATTTCTTGACAGTAGTTTCTGTTCTGCTCAATGTTTGACCCAAGGTATGGAAAATCTTTATTTTGCTTTTTTCAGCATCTAGGTTGAATTTATGTATATCCTCTGTGGTCATGATTTTTGTTTTCTTTATATTCAACAGTAAGCCAATTCCTTGTCTCACACTGTAATTGCTGTACCACACAGTCTCTCTACTTTAATATTGAACTAGGTTACTTTATATTATTGCTGGATATTTTATTTTAATCATTAAATGCAGAGACACATTTTCTATGTTTGAAAAAGAATTCAAGCCTTTGCAGTATAATGAGTATTTGATGGATATGCATTTTATCCTAATATGGAAAGCTTACTATAGTTTAATTTGGAACACAGTTGAGGATCCTGCTAGAATGAAAGGTGGAATTTTAAATAAAGCACAAGGATTAATATGAAGCAAAAGGCTCTTTTATACATTTGAAGGATTTTGCTGAGAGATGACACAGTGTTCAGAGGCTTCCTTATGCATGACTCCAGAAAATGTGTTAAGAAAGGCAAGGCCAGCCCTATTATTAGGCAGAGGGAGCTAATTCCCTCAGGTTGCAGAGACTGGGATCCAAGACATACTGTAGAAATAATCTATTTGAGACCACTTTAACTGCCCTGGCTCAATGCTAGGGAATTCTGGGAACTGTAGTTTTGTGAGACATTTAGCCTTCTGTGTCAGAGAGCCCCTGGTGCCACAATAAACTGTAGGAGATAAGATAATGTTAAAGAACTACAAAGCTCATGGCTAATTTGGGGCTGGATTGGATGACCCTTGGGGTCTCATTTTCTATGTTTAAAACTATACAGTTGCAAGGCTTTTCAGTTTTGCTTCATTAAAATTGAATGTTGTTGTTTTTTGTTTTCTTTGGTCTTGAAGGCTAGACAGTCAGCTTCACAGCCAAAGTTGATAAGGATGGTAGGGAGGAAAGCTAAATTTGTTCGCGCATGGCAAATAGAAGTGTAACGTAATCAGGAAAGGAGGGGTTTTTGGAGTTGTGTCCTGTAACCAATGAAAACGGTCAATTGTTCATGTGTTAATATAATTATAAACTAGCTGTGTAAGATGGTATATAAGGATGTTGATTAGCAAGGGGGGGCACTCTCTGTCAGAGGTCTGTCAACGTTAAAGGAATAACTCTACTTTCCTGATTCAAGGGTCTCTGTTCATGTGTTATGTACAACAAAATTACAATTCCCAAGATTCCCTAGCACTGAGCCAGGGCAGTTCTTGTGGGATTTTTCTTAACAACCCAAGTAACCAGGTTTGCCCAGGATACTACTGTGTCCTGTAACTTCTGAGGGAGGGGTGCCATTTATTGCATTACCTTAAGCAGAACAGTATCTTGGAGAAGCACTGCAAAATAGCACTGAGCATTGGTTCAGTCCTGTAACATTATGATAACAGACATTCCCCATAGTCCTGGGATCAGAGAGTTCTGGTAAAACCATTCTCTGGATGCAGAATCTACTGCTCTCAATCACAAAACTCTCCCCTGTGTATTGTCCCTGTCCCTCTCTTCTCACTCTCATATTTACTTAAAATTGATATTTTAGGGAAATGCATTAGTTTTTGGGAGACTTTGGCTGGGTCTCTGTGTCCCCAAATCTAAATTGCCTGGGAATCTTTAGGAGTCTTCAGACTGAGACTCAGTCTGCTTGGACTTCTTCAGAGTCCTACTTTCCTTTGGATATCTCGCAAATCTATCTCAGTTCTAAATTTATCCAAATCTGAAGTGCATCACTACTGGTCTGTAATAATTTTCTTTTCTATTCTTAAGTGGAGGAATTTTACAGCCTCATGGATAGTTCTAGAGCACCATCTTGTGGTGAAAAAAAGTGACAGCATCTTCATTTAAGTTAAAACATTAAATAGAATGAACATGTGTACATTTTAATGGCTAAGTTATTAGCATTACATTATTTGTTTGTATAATAAGTAGAGCTTGGAAAGATTTGGATAAATTTAGAACTGAGGCAAATTTGAGAGCTATCCAAAGGTGGCATGCCATTCCAGTCAGCTTCTGTAAATGCTTCTGGTCACCATCTTTGCCTCAGGAGCAAAAGGGCTTGTCTGGGGAGAAACTTTATCTATCTCAACAGGGAAATCTTCTCCATAAGACAGTATGTTCCCATGTGGATGTCATGGATGCTGTTCCCTCGCCCTGCCATTGTGTGTGGTAGTGGGAGATAGATATGGACTGGCATCCTGTTGATGAATTACAATGGAGCAAGTCAGACTTGGGCCATCACTACTCACTTTTGGCTTGGTGCAAAGGCTGGAATTTTGTTTCAGCCACACAACCATCAAAATCTCCCCAAACCTATCTTGCAAATAGCACAACCTCCCCAAGACAGCCACTTACATGTTGTCAGACAGCAGAAAGATCGTGGGGATTTATCCAGCTATTTTCCTGTAGCTGAAAGTTTGGAAATGATATAATCTGCAGGGATCTGCAAGAAAATCATTGGATGCACCCTTCATCATCATCTTGCTCTCCAAACATCATTGCAATGGCCATATTGTGTATGTGTGTGTGTGTGTGTTCCTGCTTGCAAGGTTGGTTTTTGGGGTAGCATTGGGAGAGATAGCCACAGAGACATAGCTATGAGATACATGCATATCTCCCAATGCAGGATCTTGGCTGTATTATAGTTAATGAATATGTCTTCTTGCCTTGGAAGATGTCCATGTAACAGCCAGCTATAGTGTTGGCAGTACTTGTGTGAAGAAACTCCATATGATTGCTTGATTTGAGGCCAAGTATTCATTAAGTATTCTGTATATGAAAGGAGTACTGTCATTGGATACTATGTGATATCTGATACAGCAGCATCTATAGTTGGGACCTGAATAGCTTTAAATATAAGAATGCTGGTTTGTATATTAATTTATCTCATTTTATTTAACCATTCAGGAAGCTATCCTTAAACAGCAAAGAAAACCCAATCCCATTTCATATGTTGAATTTGAATATTTGAAATCTGAAATTTGAGATTAATTTTCAGTTTTAATGGATTTAGATTCCCCCTACCCCAGGTTTCCCTTGACTCTTAGCATAATAGCAGGGTTGTGCATATTGTATAATCTTTACCAGCTAAGGAAAAACAAAAACAAAATATGAATGGAATGTGGTTTCAGCTTCCTAAAACAACAAAAAATTGAGCATTTCTAGCCCACATGGCTCAAAAGTTCTGTTTGAAAGTGTGTTGCCAATCACTGCCAAATTCTCAGCCACTAGAAAAATACCTGGAAAAGATTTTGAGTGGTTATACACAGGATTCCTGTTCTTGGTTAATACCAATTCTGGAATAAAATTAAGAATACAGTGGTAATTTGCAATAAAAAATAAAAAAAATTGCAAAATTAGAAGAATTTGATGAAGGTGCATCATTGTTACAGGCTACAAAATGTGGCTTTGCTTGCTGCAGAATTTGAATGGCTTGGAACAGATTTTCTTTCTTTTTTTTTTTTTAAAAACAACAACAACTATATATGGCACACATGATACTGTCTTGTATTCTGTTGAAGAATGTACCTGTTTGCAATTATCTTCTGAAAGTAATTGTTTTCATGGGGATTATGTACTGTATCCAGTGGTGACCTTCAGCTTGTGTTTCTCCCTCTCTTTATGGTTCCCCAGTGTTTCCTGGAGATCTTGCAGGATAATGGCTCTTCCTTTGACTCAAATCCCACTGAGCTTACAGCCACTTTTTTTTTTTTTTAGTTTATGCTTCATTTGCCATAAAGCTGGGGCTGTGAACTAGGGAGAGGGGGTTGCTGAGCAAGGGGGTACTGGATATCCCTTTTTGCAATGGTCAAGGAAGTATGACTGTTCACACCCAGTGAGGCTGTGCCAGCTTGTACATTACCCACACAGTTCTAGCCTATGTGTTTGCCCAGTCTTGCATATTCCCTTAGCTGTGTGTGCCTTTTTGACATTTCAGCAAGCATCCTATTTTAGCATTCTTATACAAGAAAAGAGGACAACTCAGTCATAAAAGCTGTAAGGGGAAGCATTTTCTGCCCTACTTTGTAGTCCTTGTACTAAAGATCTGTAGCCAAAGTTTTCTGACTGGTCAAAATTGGTAAGTTTGTCCACTTCCAAAACTTTTTCCCTGTAACTTTTATGACACAGGAACATAACCAAACAATAGGACATTGGAGGAAAATATGTACTGAAGCAGGAGTCTGTATAGAGCCATTTATGAAGATGGTTAGGGTCTTAGGGATGATGGGAAATATAATCCAACACATCTGGAGGGCACTAGATTGGGAAAGGCTGTGGCACACCCCAGCACCAATCCTACTAGGAAATGATTTCTAACATTTAGTCAGGAGATGGCTTGGTGGCTCCAGAACTGTGTGTTCAGCACTTGGACAGCTCCCATACAACCTAGAATAACTGTAGCAGAGCTGTGGTTAAAATGGAAGAGCTGCTGTAAAAACTGGGTGGGTTCACCAACCCGCAATTCCTGAACCACCAGCCACCTCTGCTGCTATCTTAAAGACATGTATTAGGGAGTAGCTACCATTGAACATAGTGTGGATTTGCCTGCCCAAATGCACGATTTTGATTTCCTCTCAAACCTACATACGCTGTCGGTTTTTCCTTCAGAGATTTATGAAGCCTACAATTCCTGTCCTTTATGAGGTGGATGGGGAGAGAGTCCTGCTGTGCCTCTGAGAGTTTTACAGAGGAAGATATGTTGTTTATCACATAGGAATGGGGTGCACTGGTTGAAATCCTCTCTTTAAAGGCTTGATTGAAAATCACAGAGACCCACCCTTCTCAGCAGGGCTTGCCCTAGTGTTAGGCAGAGTAAGACAGTACTCTGCCTGACTGCTTCAGGCAGTAGATGTGGGGTGCTGTTTCAGTTTTCTGTTTCCCTTGAGGGACAGAGATGTCATCCAGCTTGTCCTGGTCCTCCCAAACATTTCTGCAAAATGTTATGAAGAACACAACCCTCCTATTTGTTTTGGGAGCAGCTGAAGTGGGATTCAACTGCTGCTTCATGAGCATCTGAATGCAAAATGGAGAGAGGATGCTTTCATCACAGGCAGCAAAATGTCTTCAGATGACCCTATGCCCATGCCAGAGGAAGAAATATGGCAACCATAAGTTAGGAAATGCGTTTACCATTGGGTTTGTTTGCTTCCTTCTTCCTCTTCTGGGTCATCTCCAAAATCTCCAAATCAACACACAGAAGCCAGGAATTGTAACAGTATTATAAAGGAGTTGTAACAATAATGAGAAGGTTCACAGAAGCTTGAACATGTAATAGGTACCTATTAACACAGCAGGTAAGGAGAGCTGGAACTGGTTGACCAGCTCCCATATGATCTCAGTAGATAAGATCTCTTGTGAGGTGTGTGTGTCTTCTTTGGAAATGAGATGGCCCACTCTCGGGGACAAGATCTTCTTTTTGGTTGCTCCCTGATTATGGAATCCTCTCTTTTGAACAGTTTGTCAGGTTCTAAAAGTACTAGGGTTTAGGTACCAGCTTAAAACTTTGATTTTTCCTTGCACATTTAGTGGCAGTTTGAATTAATAACTTTGGGGATTGCAGACTGCCAGAAATAGTGCAAATTGACTCCACTTTAAGG
>CM034701.1:273706979-273721616 GCA_020142125.1 Phrynosoma platyrhinos | reverse complement strand
TCCTGGAGAACAGGAGAAGTCCCAGCAGACTGGAGGAGGACAAACTTTGTCCTCAACTTCAAAAAGAGGGGGAAAAAAAAGGATCTCAACAACTATCGCCCAGTTAATCTGACATCAATACCGGGAAAGATTCTGGAGCAGATCATTAAACAGAGAGTCTGTGACCATTTAGAAAGGAATGTCATAATCACAAAAATCAACATGGGTTTCAGAGAAACAAGTCATGCCAGACTAATCTGATCTCTCTCTCTCTCTTTTTTGATAGAATTACTAGTTTTGTAGATGAAGGGAATTCTATGGATATAGCATATCTTGATTTCAGTAAGGCCTTTGACAAGGTTCTCCATTATATTCTGGCTAACAAGCTAGTAAAATATGGGCTAGACAAGATAACTGTTACATGAATTTGTAATTGGTTGACCAGCCAAACCCAAAGGGTGCTCAACAATGGCTCCTTTTCATCCTGGAGAGAAGTGACCAGTGAGGTGCCACAGAATTCTGTCCTGGGCCCAGTGCTATTCAACATCTTTATCAATGACTTGGATGAAAGAATAGGGAACATACTTATCAAATTTACAGATGACACCAAATTAGGAGGAGTAGCTAATACCCCAGAGGGCAGGATGAAAATTTAGAATGACCTTAATAGATTAGAAAGCTAGGACAAAGCTAACAAAATGAAATTCAACATGGAGAAATGTAAGGTACTGCACTTAGGGTAGAAAAATGAAATGCATAGATATAGGATGGGGGACACCTGGCTGAATGAGACTACGTGTGAAAGGGATCTAGGAGTCCTAGTAGACCACAAGTTGAACATGAGTCAACAGTATAATGCGGTAGCTAAAAAGGCCAATGCAATTTTGGGCTGCATAAATAGAAGTATAGTGTCTAGATTAAGGGAAGTAATAGTTCCATTGTATTCTGCTTTGGTCAGGCCTCCCCTAGAATATTGTGTCCAGTTCTGGGCACCACAATTCAAAAAGGATGTGGAGAAACTGGAGTGTGTCCAAAGGAGGGCAACTAAAATGGTGAAGGGTCTAGAAACCATGCCTTATGAGGAAAGACTTAGGGAACTGGGTATGTTTAGTTTGGAGAAGAGATGGTTAAGAGGTGATATGATACCTCCTCTTTAAGGGGTGTCACATTGAGGAGAGAGCAAGCTTGTTTTCTGCTGCTCCAGAGATTAGGACACGAAAAAATGGATGCAAGCTACAGGAAAAGAGATTCCACCTCAACATTAGGAGGAACTTCTTGACAGTAAGGGCTGTTTGACAGTGGAACACACTCCCTTGGAGTTTGGTGGAGTATCCTTCTTGGAGGTCTTTAAACAGAGGCTAGATGGCCATCTGTTAGGGGTGCTGTGATAGTGAGTTCCTGCATGGCAGGGGGTTGGATTGGATGGCCCTTGTGGTCTCTTCCAGCTCTATGATTCTATGAAAGCAATATATTTGCTTGCCAAACATCAGTCTGCTTGGAGTCAAATTTTATCCGAAGAGAGTCCTTTAGTTATATGTGCAGCTGTGAGAACTCATGTGTAGTCTGCCAAGAAACCATTATCTCAGTTCATACCTCTGCTAATGGATTAGAATTTTTGAAAGTATCTTCTTAGCATTTCTCCTTCCAGTCTTCCTTTGAATTTTGTTTATCAGACACCACTTGTAAATTTCTATTGTATTCCAAGAAATTTGAAATGCTCTGCAACTGTTTTAAGGTGTTGCCATTCCTATTACCTGACTATCTGTCCCAGTTTTTCAAAACAGCCCATTTATTAGCTTCCAGACAGTTAAAAAAAAAAGCCACCAGTTTCTTATGTGGGATTTTTTTTAAAAAAAATATTCTTTTCTAACATTTTCCTTAGATACTCCTGCTTTCCTGGGCCTAAGTATCCTAAAGGCACCAAACCTGGTCTGATCTTGGAAACCAAGCAGGGTCAGCCCTGGTTAATACATGGCTGGGAGACAAAGCAAACAGAACAATACAGATGTTCTATTATTTCATTTCTTCTTCATTTCTTCTTCTGCTTTCAATCTTTGTTGTGATTGTTGCCCTTTATGTTGAGGCAGACAGTGCAGAACTCCACATGCTGTTTGACTGTAACTTCCAGCATTCCTCATTGACTATTGTAGCAAGGACAAATGGGAATTGCGGTCCAACCATACCAGGAAGAATGCATTTTGTTCACTCATATTTTATAACCTCATTATTTTAGTGGAGGACTGGGAATAAGGGATTCTTCAGATATTGCAAAAACCTCTACTCCCACTGTCTATGTTAACTAGGGTTGATGGGTTTTACAGTCCAACAGCATCTGAAGATCCAGATGTTGCCAACCTCTGACATACAATGTTCATGTCCTTCAAAAACAGCTTAAAGCAAATATATAGCATGTTGTACATGATCCAGAAGGTATGGTTCTTCAAGGTAATAATTGTTCTAGTATTCTTAGTTTGAATCCTAAGAGGCAGATAATGGAAAACTAGGTTAAAGAAAAAAAGACAGGTGAATAATGCATTTTGATTTTCCAAAGAGTCTTCTGTCTGGAAGTACACTTTTTATATTTTGACTTGAGAACAGGTACACACATTCTAAGCAACAGCTTCTGACTTGGACTTGGCCTCAAAAGTAGCCAGTTGCCAATTCTTCTTTGGCAAGATTAAATGCTCAATATATCATGTGCCAAAGGCCATATCAGGAAAAAAGATTCCACCTAAACATTAGAAATAACTTCCTGATGGTAAGAGCTGTTCTATAGTGGAACACATTCCCTTGGAGTTTGGTGGAGTCTCCTTCTTTGGAGGTCTTTAAACAGGCTGGATGGCCATCTGTTGGGGTGCTGTGATTGTGTATTCCTGCATGGCAGGGGGTTGGACTGGATGGCCCTTGTGGTCTCTTCCAACTCTATGATTCTATAACTCCCCCCCCCATTTTATAAGGTCAACAACCAAGTATCAGCTGCACTACCCTACAATCCATGTCATACATTCTAGATAAGGAATTTGATCCAGATTTAATCATACTTAAAGAGACCCAATGAAATCAACAGGACTTCAATTAGCCACCACTTACTCCATTGATTTCAGTTGGTCTCCTCTGGGTAACACTAAATCTGGATCCAACTCACTATGCTGTTGCTCTGAAATCAGATGGAAAATGTTGCATTGGCACACTTTTAACCAAACATTTCAATAAGCTCATAGAAATTATACCTGAAATAGTACTTTGAATTGCCTTTTTTCACCATTAGTTTGCAGTCAGGAAGAAAGAAGCATCTCCATCCATTGTTGTCATGCTTTTTAGAAAATGTGCCTTTCTGCATAGCTGATACTTTAATCAGGTAATCTCAAGCCATCTGGCAAAGAATAAACATTTTCTTATTTTTAATTATGGTACAGCCTTAGGCCTGATTTTAATTAGCAGTTTGAAAGGAGATGTAGTGATGCAGAGAGAGAAAGATCAAAGATGATGTTACAGAATATTACAGCTTGTAGGAACTGATGAAGCTTTGCAACAGATGTGGATGCAGCTGCAAAAGAACAATTAGCACTGTTTCTGAACCCACAATAGCATATTTCACAATAAATGTGGATCATTCCTGGCCTTTTAAGAAACCGTATTTGCTCTTTCATTCTGCAGGACAGATATGGCTGCATTGTTCCAAAGAACAGTACTCATGACTTCAAACGTCTGCCCTGTAATTGCCATGACTTAACAAGCATAGAATTACAGAATTAGATTGTACTTCAAAGCTATTTTGTCCAACCCTCTGCCATGCAGAGATACACAGCTATAGCACTTTTGAGAGACTGACCTCCAACTTCTGTTTTAAAAACTCTGAAGAAGGAGACTCTACCACCCTCTGATGCATCCATCCCACCCTCAAACTACTCTTACAGAAGTTCATCCTAATGTTTAGGTGGAATCTCTTTTCTTGTAACTTGTTTGTGTTCTATTCTATTGTTCTGTGTTCTAGTCTTTAGAGCAGCAGAAAAGAAAGCTTGCTCTATCTTGCTGATATAGCTTCAGATATTTAAAGATGCCTATCATATCACTTCTCAATCGCCCTTCTCCAAAGTTATTTTTTTCAAAGTTTTAATGACTCCCAAATGCATTTATATAGATTTTTCAAAATAATTATAGTCATCAGCCCTACATGATCATAATGGTCATATATAGTGAACACATTATCTATCAATAGTCTTTTAAGAATCACCTGAACTCCCATAAACACAGCTCTGGCTGTGAGAGATGCTCACCCTAGTGCTCCATGAAACTCTCTTCACTCCTTTACTTCCTATACTCAGATCTTGGGGTGTGCATGTGTGTGCCCCCCCCCACACATATGGGTACCCAATCTACCACAAGACCCCATTCAGCATTTATAGGAAGAGGCAGTGGAGGGAAATTCAGCTGATATGGGCAGAAGAACCACCACACACACACACACTCACTAGAGCTCCACAGAGGAGAGAGATGACTGGGTCAACATACAGAAAGTGTACATCAGCCTACCTTTGTGAAACAAGGAAAATGAGACTATCTGTGGCTCCAAGTCAGGATGACTATATACTATCTCCAAGATCAGAGGAAAAATGCCTCTCTATATATGCTGGGGAACACAAGTAGAGCATGCCAGTGAACTCATGATCTGCTTGTGGGTTTCTCATAGCCCTCTGTTTGACCATTTTGAGGACAGAAGACTGGACTAGGCAGGTCTTTGGTCTGATCCAGCATGGATCCTTTAATGCTCTTAATGGACAGTGTACTGAAACAAATGTATGCATGAGACTCAGCGAGGGAGGGGAGAAGGTGGGGGAATGGGTCATGGGATGGTTCATAGTTTATTAGAAGTGGCCTAAAGACAAATATTGAACTGGGTATTTTGTATCTGCTATTTCAGAGAGAGAGAAAGAGAGAGAGTGTATAAGAGAGAGAGAGAGAGAGAGAGGGAGAGAGAGAGAACCTGTGTAATAAAATGTATTTGAATCTCATGATATAGAAACACATGTACTCATAGTACAAAGAGGTAGAAAACAGCATGATAGGTTCACAGGCTAAAGAGAAATTAAGCAGAAAGACAAGCCAAATTAATCATTTTTATATGTACTCCCCAAAACAAAAGAATCAAAATAGGTTGCTAGGTTAAGTTTTTCCCCTCTGTCTCATATTTAAGGCCAGTCACATTGAAACCATATGGTGTTGTTTTAAGAGTGTTCCCAACACTTAATGAGCTTTTTAAAGGCAAGTTTAAAATCTTCATTAAAACTAGTGTACAGCAGAGGATTGACCAGAGAATTCACATAACCTAGCCATGTTAAAAAGTGAGCCACTTCAGAAGACACAGTACCCAGTCCAAGGCCCACAATGAGTTCCTTAATAAAAAATGGAAACCAAGACAAAATGAATGCGCTTAAGATAAGGCCAAGGATACGTGCAGCCTTGCGCTCCCTTACACTGGAAATCTGTTGGCGGTCTCCAACCAAATCCAGGTCATTGTCAAAGGTAGGGCTCCTCATTGAAGCATGCATTCTGTCAAATTCCATGGTTGGATCAGATGTGGAAAAGTCTGATACACAGAATGTCTGTGTGAGCTTACAACTGGCAAACGAGTTTTGACTGTCTGTACTCCTGCTGCTGAGGTGTCGGCTTGATCCACGTTTTTGATAAAGGCTCTTTGCAGCATGATAAATCCGGTAATAGACAATCAATATAAGGGTCAAAGGGATATAAAATGCTCCAAATGTGGAGTAAATAGTATAGATCACATGGTTGTGCTGAATCTGACATTCACTGGAATTGGTGTTAGCACTATGGTTTCTCCAGAACAGAGGAGGCATGGAGATAAAAGTGGATATAGTCCATACGGTGCCAATCATAACCGCGGCTCTCTTGGCAGTCCTCTTCCTGGCATATTCAATGGCGTCTGTAATGGCCCAGTATCGATCCAGTGCAATGACACAAAGGTGAAGTATTGAACATGTGCAACAAGTCATGTCTATGCTCAGCCATATCTCACAGAGAAAGTATCCAAGGGTCCATCTTTCCATAACTATGTAGGTAATACTCAAGGGCATGACCAAAACAGCAACAAGCAAGTCTGTAACAGCCAGTGAGCATATTAAGTAGTTTGCTGGCTGGTGAAGTTTCTTGGTTGTACAGATTGCTGAGATGACTGAAGAGTTCAGCAGCATTGTCAGGGTAGTAATTACAGACAGAGTCAGGGCAATCAGCATGTTTTCAGTGACTGTCTTGGCTCTGACAGCCACACTAGTTTCTGTTGTGAGGTTTGTATGATTCATCTTCTCTGGCCTGCATAAGCTTCTCACTGCCTTGAGTGAGTGGACAGAATTAGGTTTAAAAAACCTCCATTCCACAAGACCATCAAAGAGACATAGAATCATAGAATCAGAGTTGGAAGAGACCTCAAGGATACTTTAGAACTGATAGCTGGAAGTCCATCTTGTACAGATCAAGGCGTTTTCACCCCACTTGCTCACTGCTTTGCTGGAAAATAAAACATAAGGCTGTTAATAACACATTTTCTGATGGTACTCCTTGATTTAAGTCTCATGCATCAGGATGGGACATTGTAGCCCCAAAGTCATGTTTTGTTGTGGCACTCACACAAAACTAGATCTACAGGGTGGGCATTCTGTGGCATCATCTGAACAATTCTAAATAATTTCCCTACATTTCAGCCATCACTTACTGATTTATAGAGAAAACAGCCAGGACAAAAATGTCCCCATGTTCTTTCTTGCTTTTTGCCACTTGAGTATTGCTTTGTTCCAGCCACTGAAACCAACTGTGTCAAAAATATCTTATGCTATTTTTTTGTGTGGATGATGCAGCAAAGAAAAACAATGTGCTGTGATTCTGAGGGTCCTTTGACTCTGCACAGTTATAGCACTGTGATTCCACTTTAACTGCCATGGTTCCATCCTCTAGCATCTTGAGATTTGCAGATTATAGGAAGGAACAATTAGAATTCTCAGCCAGAGAGCTCTAGTAAACAACTGCAAACCCCAGGATTACACAAGATGCAGCCTATGCAGCTGAAGTGGAATCATAGTGCTACAATTGTGTACTGTGAAATGTTGGTCTCAGTTGGGTGCACAGTGGAATCCACACCAGGGTTAGGAAATGCAAGATTATTATATAAACTATTGTCTATTATAGACTTGTACCTCTAATTGTAATACCAGCATGGCATAATGGTTTGACTGTTGGACTACAACTCTGGGGACTAGGTTTCAGTTCTCAACTCAGCCATGAAACCCACTGGTTGAACATGGACATGTAGAGTTTTCCCCAAGTTATGCTTTAAACAGCTATCTAATTATAAAGTTTGGAATTCAAGATATTACAAGTTGCTTCAATTGTATCCTATTGCACCTGACAATTTTCTTATCTTGAATTCTAAAGATAAGCTTTGGGAATACGGGGAAGGCAATGGCAACCTCCTCTGAACAAAATATTGCCAAGAAAACCCCATGATAGGTTCACTTTAGGGTTGCCATAAGTCAGAAATGACTTGAAGGCACAACAACTACAATTCTTAACTTCACTACACTAGAATTGGGATGAGAAAATGATTTAGAATTTACTCAACACAAGGTTTTTGAAAAAACTTGTTGTATTTCAATAAAGGGTGATATAGTGGTTTGAGTATTAGAGCAGGACTCTGAGACCAAGATTTGAATCTCCATGCAGCCATGGAAATCTACTAGGTGACTTTGGGCAAGTCAGAGGAAGGCACAGTCAGAGGAAGGCACCTTGCCAAGAAAATCCCATGATATGATCACCATAAGTTGGAAATGACCTGAAGGCACTCACTAACATCCAAGACAGTGGATGTTGTTATGTTGTTGCTGTCAGATCCAAGATGGCGGCTTCCCCCAGGCACTGGAACTCTCTTCCCAAAGAAGTTGGACTGGGACCCTTTCTAATTGTTTTTCACATAAAAACAAAGACTATCCTATTCCAATAGGCATTTGATAAGTAATGATACACAAAAAGCCTATCTTACACAATACATTACATATTGCTAATTGTTGTGGTGGTGTTGTGTGTGTTTAATGATGTATGTTTTAATCTGGTTTTTTTGTTGTTGTTTAATTATATTTTAACTTTTGTATCTTGTGGATTTTTAACATTTAAAAAAATCTTTGTAAATCACTCTGAGTCCCAAACTGGGAAAAAGGAAGGATATAAATAAATAAATAAATATAACAGCAACATGAAAGCTAGTGTTAAAAACTGATTTTCTGTTTATACTAAAGAAAAGCCAAACATTAATAACACTAAAACAAAGATGATGGTGTTTGGGGAAAGACATTCTCATTTCCAATGGTCTATTATCAGTCACCAGATTGAACAATGCTGAGAATTTAAATACCTTGGTGTACATTTCACAGAATAATTCTCCTGGAAGCCCCATATAGAAGCTACCAAAGCAGTAGTCTTGAGATCTATTGGAGCAATCCTCAGATTTTACAACACTGCAAGGGGTCACCTGGTTGCTCCAAATCTGAAAATATTTCAGAGCAAAGCCATTGCCCAGATTCTCTATGGCACTGCTGTATGGGATGGAGTGACTCTCATATGTCTAAATTGGAGTCCCTCCAGAATTCTTTTCTTAAGAAAGTGTTAAGACTTCCTCCAGGTACTGCAGCAGCTTTGGTCTGGCAGAGGTTGGGTTTCCATCCATCAGATCTTGCATTCATTTCATTTTATTTAATTGCTGGAGAATAGTAAAAGATTCCTCAATTAGAGTTTTCCCCAAGTTATGCTTTAAACAGCTATCTAATTATAAAGTTTGGAATTCAAGATATTACAAGTTGCTTCAATTGTATCCTATTGCACCTGACAATTTTCTTATCTTGAATTCTAAAGAGAAGCTTCGGGAATACGTTTTTCACCATGGTGCTCAATTGGACAGACAATTTTCCAAATGGTATAGATTCTATAAACTTGACCATTAAAGGGCTGTTTATTTGACAAAGCTCACCTTCCTAAAACTGGGCAAGCTTTTAGAGCCCTTTGTTTCCAGAGCATGCCTACAGCTGTGATTGATGGCAGATATCCGCACACCCTCTGGCCCTCTGCCTATGCATTTGTGGGGCCGCAGAAATTGAGGATTTGCCTCACTATTTGCTTTCTTGTTCATTATATTCTGAACTGAGAGTCAAATTTCTGGGATCTGTTCTGCCTCATTTGGATTCTAATACTATTTCAGAAAATATTTTTTATTTCCTTTCCAATACCGACTCTATGATAACTTGTAAGGTTTCTCTTTTTGCCTGGCAGCAAAGAAGATTCAGGCTAGATATATAGCCGATATTGCTGTTGATTCCTCTGGGGATACTCTCATTTAATTATAGTTTTATTGTCTATATTTTAACCAAATTAAAATTTAAAACTTTTATATGTAAGATTATTATGTAATTTATTTTATATTCTACTTTTATTATGCTGTTCCTACACTGAATTGTATTTTAACACTTTGCATGCAAATGGCCTTTGGTATAAGCATTAATAAATGATTGATTGATTTTCTGTTTATAAAAGAAACACCCAAAGCAAAACAAAGAATATAGCAAAGATGGAAAAGAAGATTTAAAACTACGTAAGCAAAACCAGTTCTGATAATAAAATAAAGTACACCGGCAAAGATATCAAACTACACTGGACAGTTTAAATAAGAAAGAAAGCAAAGGCTACATCAGCGATTCACCAGAGAGTCTTAGAGGAACAAGAAGGATTTTTTGGGCAACTGGAGTTGAGGTGTGAGGTACTCCTGCAGTAAGAAGCCCATTTTGCAGACAGAGGATCACAACAGAGGACTCTTCTTTGTGCACTGGAGGATTAAAATCTTATGTGATACAGAATCTTTAACTGGATCACAAGGGTGGGTTTTAATAAACAAGGGTGAGTTTTAATAAACAAGAAGCCATTTCATGAACAGTTTCACAGAATAATATTAAACTGTGTCTGGAAAGATAGCTTTGAAAAAGCAATTAGTTACCATTATTGTTCCAATGTCCCCCCCCCCCCCAAGTAGCTGCACATGACCCAAGGGCTCATATACACCCAAAATACTCTGGAGTGTTCCCGGAGTTTTCTGACCCCAATTTTGCCCCTTACCAGCTTCACAGTGACCACCTTCACCACAGTGGGCACACCACTGTGAAGCCAGAACAAGGTGCCCAACCATGCTAACAATGCTGAGTGCCTCTTTCAGACACCATAGCAATGCACCAGCAGTGAGGATGGTGGCGGGTGGCTTAGGACCACAAGAGTGAAGGCAGATGCTGTGGTTGCCATGAAAAGATTGAAAAACCCCCAGCAAAAGGTGAGTTAAGTAAATGCAAGTTAGGGATAGAAACCCTGAATCAGGTTTGGTCATTGTGAAGACAGTCCAGACCCGATTTGAAGTTTTGAGTCTGCATCATCCACATGGTCGCCATGGGACAACAAGAACAAAATAATGTGAACAGGATGGAGTGAGCCCAGGAGGAGTTTGGGAGCATTTAGTTAATATAGGGCCTTTACAGACTGCCAGAAATAATGCAGCTTGAGTCCACTTTAACTGTCTTGGCTCAGTGCTAGGGAATCATGGGAATTGTACTTTTTCTGGAAGCCTTCTCTGTCAGAGAGCTCTGGTGCCACAATAAACTACAGTTCCCATGATTCCTTAGCACTGAGCCAGGACAGTTAAACTGGACTCAAGCTGCATTATTTCTGGCAGTCTGTAAAGGCCCTATAGTCAGGGTCCTAGATAAAGGAGAAAGAGTGTGACTTTACACTCAAGGAATTACATGGATTAGTGAATTGTAACATTGCACAACTGAACATGCAAACAAATGTGAAATGCATGATTGCAAAGTGCAATGCTCACCTATATAGGCAACACACAATGAGTATCTGCAGTGTGTAAAGCCACCACATTTATAATGGTACCACATGCACAACTCTGCTTCTGCAGTCTTCAATTAAATGCAGAGTTCCGTATCAGACAAAAGTGTTCAATTGCTTCTCTAGAGGATTTTTATTTTTGCAAGCTTATCATGTATGTGATAAATCCAGGACTGGAGGAACCAACACATTTTACCAAAACTCGCCTTTGATCTAGCTACATGATGTTTAAAACATTCATATTGTGATGTCCAGCCTGGACTGTTTAAATTCTCCCCTGCATTTTCCTTCATTTTTAGTTCAGTTTGAGCATAGGAATGTTCCACTGTATTAATTTGTGGGAGGAGCTGTAGGAATCCTCTGCATTTTTCTAGTTTTTGGTTTGCTCCTTCCTAGCAAGCTCTGCTTCCGCTTGGGATTTTTAGTTTTTCTTAGGCAGGCTTGGCTTTATCTGTTTGGTGGCAAACAGGCTCAGACACAGGGAAAGGGCATTTCTTACACCAGTTAGCCAATTACCATAGTTAGCCAATTTAGTTACTACATTTAGCCAATTTAGTTACCATTTAGTTAGATTAGTTACCAGAAGCAGTTAATTCTATTAAACATCAACAACAAAGAAGTCAAGAGCACCAGAAGCTGAAAGACCCTGCACCAGCTTCATTGAGTAGGAAATCAAACCAAGATGAAACCCAGAGAGATGACAACACTGAAGATTGCTGAAACCTAAACTGTAAAGTACCTTGGGAGGAGAAACCTTTTTCTTTTGTTTTTCAAAATAAATTTCCCCCTTTTGGACTTTACATTCAGCATTGGAGCCTTTTTGGGTAAAAGAGTTTGATCTAACCAGGGTACTGGCGTTGCACACCCATATTTGCCACCACCTTTAGTTGGGTGTGTCTTCACACATATAAAAGATGAAACTAGATTGCACCCTTTAGTGTGAACAGAAAAAAAATCCAAGGCATTACTAGTTTGTACATTCATCTTCTTACTTCCAATTGATATCTTCAAGAGGTAAATTGTTTTAGAAAGCATACTTAAGCCAATGTAGATTAGCTTTTCATAGCATGTTTTCCCATTGTCAATCTTTTTAACAATTTAGAATCAGTATATTAAAAACACACATTTTATATTGTGCTGCTTTCAAGCAAAAGCTTAAGGATTTTGTAAACATTATTTTACATATATATATTCATAGCCCATTACTGTCTTCAGGTGGTTATGCAGTTTGCTCTAATTGTTTCTGATAGGCTGAATATCCCACTGAGCTCTTCTTTGCAGGAGACAATCAAGGGCTTGCTCTTTTTTTTGTACATAGACAACCCACTGATGTGAAAATTCATTGGCAAGCACTAAAAATAATAATCACATTTTAGAATTCTTACTTGGGTGGATGATTTACAGCTTAACTTTGAACATGCCTAAGAATGAATAGTTTCAGCATATAGTTTTAGAGCTTTATCTTAAATTGTATCAGACCAAGGTTAGGCAGCTGCAGCCCTCCAGATATGGTTGGTCTTAGTCAGCACTAAGAGCTGTTGGGAGATGCAGTCTGACAACATCTAGAGAGCTACAATTGCTTAGTCCTATATTAGATTAAAATGAGGAGGAATCATATGGGTGCCAGATATCATTGGACTGCAATTCTTAGCATTCTTCACCACTGGCTATGTTGGATAGGGCTGCTGTGACTTGCAGTCCAACAACATCTGGAGGGATTCATGTTTCCCACCTACAGATTAAAGTGTGAGGCACTGGGATCCCTTTAGAACAGTGGTTCCCAAACTTTGGTTCTCCAGATGTTTTGGACTTCAGCTCTCAGAATTCCTGAATGTTGCCCAAATTGGTTTAGGGCTTCTGAGAGTTGAATTCCAAAACACCTGGTGGAGCAAAGTTTGGGAACCACTGCTTTAGAATTACAAGGAAAGTAGTGAATGGGGTGGTCCAATAGGTTATCTTGAAGAACCAGTATCAGCTTCCAGTGTTTCATTCATTGACTTCTTTGACAAATGCAATAATTGTGGGGTTTGGACAAGTTAATGACAGTTTCCAGAATCCCCCAGCAGCATTCCAAACTGGCTGGGGGATACTGGACAATGCAGTCCAGATAACTAACTTTTCCAGGCTCTGAAAGGCCCACTTTTCTCTTTCACAATAATTTAATCTTCCAGTGGGGGCATCATTGTTATTGAATTGAATGTACTTTGGTGCTTAGAATAGCTTTTCTTTTGCAGCAGCAATACCAATTTTAGGCTCTTGCAGAACAGCACATTGGTAAGGGTCATGTTCCAGCAACCTTTTTAATAGACCAGGCAGCTTGTACCCCACAAAATGTTCTTTCTGCCTGCTGGATTACTGCCATGTAAAAGGTTTCACATAGTGGATGGGTTAGTTAGGGACAGTCATGGGCTGCAAAGCAAGCCAAAGCTTGTAAACTTTCATTTCATTTTCACCTTCTTTATAGGACAGGTTGTGGGAGTCAGCTGGGCTGTAAGGAAAATGAAAACAGGCTGTGAAGAGAGTGGCTGCTAATACTATAAAGTTTGCCTTTGGAGTACAAAATAAAAAATAAATAAAGGAGAGAAGGAAGGGCAGGTGGGGGAAGAACAAGAAGAAATGGGGAGAGAATGGCAGAGGTTATTTTGAGGATACATCCACAAAATGCTGCAGGAATTTATGGTTTTGCTGTTTGAGTTATTTTTAGTTTGTTTTGTTATTACTTTGTTTTTAATGATGGGTCTTATCTGCCTTGAACATTTTTTGTGTGGAAAGTCAGGATGAAAATGAGATGAAATAGATAGAAAGATAATTCATGAGTATTTAGTATTAGTATAGCATTGACCCCAGGCAAAGCATCTATATCCATCTTCTGTACGGTTTCCATTTCATACAAGTAGTACTGAGGCAGGATAGAGCAATTTGCTTTACCTACCCACTTAGAAGACTCTTTTGTAAGTCTGAATGCATACAACAGGGTTTTTTGGAGGTGGGGGTGGGTTTTACTGGACATGTAAATACTTCAAAAGGGAGTCAGCGTACAACTTGTCATGTCTTGGTCAAAGCTGCTTCAGAATATGTTCCAAGGCACTGTAAGAGCAACTTGAATCTCACTGAAACATTCAGGCAATCCATTAAACATACTAGAATTGCTGAGAACAAATTAATTCATGTTGACTCCCCTGTGTTAGAAATGGTCCTATGGGCCAGTTGAAATTGCTTATGGCTAAGTGGATTTTAAATGTCTGCTACTACGAAGTATTAAACTGAACACGAAGTGCAGTGCTTTATTTCACTTCCCTTGCTGCTGTGACACAATGCCACAAAAAGTCACCACTGCTACCATTGTCAAGCAAGAAAATGGCTGGACCATGGGCAGACTGTTACTGCAATACCTCTTATCCAGGTGGATCCTCGGAGCTAGGGTATTCTGAGAAAGCTGCCTTGGAAAACTGGCTATTCAATTTCACTTTTTACTTGGAACTTTATAAATGTTCCTTGGAAGGTTACAAAGTTTCTCACGTCACATGTGATTTTCAAAGCCAACCTTTTTAGGACACTCTGGCTTCAAGGACAAACAAGAAGCAGAGAATTGCAGAAAAAGACAGCTGAAAACTGACAGCTTTCTGTTCTAATGGTTTTCTATACCTTCCCCTATGTTAGCGGAAGCCCTCCATTTTAGCCATATGGAATTCCCTATGACCCCAGCCTGACCCTTGGGAG
>CM034701.1:273689961-273706879 GCA_020142125.1 Phrynosoma platyrhinos | reverse complement strand
CGTTCAGCTGCTCGGGAGCAGGACCGGAGAAATCTAACAATGGGAGTATACCTGCCAAAAGGAATGTTTCCAAGCTTTGCTTTATGTTCTCTGAAGAAAAATGCTGTTCTAGGCTTGGTTTCCTACTGATCTGATATTTGGTGGGAAAAATGAGCAATAGTTTAATATCAGACACTGTGGGAGTCAATGCAGTGGTGATGCAAGGAAAGGCTAGATGGCTCAAAGACTCCATGACAGGGGTTGGCAACCTACGGCTCACATGCAGCCCGCAGAGGCCTTGAGACCGGCCCATGGCCGGTCCTGCCGCCACCACCACCGCCACCGTGCACACACCGCCGTGGCGGCGTGCATGCTGCCACCGTGCACGCCGCTGTGCGCATGCGTGGACACCAAAATGGCGCATGCACACATGCGCGCATGTGCACAGCGCCATGCGCCATTTTGGAATGGCCAACGGTGCTGGCACTGTGCAAATTCGCATGGCGCCGGTGCTGTTGGGCCTTACCAAATGGCGCTGTGTGTCATGCGCATGCGCACACGACACAGGGCACCATTTTGGAATGCCCAACGGCGTCGTGCACATGCATGTCGCGCCGTTGGGCATTCCAAAATGGCGCCCCCACGTGCACACGCATGCGTACAACGCAAGTATGCGTGCACGTGCCCGGCCCCAGCGCCACTTCCCCCCCGGCCCCCCCAGCAACAAAAGTTGCTCACCCCTGCTCCATGAGATCAGGACTGTCACTAGACTTGCTTTGATTTTCTGCTGTTATGAGATGTCCTAGCTGATCAGATGGGTCTCTGCAATTCTTTCCTTTGGTCAGAGTCAGATATGAGCTTGGAAAAGTTCCTTTTTTAAAACGACAGTTCCCAGAATCCTCCAGTCAGCATGACCATAGCAATTCTTAGAGTTTTATTTATTTATTTATTTATTTCCAGGATTCATATCCCACCTTTCTCCCACAATGGGATTCAGGGTGGGTTACAATATATTAAAAAAGACAAAGCTAAAACATTGATTACAAAAGTTAAAAAATAAATTAAATACTGCTCACGCTAAAACATAAATAAACAGCATCGTTTAAAACAGTAAAAATCATTAAACATTAATATATTATAGTCCAAACTTTTCCAAGCTCTGTGTTGGATAATGATAGCACATGTTTGTTTGTTTGCTTGTTTATTATATTTGTATGCCGCCTTTCTCCCAGAAGGGACCCATGGGTGGATTTTCCCTCAGATAATTTCCTACATGCAGTGGTGTCACTTAGGAGGTTTGGGGGGTTCAGACCACACCAGGTGACACCCTAAAAGTGGGAGATACCACTGCTCCTCACACATCTGCCTTTTGGCAGAAATGGACTGTGACATTCACCTATGTCCCATTAAAATTCTGAAGAGATTGTGTGAGTGAGTTGAGGCTCAGTGGGAGGAGAAAGGAGAGGCCTTAGGGCTTTTTTTTAAATAAAAAAAATTTCACATTTAAAAAAAAATAATTTCTAATTTTTTATTTTTTAATTTTTCTTTAAAAACATCACATTTTATGAAATTTTCACTTTAAGCCTATGAAACTATTTATATGTAAATACATTTAGATTGTGTGTATGATATTGTAATTTAAAAGTGTATTTTTTACTGTGCTAGTTGTTTATGTCACAACTTAATAGCGATATATGGGAATTATGAATTATGAGTAACATTAGTACAAAAAACGTGACTAAGGATTCTGTATGGTGTGGTATAGGAGGAGGTCAATGGGGGCTTGACACCATAAGTTACCACACCGGGTGACACTAACCCGAGGGACGCCACTGCCTACATGGCCTACTGCAGGTCTGAGTCTCAACACACGTCAACATTTCTATAGGTGGGTTCATATCTCACCAAAGCAAAGAGACAAACATCAAGAACTCATCATGAAACAGGCCTCCAAAAAAGAAACCGCTGAGAAATATTAAAGTAAAATATTGGTTCCACTTTTCTCCAGAGAAGCATTCCCTTTAGGATATAGCATTTTTTATAGAAGGACATAAAAATGATAAATTGCTTTCCTAAGAAAGAAAGACTGGGAACATCTAAAGTTTGTGGAAGGTCACATCTTAACCCAGAGAGATGTCTACAATCTACCTGCCAATAAGTCAGGAAAAGATGTCAATTTGAGTCACACTGGATTTAACTTCAATATAAAGAATAAAACAAAAAAGGAGACTTTAATTGATTTGAATAAATAGTTCTTCCTAAAGAAAGACTACCCACCCTGCTGTTTTGTATTTCAACATGATCAGATCACCTAAATTTCATGCCATTTTTCACAAGAATAATCAAATCAGCTCTGTTGGTTCTACTGTAAATCCCTAAGTATTAGACCACAAGAGTTTGTCTGAGAAGCTGGAAATCCAGTCTTTCAAATCATACATTTTTTTTACAAAACCCTGAGGTCTCTCCTTTCTCCACCCACTGAGCCTCACACCACTCATACCACTGAGCTCCAGGATTTTAAAGGGATGCAGGCAAATGCCATCACCCATTTCTGCCAGAAGGCAGACATTTAGGGAGCAGTGTGTCACTTTGTGCAGCCCACATTCTGCATCCCCCCAGTGACACCCTTAGCTACAGGTATCTGGAGTTTTTGGGAGGCTATTTCAAAGTTACCAGCATGGCATAGTGGTTTAAATGTTGGTCTATGACTCTGGAGACCCGGGTTCAAATCCCAGCCTGACCATGAAACCCACTAGGTGACTTTGGGCAAGTCACACTCTCTCAGCCTCAGAGGATGGCAATGGTAAACCCCTTCTGAAATACATTCCAAGAAAACACTGTGAAAGGTTTGGCTTAGGTTCACCATAAGTTGGAAACAATTTGAAGGCACACAACAACAACAACAACCAAACTACAAAGCATAGCCTGATCACTATCCAAGGTCCTGAAGTGCTTGAGCTAGTAACAACCTACTTTTATAGTTGGTTCTCTGGATCCATGGATTCTGCATCCATGTATTCAGCATTTATGGATTTCACCATCTACAGCTGAAAATATTTCTTTTAAACATCAAAATAATAACAATAATAAAAAAATCTTGATTTTGCCATTTTATATATGGAACATCATTTTACTACCACATCATATGTAATGGGACTTTATCATCCAGATTATAGTATCCACCGGAGTGTGTGGGTCCTGGAACTAAACTTCAGTGTATCCCAAGGGTCCACTTCACATCATTCTGATTTTACATTATTCTCATTACTGATGTTTAAGTTGCAAGGTAAGTTAACAGCAGCTGATTTGTATGCATGTATGGAGCATATATACTATGCCAAGTGAACAAATGAGCATGTGTTAAAGCATACTTGCTGTCCCTGGATCGAGCTCATGGAGGGAGAACTTGGAGCCAAAAATGAGTGGATCAGAAAAATTAAATGCAAGGATATAAGATTTGCTTCAACAATTTTGAGATCATTGGCTGATTGCCATCTGGGCCATGATCAATATTTTGCATTTCCTGCCATAACTAGGGATGTTTTGAACTCAGTCCAAATGATCTAGAAAGTCCAATGACTTCAAGTATTCCTTTCCCTCTTCCCCCCTTTCCACACAGGAGTGATTACACTTGTGAGTGTATCAGGGCAGAGTCAGTCATTAACATGCTTAATATATTAGCCATTTACCATTTATTTAATGCCAACAGTGTAGTTGGTATTGTACACACTGCACAGATGCAATACGGCTCCTTGCTGGGCAGCTTACAAAGTAATACTGTATTTGCTTCTAATTCTGCTATCTTTGACTTATATAAACATGCCCTTAGGTACATTCAGCATAATCCAGAATCTGAAAGAGATGGTATCTATCTACTGTAAAGCTCAAAGGTACATCTAACCTTTTCAGACAACATTTTAAATACAGTGGTCACCTCACACCTATAAAAAACTTCTACTTCATGTCTTGTATTGCTGCTTAGAGACATGCCAAGCACAAATATTTACCTCAGAACCAGGAACTCTGACTTATTTAACTTTGGGGAAAATAGTGCTAGCTGAATTAACATGGAGATAATATTGAACATGGTAAATGTCACCAAGTACACTGTTTTCATCAGAATCAGTATCTGCATCTTGCTTATTATTTTTTCCATTTAAAAGGGCTTCTGCTTTTGTTTTCTAAGATGTATTTTAGAATTCAATTGACAGCCCTTTATTCTATCCTTTCTAATAATCAAAGCTGGCAACCTATGCAGTTGACTTACAGCACTGCAATTCACTTTTAGGGTTGTTGTGTCATTACAGTGACCAGTTATCCCACCAAAACCTACCTTTTAAGCCACACAGCCATTCCCAAGTTACAGGAGACCAGGAGGATGAGCAATGGTTTGTTTGGTCCTCTTCTCATAGCACTGTAACAGAAAGAGGGCTAGATGCATCACCCACCCAACTCTCCAGAAAGTTGAAAATAGCCATGTTAAGTGAGGCTTTAAATACATCTGCATAGTTATGTCTCCTCATGCAGGATCCTGGCTCAAATGTTTCTGGTCATCACATTAGCAAAGAACTAGGTCATGGACATTTAGTGGGAGACAATGGCCAGAAAAAAAGCAAAGGGCCACAGGGGAACTGACATGTACACTTGAGACATTTGAGGAAGGACATGATGTACATCAGATATATATATATTTACTGTTAGAAATCTCTGAGCCAAGGGGAAAGTGTTTGATTTTGAAAGCTATGTTTGTCTTCAAATGAAAAAAAACAACAACTTTGAAACATTGTTGTTGGGGCAAATAATAGGGGCTGGTTATAATTTTAATACTCTACTATGAAATTCTAGAGGGACTAGAGCTCTAACAAACCACATATTTTGTACAAAGGGAGTCTCTTCAGTTAGACAAATCAGGTTTTCTGGTGATGGGAAACATCTTTGAGAACATGGAGAGTCACTGTTCATCAGAGTAGTTAATACTGACCCAATATGCACCACTTATGACTGAGTGTAAGACATCTTCATTACTTTCTTCATTATGGCTTTTTGCTGTTGAGAACCTCTTAGGGCTTTTCACACGACACAATTATAGCACTATGATTTACATTGTGAAGACAAAGACAAGAGTGAAGACAAACATTCACCTAAAGGGAAGATATTTTTACGATACATCAAAGGAATCGCAGACAGAATAGGGAAACTGATGCAGAAACACAACCTCCAAATGATCTACAGACCGACCAAGAAAATCCAGCAAATGCTGTGTTCGGCTAAGGACAGGAGAGCCCCTCTCACAGCCTCAGGGGTCTACCACATACTGTGCAGCTGTGGACAAGTTTATATAGGGATTACCAAATGCAGCGTTCAAACACAAATCAAGGAACATGAAAGATATTGAAGACTGGGCCAGCCAGAAAAATCAGCAGTAGCAAAACATGTTATAAACCAACCAGAGTACAAAATGGTATTTGAAAACACTGAAATTCTGGACCATGTCAACAACTATCAGGTAATAATGCACAGGGTGGCTATTGAAATCCAGAAACACCTGGACAACTCCATCAGGAAAGAAGAAACCCTGAAAGTAAACAAAGCTTGGCTACCAGTCCTGAAAAACACCAAAAGCAAGACTCATCACATACAAATGAACATCACCTAGGGTCAGGGATTTCCCCCACAGACAATAGATTGCAAATTAAATAGACACACATATCGTCTTGCATATCCTTCCACTCTGAGGCTTTGCTATTCAACCACAGATGAACAAAGATTAACATGTAAATCATTTCCTCTCAACCAAGGGTCACACATTATATATACCCCACACACCTCCATGACACCATTCTCTGAAGACGCCAACCACAGATGCAGGTGAAACATCAGGAATAAATTCTTCCAGAACACAACTACATAGTCTGAACAACCCACAAAAATAACTATGAGTACACTTTGGTCCCATGACTGCTTCTATGAAATACTGGGATTTACAGTTTAGGAAGGGGCATTTAGAATTCTTAATCAGAGAGCTCTAGTGCCCCACCAAATTACAAAGTTCCAGATTCCATATGATGTTAATAATAATAATAATAATAATAATAATAATAATAATAATAATATTTATTTGTATCCCACCCCTCTGAGAACAATCAGGGCGGATAACAGTTAAGAACAGACCCAAATACAATTGACCCCAATACCCTCCCCTCTTAAAACAATATTAAACTCAGACAAATTAAAACCATCCAAATTAAAACAGACAATAACCAGCCATGGCAGTTGAAACAGAATTAGTGCTATAAATCAGTAATATGAAAGGGCCCTCTTTCTACCCTTTTCTTCTCCTGCATAGCACCAATTATTGCTTGGTAGGGAGATCTGCGTCAAGGAGAACATCTGTGATACGGTACCAATACCAAATACTCATGTTACGAAATCAAGAATTAAAATAGCTGTTTTGATTGATTGCTTAAGACTGGTCCCCAATAAGGCCAACACTAGCCTGGAAACTTTACTCTACATGGCTGTCACTCATGGACACAGAGCCTGCCCCTGAGCAAAGACCTTTATGTACACATTATCAATATTAATTGATACAACATCAGCATTTAGCTCTCCCAATTAGACTTTTTCTCCCAGCTGGTTCATCCTCAACAAAAATAGCCCGTGCGCCAGATGTGCTTTCCTTGTTTTATTTTATAAGCACCAGAGTCTCTCAGAAGATGCTCTATGTACACATCAGTCACCTTTGAAAATAAGTAACAATTGTTCTACAAGGCAGATCCCTGCATCCAGGGACTTCTACTAAGGTCCAGGGTATGCATAATTTAGCATTATTGTGGTGATCAGACAGCAAAGGGCACAACATGAAAGAAAAATGAGAAGGAACATCTTCATTCATGTCATCTGATGCAAAGGACATTTTCCCTAGTTACTAATCAGTGGAAGAAACAGATGCCCAGAGAGCTATAAAAATAAATGTCCCACATTCATCAGGAGGCTTTAGATTTCTTGCATCTTTCATAACATGGCAATCAAACACATGCAGGCAAAGGTGTACTGTAAGCTATTAAGGGTGAACAAAGACATACTGCCACCAGGTTGTTAATAAAATGTGCTTTCCCCATTATATAGCCTAATCCCAGCCTCTCTAATGTTATATAGATCTGTTCCCTTTCCCCATCCACACTCCAAAATCAAATAAGACAGCTATACTCAACATATTTGTGTTGTTTTTTTAAAAAATATTCATATATCACTATCGAATTTCTAATGCTTCTAAAGCGGAGGTGGACTGGATGCACTCCAAGGGCACACATATGCTTCCCCAGGCATTTTTATCCTTACCATACCATAGCTGACAATGTTGCCACCACTAACCTTGTCCCTGCATTGGGATTAGAAAAAAGATATATTTTAAAAATATATATTTTATTAATTCATAAACAGATTAAACACATTGCAATCAAAAATAAAATATATTACATTAAACTACACACATTCATGTTGTTGTTGTCTTCAAGTTGTTTCTGACTTATGGTGACCCTATGGCAAACCTATCATGGGGTTTTCTTGGCAATTTTCTTCAGGGGGGGGTTGCCATTGCCATCCGCTGAGGCTTGCCCAAGGTCAGCCAGTGGGTTTACATGGCCAAGCAGGGATTGTGGCCTCCAGAGTCATAGTCTAAGCCTACACCATGCTGGCTTTCACACACATTAATACATATACATAAAAATGTCTTCTCGCCCCACCCTAACCCACTCACAAACCAAACCAAACCAAACACCACTCCCTGCAAAAATGCAAAGAACAGAATAAAAACAACAACAATTAGTTGACACCCCACACTCCAAATCCAAGAATATAAAGCTAAATGTTAATTATAATGAACTTCTCTGTAGTACTAATACCATTCATTACCACTTCTGACCTAAAGTAGAATGACATAGGTCTAAACAAACATAATCTTCCCCTTTTTCTTTATAATACAAACCAAAAATAATTCCCAGTCTTTAAAAAGTTCATCTAAAGATTTCTCTTTACCCAACATTGCCAACTTAACCATCTCAGACATTTCAGATTTTTTAAAAATAAGGTATCTTTTCCTCATCTGCCTCAGAAATGGAACTGTGGCCCCGGAAATGCAAGTCTAGTTGTAAACCTAGAGGGAGCATATGCTTTGCCTTAAAAGTGTGTGTGTATATGTGTGCATGCGAGAAAGAGAGAGAGAGAGAGACATTTTGCAACAGCCACCACAAACCCAGCAAGTTGGATGATGACAGAGGATGGGGTATAGCCTCCTGCAGCCTCCACTGAGATCGCAGGGCCCTAGACCCTTGGAAGTTGCCCACCTTCAATTGACTTATTAAGAGACAAATCCAACAAAACATTTGAAAAGAACACACAATATAATATAATGATATAATGATACATTATCTGGAGAAAAGATGGGGAGGTCCGACAGGGATGAATATTAGACTATTAAAAGAATATAGTAGAGAAAATACAACATTTGGTAAAGGAGGATAATATACTATATAAATTTATAGACATTTAGTTTATAAAGACACATACGTAAAGCAGGGTTTTACAATAGAACAATACAATCAGGATGCAAAATGAGAAGAGCGCTTCACTGGCTGCCTATCACTTTTCAGGCACAGTACAAGGTGTTGGTTATCACCTTTAAAGCCCTAAATGACTTGGGTCCAACCTATCTTCAGGACTGCCGTACAATCCACCCCACACACTAAGGTCCTCTGGGAAGAATTTATTACTACCTATAAAAACTAGGTTATCTGTAACTGCCCAGAGGATCTTTTCGGCTATCACTCCCAGACTATGGAACGGCCTGCCGGATGAGATCTGCCACTTGACCACCTTAAACAGCTTTTTAAAGGCTCTTAAGATGGATCTCTTCCAGCAGGCCTTTCCTGAGTAGATAACCAGCAACCAAAAATAGTTATGCCTGACCCTGATTTCTCCACTATAGCTATTTTAATTCATCTGTTATTTATTGTAGTTTATTGCAGTTTGTTTTTTTAAGTTTGTTTTTAAACTTTGATTGTTTAATTGTATTTTAGGGGAGGTGGGCTACTGGGAGAGGGGGTTGTTCGTTTCATCATGTAAGCTGCCCAGTTGTATTTTAAAGAGAGGTGGGATATAAACAATGTTGTTGTTGTTGTTGTATTATTATTATTTTTATTATTATTATTAGACACCAATTGTAAACAGCCAATACAAAATCTGTTAGTAGAGCATTGGCAGATAAAAGATGCCTGAGGAAAAGACCCTCCTGACTTGTTGGGAGGGGCCTCTTGTTGCACTGGCCATTTTGGGAGGCTGGCACCATGATTGGAAGAAGCCACAGGAAGTCCTGCCCTTCCTGTGGCTCCCAGCCAATCAGGGGGATCTTGCAGGATCCCCCAGCAACCTCCATAATCTCATGAGAATGCATAATCTTGCAAGATTTGGGGCCTATATAAGGCCCATTGCAAGCCAGGCAGCTGAGAGAGGAGGACTTGTAGCTTCACCTCTCTCTGGTGAAAAGAGCCTGGGGGTTCGGGGGTGCAATTTTTCTCAGGGGAGGGCTGGCAGGCATGATTGGATAGAGGGATGGAGAATGGGGACTGATCCGGGGGTGTGGGATGGGGGTTGGAGGGGCTTGCCAGGTGTTTTGAGGGGCAGGCTGGGCAGGAGGTTGGTACCGCAGCCCTGGGGGGGGTTCTTAATCTTTGGGAGAAGGCCAGGGGTGGGAGTGGGCTGGAGTTGGGTGTTGGGGTGGACTCACCCAGGGCAGCTAGGGGGTGCATTGTGCTGGCAGGTACCTTTGAGGGGAGCTGGGCCCTTGTGCCTGAGCCACCCCCACACTGGGGCATTCCCCCAGACCCCTCTCATTATTGGCGCTCCGGTCTCATTTTTCTTCTGCTGTGTGGGTAGGGTTGCCATATCCCGGTTTTTGCTGGGACATTCCTGGTTTTTAAGGTCTTTAGGATGTCCTGCATGGTTTTGGGATCATGTCCTGGCAAGGGCAAGGCCTCTCTGACCCTGGTGCAGCTGTGTGGGGCCTTGAGAAGCAGGCCAAGCAAGCCCCAAAGACATTCAAGGTGAGGCTTCCCAGGTGCAGCTGCATGGGTCGGCCAAGCAAGCCTCACCCCCAAAAAACATCCTGGGAGGGAAGGCTTTCCTCTTGCGGCCACATTGGGCTTCAGCCAGCCGGCTGAGCTCCAGGAAGATCCAGCTGGCAGAGAACTTGTCAGCGAGTAGGATATCTGGCCCTCATAAGGAGATACCCATGCCGACATTGCGGTTATCGTCCCTGGGTTTGGTTCCCAAGAAGGCACCAGATGAGTACTGGTTGATCCATATCCTATCATATCTTATGGGCAAATTGGTTAACAACACTATTGATTCAGCCCTGGCCGCTGTGAAGTATGCATCATTTGATTCAGCGGTTCAGATGGTGAGAACCCTTGGTGTAGGAGCTCTTATGGCTAAGTGTGACATAAAATCAGCTTTCAGGCTCCTTCTGGTTCACCCTGAGGACTTTCAATTACTGGGTTTTCAGTTTGAAGGCATGTACTACTTTGGCAAGGCAATGCCGAAGGGCTGTTCAATTTCTTGCTTGGCCATTGAGAAATTTAGCACCTTCCTTCAATGGTGTGCCATAAAGAGGGCAGGTAACACTGCAATCACTCATTGTCTGGATGACTTCCTGTTTACCAAGGGTCCCACCTCATCATTGTGCGGAGAAATGCTGCAGGCCTTTCAGCTCCTGATGGACAATTTGGGTGTCCCGCTCACTCTTGAAAGGACTGAGGGTCATGCCACTAAGATTACATTCCTCAGAATTGAACTGGATATGATCAACCGTGTGTCTCGCCTTCTGCAGGAGAAATTGAGTTTGTTGCGATAACAGGTGGGTGATATGGGAAGTAAGAGAAAAGCCATCCTGCATGACCTCCAGTCATTAGTTGGTTTGCTGAATTTTGCCTGAAAGGTGGTTACACCTGGGCAGGTATTTAGCACCCAAAGCAGCTTCATTTATATACCGCTTCATATCGCGCATGGGATGTCTAAGCGGTTTACAACTGTGAGCTGATTGCCCCCCAACAATCTGGGTACTCATTTTAGCGACCTCGGAAGGATGCAGGCCTGAGTTGAGCCTCAGCCCTGGCTGGTATTGAACTCACAACCTTGTGGTCTATGAGTGAGTGGCTGCAGTACAGGCATTTAACCACTGCGCCACCAGAGCTGTTTTACATCATGCCATGAGGGAGGGGGTGTCTCCTCTCCTTATCATCACATACATGTGAACAGTGGGATTGGGGAGGATTTGAGAGTATGGAACTCCTTCCTGAGATACTTCAAAAGCGGATTTGCAGGTGCATTCTGATTCCTCAGGAGCACACTGCTTTGGCATATACTGGAAGGGGCAATGGGTGGTGGAGAGATGGCTGCTGGGCTGGGTGAGTACGGGGGTGACAAGGGATCTCACCTTTCTGGAACTGTTTCCCATCATAGTGGCTGTTCACCTCTGGGTAGAACAATTTTTTCATAAAACTGTCTGGTTTTGGTGTGACAACAGGGCAATTGTGCATGTCATTAATTCTCAGAGCTCTAAATCCCCAAGGGTGATGGGTCTGGTTCAGTCCATGGTGATGCAGTGTTTGAGGCTAGGTTTACCATTCATCCCGAAAAACTGGGAAAGTCCCGATTTTAAGGCTTGAGAAAAGTCCTGGTAGGTTGCAGCTGTATGTCCTGGTTTGATCATCATCATCACCACCAACGCTTCTTTCAAAACACAAGAGCCACTGGGCAAAAACAGCAGCAGCACCTAGATTGCAACAGCAGCAGCAGCAATTGCAACAGTGCCCCCTGTGGGTGGCATGCTTCCTCGCTTGGCCACATTCCATGTTAATGTCAGAGAAGACATGAAAGAGGAGAAGGGGGAAACTTCCCCTCAGCCACGCCACCTTTGCTTCTTTCGTAGTGCTTTCTTCCCTTCTTTCCTTCCTTCAGGGCTGCCCTCAGCTTCCCAGCTGCAGCCACAAGGAGCCAGCTGGGGAACCGCCAGGGCCTGCTAGGTGAGGAGACTCCCCTTTCTTTCCTTCTTTCCAGGCTCTCCCCAGGAAGGAGGGCTGGGTTTGGGGTCGGGCTGGGTCCAGGGTGCTTCCCCTCCTTTTTCTCCTCCTCTCAGGGGGACAAGAGGTCCTCCTCACCACAAAAGAGGACAAAATGGAGGGCATCCAAGGAAAAAAATGGAGGGCATTATACAAAATAAAAGCTGAAAACACTCATGTAAATATAAAGGCATGCTTCTTAGGGACTGTACAGACTGGCCAAAAGGGCCAGCCTGGGAGTTGAGTTGGGGCAAGGCGACTACACGCTGACTGCCCCGACTCCACCCCAATGCCGCTGTCATGCTGTCATGCCATGCGCCCCACTGCACACCGTGCAGCGTCAGAGCACTCCCTTGGCGCAGCGTGCAGACATGCTGTTCCAAAGGAATGCAGAAGAACCAAACTGGCGGTGGTAAGGGCAGATTTTTGCCGCTCCACATATGAGTGGCATTTGCCAGCTCTTTTTGAAGCCTCAAAGTGCCAGATTAAGGCCGCAGCATACGGTTGCCATGGCCCCGATCCAGCGCTCCCAGGGGCAGCACAGAGCTGCCCCTTAGGGGCCATCTATACAGCCCCTTAGTCATGCTCAAAATGCAAGCATTTTTGGATTCCTCCTGCACTGAAAATAAAAGCTGAAAACACTCATGTAAATATAAATGCATTCTTCTTAGTCATGCTCAAAATGCAGGGTGTTTTTGGATTCTTCCTGGACTAAAAATAAAAGCTGAAAACATTTAAAGAAATGAACATTTATGCTACTCAAAATGGAGGACATATTGGGATTCCTCCTTGACAGAAACGGAAAGCTAAAAACACTCATGTAAATGTAAATGCATGCTGCTTAGTCAGGCTCAAAATGGAGGTCCTTTTGGAATTTTGCCTAGAGAGAAAGTTGAAATGTAGGACATGTCCTGGAAAAGGAGGACCTCTGGTCACTCTGTCTCTTCCCCATTTTGCAGTTCCCTGCCCCAACCCAGCTCCCCCAACCGACCCCCCCCAAACTATCCTTTTGATAAGCCTTAAAAAAGGGAGTGGGGGTGGGAGTGTATTGAACCTGTAAACTAATGTCTAATGCAAGGTTTGGGAGCCATTGCATGATTAAACATATCACCATGTTGGTCATATTGTTGTTGTTGTGTGCTTTCAAGTTGTTTCCAACTTATGGTGACCCTAAGGAAAACTGGTCATGGGATTTCCTTGGCAAGATTTGTTCGAAGCAGGTTTGCCATTCCCCTGAGGCTGAGAGAGTGTGACCCATTGATCACCCATTGGGTTTCTATGGCCATGCCAAGATTCAAGCCCCGGTCTCCAGAGTTGTAATCCAACACTCACTTTTAATCACTATTAGTCCAAGTCTAAAGTCTCTACCTTCAAATCTCAAGTCGAGTCTCAAGTCTTTGCAAGGTACTTTCAAGTCAAGTCTCAAGTCTGAGAAGCAACTTTTAACAGAAAAAAAGAGGCAGGGTGCATTTCTTAGGAGGACAAACAAATGCATTAGGTAATGCACTTGAGGTTGAGGCCTGCAATGGCAGCCTGTCCCTGCGGCACATCAGAGGATCCTTCTAAAGCTTTGCAAACACTTTAGAAAGATCCTTCAACCTCAAGCCCATTGCCCAAGGCATTTGCTGCTCCCTTCCAAGAAATGTGCCCCACACTTTGGGGGCTGGTCTTGCCTGCTGCTGAAAGTAAATGGCACCAGCAAGCCAGTCACTAAAAATATACAAGTCTCACATTGAGTCAGCGTGTCAGTTTTACCAAGTCAAGTCCAAGTTATGTATTGAAGCAACTTGAGTCTCACTGAAGTCCAACTGGCTCGAGTCTACATCACTGGGACATTCACGTGGAACAAGGTGGCTCTTTCCAAACCATTTTCAGGGCTTTCAAGGTAATCCTCAACATTTTGAACAGAGGTTAGAAACAACTGGAAGCCAGAAATGCACCTATAATAATGGACACATCACCCATTTCAAAAACCGTGCACCATCTTGAGTTTCCAAAGGGCTCTCAAAGGCAGTCCCTCTACAGAGCAGGCTCCACCAGCCTAACCTTGATGCAGTGACATGTGCGATTACGGCAAGGAAATATTAGTACTCCTAAATTCTATAGCCTTTGCATTTCTTGCCATATAAGTTCTACACATATGAGAATTTTATATTCTGCTAGTGCACCTAGAATATATATATATGGTAAAGGCAGCCTACCTACCTCTAAGCCTCCCTTTTGCCCAGCACTATTAAATAACAAGTCTCACCAATTGTTCTTTTCATACAGTTTGAACAGCCATGGATCGTTGTTTTTTCTTGCTTAAGTGGGAGTTTTGCCAATTATTTGACTGAAGATTTAGTACTTAAAGGCTAAGTTCAGAAATTACAGCAGCAACCCACGTTAGCGTGCCTTTGTTAAGTCAGAGCTCCCTTTGACCAATTTTGTGATTTCTAAAGCTATGTGCTTCTTGGGAAAGACATGGTTGTTGTCTGAATAACTTAATGTGAAGCTGTTTTACCTCCCTGTGCTGAAGTGCACAATAGCCACTTCAGCAGAACAGTGTGCCTTAATCTAGTTAAGGTTCTTGCCAAAGCAATTGGCACAACATGGGTTGAATTAGCCAAAATTCAACCCACGTTGCTTTCAGTAGGATTTAGGCTACAATCCTACATACAACCCACGTTTATCTGGAAGTAAGCACTAGTGATCACTGTGAGACTCAGTGTGGGATAAACTGAGTATGATTTAAGAATGGGTGGGAATTTCATCTAAGATAATTTTTGAGAAAAATTATTAAAATTTGCAAATGGGCAGAATGTGACACATTTGAGATGGAACAAATTTGAGAACTTTTTGTTTTTTAATCAAATGTTGAAAAATTTAAAAGATTTGTATTTTCAGGCCAATGGCTTTGAGCATTAACTTTTAAGGGTCTGGGTTTGAAGCTCCATGTGTTTGGTCATGGATGTGGAGATGTCAGCTCTCTCTTTTTTTTTCTTGAGAGGCTTTTCTTCTTTAACAACTACATAACCAGCAAATACAACATGGCCCTCTCCATACTGGGAACAGCTGTACCTATCGAATTTGGCTGGGGCAGATAGGGGAGAGGTTTGTTTCAGGTTTTTTTCAAGTTTCTTGATATTTCAGATGGAATGTACTAGAAGTATAGGAAATCCAACATGCAGAAGAAAGTGAAACAGATAGATGTTTCTGATTCAAGAATTATGCTGTCAGTCACAACTAATTGTAGTTTGTTCATGGCTTTTATTTAGATTTGGGTATGACATTTCGGCTTAGCCATAAAACTTGTTTTCAATGCCTTGGAGGATGTGAAGCAGTAATCCTGAACCTCCCTTGAAGGTCTATAGTAGGGCTTTCACCCATCACAAAATAGCCACAGCTCACCTCTACACACTGGGGGGGGTGGTGTTGTTGAGTTTTTCTCATTAGAAAAAACTCATTGAAATTTTCTCATTAGAAATGAATTCCTCTTTCTAGATGAAAAGTATGATGGAACAAAGCAGGATGCAACAAACTGCAGCATCAAATTGAGTCCAAATATCTGGCCAGTAGCAGATGGAGTACAGTGATATAAGAGGAATTTTACCTTTTTCATCCAATTTTTGCTTTTGTTGTTAAAATAAGGTGCTGCTTAAGATAGTCCATAGCCAGGGTAAAGACATTTTGCTCTCCCCACATCCTTCCAAGTCAAGGTGCATGGTATCCAAAGCTATCCAAGCTATTTGGGGATCTCAAACAGAAATTTCCATAATTACTTCTCCTATCTGGCAAGAAAAATACAAGAACAACTGCTGTCCTTTTTAAACACTTCAAATCAGAATCCCCATAGTGTATGCTTCCCTCTTTCTAATGGCAGGGCTGGCCTTGGTCACTGCCAGCACAGATCAACAAGCAACCACCTCGGGACAAAGGCTCAATCTGAACCAACATTTTTCCTAGAACTGTTTTATTTTTGAAAAGCAGGCAGAAAACAACCTTTAGCTAAAACCACCTTCAGCAAGTTAAACACTATGAGTCATGCTTTATATGCTGCAAACAAGGGGAAAAATGACAGCAACACATGTATGATGGTGGTGATGGTAGGGGAGACACAAATTGCTGCAATACAAAGTTGTTCTGGAAGCACTCTCCAAGGTGGCAGTGTCTACTTTGTGAGCCCTATAATTGCCAAATGTCAATGTAAATACTCTGGTTTTGACATTGAGATGAAGGGATTAATCATGAGGGTGTAGGGATGGCATTTGTCTTATATCTCATTGAGCCAGCAGAATTAAGCACACGGTTAAAGCTTCAGCACCAAAATCTATGGATTTTGTGCCTTAGTTTGGATTTAGACTGCAGTCCTAGACTATCCTATGCACAGTTATGTGGAGTAAGTCCCACTGGAATGCATGGACTAGGCTTGCATTGCAGAAAGTTCACATCACTTCCTATGTTACCAATTTCTTTCTCTCAGGGCCTCGGCAGACGGCTAATAGAGCCGTCCTGGAGGCAGGAAAGAGGAGGGGCAGCCGCACGCTTGGCGCCCCTTCCTCATCCTGAGGTTGTCCTCAGAGCTGATGGCCCTCCGCACGGCCGGCGCTCCGAGGGCAACCTCCAGCCACAGCGTCCGGACACACTGCGGCAGAAAATTCAGCGAAAGTAGCGCTATTTTAGCGCTCCTTTCAGGGGCGGCGAAGGTGCGCCACAGGATCGAGGTGTGGGGATGCCTCGGTCCCGCGGCGCACCTTCCCAGGGTGGCCCTGTGCTGCCAGTCTGCTTAGGCCCTCAGTTAGGGCCTTTACAGACTACCAGAAATAATGCAGCTTGAGGCCACT
>CM034701.1:273606522-273636988 GCA_020142125.1 Phrynosoma platyrhinos | reverse complement strand
CTGCCCTGAAGCACCCTTGTTTCCATTTGCTCAAATTGGAGATTGACAGATGCTTTCCTATGTATAATGCCTTGGTTGGAAAGAGGCTGTGCCTTCTTATAGCAGACTTCCAGGTTCATTGTGGAGGGAATAAATGGGTCCCCCACTTTACCGGTAAGTGATTATTACATAAGGTTTTGCAAATTTCTTCTATCCCTGAAACAGACTGTCTTCCAATTTCCCCTGCAATGTTAGTCTCTGAATTTCCAGGAAAATTCCCAGGGAAAATGCTAAGATAAAAGTTCCAAGGTTCTGACTTGACAGTTGTGTACCAGAAAGAGGAGCGAAATATTAATTCAGAGATCTGAGGGTTGTCTACACAGGCCATTTGCAGTGGTTCCACCCCTCCTTGCCCTCATGTAACCCTGTCCAGACAACACAGGACCAAATGCTTGATTTGACTGCAGACTGTCCACAGATGGGAAGGACAGTCCTGCAGCGAATCAGGATAATCTCTGCTTTAATGTTAATTAAAAGACTCACCATTTGCCCTGGGTCTTCCCAGAAAATCCAGAACACTCCAGAGTGACATTGGGCAGCTATCTACACAGTATCTTCTTGTTCCACATACTGGAAGCAGTGTGAGTTGCTCTTCTAAGGTCACACTGGGGGGGGGGGTTGCAGACTGCCAGAAATAGTGCAAATTGAGTCCACTTTTAGGGTTAGGGTTAGTGCTAGGGAATCATGGGAATTGTTTTTTTTCTGAGACATTGAGCCTTCTCTGTCAGAGAGTTCTGGTGCCACAATAAAATACAGTTCCCATGATTCCCTAACCCTAACCCTAACCCTAAAAGTGGACTCAATTTGCACTATTTCTGGCAGTCTGCAACCCCTGTAAGTAACCTTGGGCAAATCACACTCAGCCTGAGGATGGCAATAGCTGAAACTTTCCAAGAAAACTCTGTGATAGGTTGGCCTTAGGGTTGTCAGAAGCCAAAAACGACTTGAAGGCACACAACAGCCACAAGACACACAACAACAGGACTACTGTAGCACTGTATTGTGAAAGCACTGGCACCAGCATCAGTATCATCATCTCAAGTCCAGAGCCTAGTAGGGTTATTCTTTCCATGGATCATCTGAACGAAGCTCAAACCCATAGGAACCTAAACACCAAGTGAGCATCCCCAAAACATATCGTGTGTCAGATTTTAAAAATAACCAAGCTATATGCCCAAAGGGGAATAAGAGTCAAACCCACAAAGGAGAGATGTACCACCCTGCTTATCCAGAAGGAATATATTGCATATAAAGTATTCCAGGCCTCATATTAGGAGAATTATCAAGCAAAATCTTTCTTCAAGTTTAAGTGTCTTGAAATGTTTACATAACAAGTGCGGAAGCAGAAATTCTCTGGCATAAACCTCCACAGTTCCAAAAATCATTATCAGACAGGATGATTTTCTACATGCAGCTTTTAAAACCATTTTAATTTAACAAAGACCATAAGACACCTGCCTGTGCCAATCTTCATGTTGACCATCATCTGGCTTTTGAAATATATTATACACCAAAGATTCCTTTATTTGTTGAATGCAGTTCTGAATACTGAAGCCAAGCTAGTACTTAATAATTAATAATCTCATTGGAAGTACATTAAGATAAATTATTGATCCACCAAATTTGTCCATGCTTCAGTTTTCACTATGTACTTTCATTTTTAAAAAGATTACTTTTCATTTTTTTAAAAAATGGCATATTATATAATGACAATTAATGTTAATGGCAACTATATATTGTCAATTACTGGTAACAGACTACATGAGAAGAAACAAACATTCCCAATGAGCCTTTCCACCCAAGTTTTAGAAACCAAGTCCCACGTTTTTCCACTTAGAATAGATTCTAGGACAATGATCTATGATTTGATACTTTAATGGAAAGAAATCTGTCTGCATATTCAGGAACTGATGGACACATATTCCTCTGTTGGGAAAGATTCTTTAAGGTGTACATTGCTTTTCTGTTAATCCACCAAAGACATTTCAGAGACAGTTCATCCCATGAGCCCTCTGGCTCGTAGCCCTCATAGATAATATGTTTCATTTGACCTACATACTATAAGGATACTTAATTTTGATTCTCCCTCCTCATCTTTAAAAGTCATTTGTAGGAAGGTCACAATTTAACATTTTCTGTAGGATGATTATATGCTGCTTTTCTATGGCATTTTATGTCTTGTGATGAAGAAATGGACTCCAGTCAGATTTAGCACTACTAGAAAAGAGCAAAGTACAACCCAAATGACCTGGTTAGCTTGCATACTCCTACGTCTCCTCTGTACTGACCATTACAATGTGCTATTCCATCTCTCACTATTAATTAAAGCTCTGATGGTATTTGCAATAAACAAAAATCAGACTTCCAAGAGCTAGATTAGAATTTTAACAGAATGATTCTCTAAAGGATAAAGCCAGCTAATAAATCTAATTCATTTCAAGCTTTTGCAGTTCACCCTCACTCTTTTCACAAAGGAAAACACTAAATACAGAATGTTCAGAAGACTGAACATTTCTCTCTTGTTTCTTGTTAATGATAAAAAGAATGTAATCAGAGGGTTACATTATTGTATTCGTAGCACCTTGACTTATGATATTGTGCTATATTCTCAGGGCTTGTAGTATTTCCCACCCTTCTCTCATCTAGCTCTTGGAAAAGTTACTTCTTGGACTACAGTGACCATGTCTGTTGGGGAACTTTGGCAGTTGTCTATGATGTTAGGGATTGTTCAGGGGAAAACATGATTCATTTATTAGAGATAATAAGATATACCACAAGTTATCAAATGGTGGGGAACAACAGAAAAATAAGTGGGAGAGAGTCATAGCTCAGTGGTACAGTATAGTACATGTTCTGCATGCAAAAGGTCCTGGATTCATTTTCTAATGCTCCAGCAAAATCATGCTCAAAATTCTGCAACATAAACCCCAACCATACATGGAGAGAGAAATCCCAGAGGTCTAAGCGGGGTTAGGAAAGGAAAAGGCACGAGAGACCACACTGCAAACATAAGAAGGCTAATGGAGCACATCAGGGAATTTCAAAAGAAAATCAGCAGGTGCTTTATAGACTATAGCAAAGTTTTCAACTACATAGATCATGAAAGGCTATGGAAAGCCCTTAAAAACATGGGAGTGCCAACACATCTGATAGTCCTGGATGGACTGTGTTAAGGAGATCATAGGTATGGGTTTTCAGGAATTAAGCAGAGCAGTGGAGTACAGAGGGTCTTGGAGATGCCTCATCCATAGGATCACCATGAGTTGAGATCGACTTGAGGGCAGTTAACAGCAAACAACAAAAGGTGAAAAGACATGGTCTGAAACTCTGGAAAACTGGTAACAGCTTTCCAGATGTTGAAATGCAACTCCTGATAGACAGCCAGCATAATCAATGGTGAGGAATGTTGGCAGCTGTGAAGTGATGACATCTGGAGGGCAGTACTTTGCCCAGCTTTGTATAGACAATATTTCAGACCAATCTCTGGACTCAGTAGAAGGCAGCCTTCTAGATCCAGGACCTCTTTCTTTGAAAGGTATATAACCTCATTCAGAGCAGGGGGAAAAACACACTGAAAAATAATCAATCAACCCTTCATCTCTTTCTCATCTTCAATTTGTTTTGGTAGCTGTAACTGAATATAAGTAACTGGTAAGGGATTCCATTTCTTCACTATGATTCAAGAAATCAGTTTTTCATTGCCGATGTAATGGTCATCCATACTCCAAAACTTTGTATGATCTCTTACTACAGACTTCTATAGAAGTTAAATTACAATGCACTGCAATCTCTGGTGAATAAAAGTTGAAATAAATTCACTGGAAGTGCAAAACTATATATATATATATATATATATATATATATATATATATATATATAATTGATAACTAAGAGGAAGGTATTTATAATCATTAATGGAGGATCTTTTGCAGTTGTGACCTCCATTTATTTACAGCCAAAGGTAGAAAGACAGAAATGTTTAAGTACAATGAAGTATCTGTTCAGCAATAAAGAGCAATGAAGTATCTGTTCAGCAATCTGTTCCTCCAAATACCAAAGGCACCTTGGAGATGTAGGGAATTTAATGAGATGGTAAAGTTTATGAATGATGGGTGAATGACTTGATTTTATGTGAATGCCATTTATTATCATTAACTTGTGTGAGTAGGTCCCTATCATCACCAGTATCCAATAAATGAAGAAGTGACAAAGTTCTCTTTCCCTTCCTTACTTTTGGAACGTATCAATTAAAGCAAAGTAATTATCAGGTGACAGGCTTATGTTACATCTATTGTTGGACCAGAATACCACACTAAATAGGCCTTTGGTCTGATCCATCAAGGATCTATTATGTTCTTATATTCTGTTATGTTAGAAATTCTGCCTTCTAGACCTAGATAAAAGTCTAAGGAAAAGAGAAAAAAGTATGAGTCAGAAGTATTAGGCCAACAAAAAAACAGATTAATATGGATTTGGGAATTTTAAAAATCTTTTTAAGAGGGGGAATGTCAGCAAAAGATGAGTGAAGAGTGAAAACTAACTCTATGTCTGCATGGAGGAGAAGAAACATTCCCAGCACATTTCCATGCTGACCTGTCTAGATGATGCATGGGACCAAAATGGGTGGAACGCCAGTTCAATCTGCAATTCAGGATGAGTTTCCAGAGTAAAAAGAGTCACCATCTGCCTCAAATCAGGCTGGAAACACTGGAGAATCCCCTGGGTGTGTAGAGTACACACTGATGCAGGGATGGGCAGTGGGCAGGGAAGGAGCATTGGTGAATGCAAGAGGTCAGGCCCTGGAGCAGGTGAGCCACAGCTGGTGCTTTGTGCAGAGAATGCTGCCAGTATCAGCCCATTGTAAGTAACAGTTTTGTAGTCAGCTCATCCTCTCCATGGATCTGAAAGTCCTGATGGTAAGCTGGGGTTTCCATCAGTGCAGACATGGCCCAAGACAGAGGGAGGATGCATAAGAAGAGAACAGAAAGTCTTGGCAAAAAGAGGATTGGAAAAGGGAGAAGAGATTGGCTTTAGGGTATGAATGATTCCTCCAGCATTACTCCCCAGTCATGATGGGATTGAAAAAAGAAGAAGCTTCAACTGAATCCATTTAACTCAACAGGCTCTCTTGCCCTACCAATATGGCATACCTTCTTCATATTTAGGTTATTCCTTGAAGAAAGGGAAGACAATATGGAGATTGGTTTGCACATGTTTGAGTGAGATGAGTTTTGTGTAAAAATATGTGTGTGAGAGAGCTGGAAAAGAGCCACAACTCATTTGTAGAATGCACAGTTCTGTGTGCAAAGTAGTTGTAGTTCACTCTTGGTACTTCCATTTAGGACAAAGTAAGGCATCTATCTGAAATGTTAGAAAACTGCTATCAATTGGTTGAGAAAACACTATAGCAGATGGTCTGATGGTCTGATTCAGACCATCTACTATGTTCTTATGAGATTTAGGATTTGGAGAAAGACTGATGTAGACAGTGGGATGGAAAGGAAAGCTTTAAAGCTTTTACCTGGGGCCATGAGGTAAAACAAAATAAAACAAAACAGAGCAGGATTGATTTCAAGTACCTTACAAATGGTAAATTGTAGAATAAGTAAAGAATACCAAATGTTTCATTACAGCAGAGACATATTTAAAGGTTAAAGGGATCACATATTCTGAGTAAGACAGTCAGGCTTTTTTGGGCAGTTCTTTGGGGTTTATCAGACACCATTTAAAGCAACTTATCCCAGTCGCATTTAATTTTGAAGCCAGATTTTATCAGATGCGCCGGTGGCTGGATGAGTGCAACCCAGCTGCATCCCGGACCCCAGCCATGCTTATCTGCATTTTTTCAAAAACGACAGACTGGGATAAGTTGCTTTAAATGGTGTGCAATAAGCCCCTTAGTTATTTCATCCTAGTTGAGCTAGAATTTAAAGTAAACTGATATTTGCAGACCTTGCATGCATTACATATTTACAAGACTTTAAACGTTTAAAAATGTTATTAAAATGCTTAGTTAACTTTCACTTGTTTTATGCTTGCATAAAAACTGTCAAAATAATGTATCCATTTTTCTTGTGGCCTGTATAAACAGACTTACTGGCTGCCATCCAGTATAGAATTACGAACACTCAAGCCTCTTTGACAGTGGCTGCTCGATTAAGCTGCCTTCATTTTTTTAACCATAATATTTCATATTCTGCTGCATGTTTAAGAGATATGACTCAAGTATTACTGCATATTCCTCATGATACTGTTTTTGAGAACTTTACTTATAGCTACTTTGCCACCTTATTACATTATAAAAGGAAGTGATCAGAGTTTTGCATTTGTAGTGCCGTCTTATTTCGACACTTGCTGCTTTCAAGAAAGCAGTAATGGATCTCTTCCAGCAGGCCTTCCCAGAATAACATTTTCAGAGGGATGAGTTTTAACTGAGTTTTTATTTGTCCCTAATCTTCTCGCTGACTTTATAGTATTATTGCTGTTGTCTATTTTTGTTGTATTTTAATTCTTTCAAGTTTAATTAGGTTTTAAGGGGGGGAGGGTCGTTGAGTGAGGGAATGTTTTTTTTAACTTTGCTGTTCTTTTAATATGTTGTAACCCACCCCGATTGCTGAGCAGTGGGGTGGGCTATAAATAAAATTTATTATTATTATTATTTATTATTAAGTCTGGAAAGCTAGAACCTGAAAACATTGTATATATTTCATACAGTTTCAATGCTAACTTTTTGTAATGTTAGCTTTCACAAATCTCTTACATAACAACTCTAGCTGACTGCCCACAAAGTGGATATTCCACTAAAAGCATATACCAGCTAAGGATGTACAAATCATGTTTACTTTGTCCCCAAGTCCCCTGGTTGGATATGTACCTTTGCCTCCTCTACCATCTTCTCCCTCCCCCCTCCATGATGGATTTTACACAGATTTTCTTTAGTTTCTTATATGTATTTTTGTACTTATAATCATGAAGGTACACTAACAATGTACACATTTTAGGGCCTTATGTATGGAAAAGGGTATGCTAAAAGGTTCATGTCCCTCCTGTTTCCTGCCTCTTACCTTCCTGTTCTACAAATCCAGATAACAAAAGCAACCCCAATTCCACTACTATCATCTTACTCCTTTTGTATGCAAAACCAGCCACAATACTCTTTAACAGTAGCTGAAAAAGACAGAGCAAACTACAGCTCTGGAGACCAGGGGTTTAATGGGTGACCTTGGGCAAGTCACATTTTCTCAGCTTCAGAGGCAGGCAAAGACAAATCCCCTCTGAACAAATTCTGCAAAGAAAACCCCATGAGAGGTTGGCCTTAGGGTTGCCATAAGTTGACTTGAAGGCACACAACAATAGCAGAAAGAGCATTTACTTGCATTTCAAATAATAAAAATTTCACATGGCTGTGACCACCAGCGGTACTTCCCACAGTGGTTCAGTGGGAGAAGGAACAAGGACTGCAAGGATGGGGTTTTGTTATTAAGTCAGCCATGATGGCACAATGACATAGTGGGATGTTACCCAGAATATGGCTGTTTAAGTGGCAACAGACCAATGAGAAGAAAAACAAAATGGCTGCTGTATTGGCAAAGTTCGGGGGGGGGGAACTGGGAAGGATTGGATAGTGTCAGAATCAGATACACACTTGGCTTTTAGGGTCACAAATGAGTTGGGCTCATGGCAGAATCCATGGAGAGGTAAGGATGAATTCAATTGCAGAATTACAAGAATCAAAATGAGAAAAATAATATATTTTTCAGAATCCTAATCTGATGCAGGTTAACCTGGCATTTCCCAGTAAAGCACTTTTCTGGGGAGTTCAGGAGTTAACTGATTGTAAAAGAAGAAGCAGACTCCAGTTTGTCTTCTTTTGCAGTTGGAGAGTCAATGGCACTGCAAGAATAGCAGCTGGTGGCAGATGGACAGCAGTAGAATCCAGCCTTTTAACTGTTTATATATATGCATTTCTGCCTTATCCTACGTCTTTTTTCTTATGCATGTTTTCAGCAGCACAATAATGTTCACCTGTGCAGATGACATACTAGCCAACACACACTTGGGTGAACACAACCACATATATAGAGGATTCTGAAGGGGAGATCTTTTTCTGTATCCTGTTGTGTGCCTGTGTGTACATATATGCTTATTCAAATGGACATGATTTCAGTGGGGCTTAATCACTAGAAATGTGCACAGAAGTGCAGGAAATAAAAGCAGAAAAAGATGATTTGATTGATAGCACTAGGGTGTGACCTTTATTGCATATTTTGGAAAGAGATGTTGTGTCCTTGCATCTTCTGCACTGTACCTTATAGAAGAGGAGTACTGCCAGTGGGCTGGTTTAGAAATCATGGGGTTCAGCAGCATTCTTTGGTCCATAACAATGTTGAACCAGAAATATAAGAGAACAATGTTCTGTTCTGGATTGTGTGTGTGTGTGTGTGTGTGTAGGGGCCTCATGCTTGGACGGAGAGAGATTTCAGGGAAAAGGACAGAGGAGGAGCTTGTGCCAATACAACCAATAGCGAGAAAGGTTGAGAAGTGAAATCAAGCATGTGGAAGATGCTCCCTTGGAAATTGCAGCAGGAACTAGACTGGACAGAGTAAATTATACCTTTTCTTCTTTATGCTCTGTTGAAAACACAAGGTTTAAGAATGAAGCACCTGGCTATGTGAGTATAGCTGGATGCAGAATGACACCACCATTCTCCAGGACCTCCAGAGAACACCCAGGAGATCATGGAAGAGGCCTTTATTATTGTGCATTTGGCTATCCACATAGCAAGCAGTGGTGTCACTACAGTTGGTGTCACCTCCCCACACTCCATTGACTTCCTCCCATACCACACCATACAAAATACTTAGTAATGTTTTATGTACTAATGTTACCCATAAATCATAATTTCCATATATCACTGAATGTAATATAATTAGCAAAATTAAAATTATACCTTTAAATTACAATATCACATGCAGAAATATGTACATAATTTCATGGGGCCAAAGTGAAAATTTGGTAAGATGTGATGCTTTTTTAAAAATGTAAAAATAATATACATTTTTAAAATTTAAAATTTATTGTAAAAAATCCCCAAGGGCTTCCCTTTCTCTTCTCACTGAGCCTTACCCCACTCACACCATCTCTTCTTAATAAATAAATAAATAAATAAATAAAACCTTTATTTATATCCTGCTTTTTGTAAAAACAATCAAAGCAGCATACAACAATTTTAAATAATACAAAATATATACAATACTCCCCTCCCCTTAAAAGAAAATTAAACAGTACTAAGATTAAAATTTCAAACATTAAAAACAAAACAATAATGCTACAATATTACAGTAACAGTGGGCAGAATCATCACAACTCACAAATATGAGGGTCTTTATGTGGCCGGGTGCTATTTTGGGAAGGCCTGCTGTCTAGACAGCTTTCTTGAAGCTATCTAGGTTGGAAATTTTGCACTTTTTATTGTTTATTGTTTTTATTGTTTTATTGCATTGTGGTATTTTAATCTTCTTAAGTTTAATCCTGTTTTAAGGGGATGGGAGGGTTGGATCAGGGGATGAGGGAATGTTTTTAACTTTGCTTGTTTTAAATGCTGTAACCCACCCCGATTGCCATGCAGAGGGGCGGGCTATAAATAAAAAAATTATTATTATTATTATTATTATTATTATTATTATTATTATTATTATTATTATATAAATTTGATGGATCTCGTACAGCAGGCATAAGGTGGGGGCAACTGCAGAAAAAGTCCTCTGGGAGGTCGCAACCAGTCTGGTCTTCACTGGTTGCAATAAGTTCCTCCCAGAGGATCTGAGTGCATGGGGCTCCAGCATTTTAAAGGGATGCAGAAAAATGCTATAGCCTGTTTCTACCAAAAGAAAAATGTTTGAGGAGCAATGGTGTCACTAGGGTGGGGTGCAGTTCACACTCCCTGCACCCCCTAATGACACTCCTGATAGCAAGCAAAACAAAATTGAGAAAATATACATTATTAAAATGAAGCCTCTTAGCGCTTCCTTGGCTCCCAGGGAAAGTGTTCTGGGATTTGTGTGTCCCCTTTAGATGGATTTGTAGCATGTTGTTTCGCTCACTTTTCTGTACTTTTGGCTACACAAAAATGTGAGTGGCAGTACTGACTAGGTTGTTACCTTAGGCTAGTTTTCTTTCTCATTCTGATCTAATTCTTAAGATTGTTGTGATGACAAAAATGTAGGATGAGTCCTGTGTTTGCCACCTTGAGCTCACGGAAGAGAAGGCAGGTTACAGAATCAATCAATCAATCATGGGGTAAGGGGAATGTAGAAACCATTAGGTTAAGCTTTTTTTTTTTTTGGCATAGAGCTAAAAATTATTGCTTGCTAACTTTAGCAAACCAACTCCTGCTAATAGGACAGATATAGGGAGGTTTGTTGTGTTCCTTCAAGTCATTTCTGACTTATGATGATGTGAACCTATCACATGGTTTTCTTAGCAAATTTCTTCAGTGGGGATTTGCCATTGCCATCCTCTGAAGCTGAGAAAATGCGACTTACCCAAGGACATCCAGTGAATTTCATGGCTGAGTTGAAATTCGAACCCTGTTTTCCAGAGTCCACTGCCCAAACCACTACACGACACTAGTTCTTATAGGCAGGTAGTAGTTTTAATATAAGTGAAAGAGGACAGAGTGAGTAACTTTGATGATCTATCACAATCTAGTTAGGCAAACTCCTATTGTTGGAAATGTAAAAAAAAAAATGAAGGGACATTTATCCACATGTGGTGGAACTGTAAATTTGCAAAACAGTATTAGAAAACAATTCAGACGAAAATAATGGATCAATAATATTTAGACATTTTCCATCTAAAGTGGAGAACTCTATACTCAAACAAGGTCCAGCACTTTGGAGCATTCCCTTGAATTTCAGACTAAAACCTCAAGCAGATCCCCACTGAAATGGGTGCTAAATGTTGCCATTGCCCTCTAAACATTCAAAGAGGTGCTTTCTCTGTTGGTTTAACTGTTTGATCATTCCCATTCACTTTACAAATTCCCCAATCTGGGTGGAGGTGAAAACTGCTGGAACTGGTTTGTTGATATGGATCAATACAGCTGTTTCTCTGTTAGGGTTCACTTCGGGGTGTGGGTACTGTGGCCCTTCATGATGAATGCCTGCATCTTAAAATTTACCAATATACTTTGCTGAAAGACTAGCAGCTACATTATGGGATAAGCTCAAAGATTACACTGGTATTCTCCTTCCGATTTTTTTGTAGGCAGGTGGAGACCTTTGAGTTTTGGTAGATCTTTGCAGGCTGACTGGCCAGGGGGAAATGGCCTTTCATGTGCTATGTTGTTATATTGGTTGTTTTTCTTTTTAATGGTCATGGCTGGAATTCGCTGTCAGTTACTTAGCCACATTAGTTATGTGGCTAAGTAGTGTCTCCTGGCTTGACTCCCCAATCCACACTTACTGGTAGCATCTGCTGTGAGTAATAGGTCTGTTCCTCTGTTGATCCAGAAGCAGCCGATTGATCATCCCAACTCATCTCATAAGCAGTCTTTGGTGCAACAGGGTACCTGTTGCAATCCCTCCCCCTTCCCCCTCACTCATGGAAGGGAGGATGGGGGCATCAGTCCATCTGCTCCCCAATTGATAGGGGAACTGAGTCATGTTGCTAGCAGCATCTATGTCCCAGTAAGTGGGGACTGGGGGACTTTCATGACGAGCTCCTGTCGCTAGTCCCAGCTTCTGCCAGCCTAGCAGTTCAAAAGCATGCAAATGCAAGTAGATAAATAGGTACCACTTTGGTGGGAAGGTAACAGTGTTCTGTGCAATCATGCTGGCCATATGATCACAGAGTAGTCTCTGACAACGCTGGCTCTTCAGCATAATAACGGAGATGAGCACTGCCCCCTATGGTTGGAAATGTTGACAATCTTGTCAACAGGGAATACTTTTATTCACTAAGCTGTGAATATATGCCAGTTATCAATATGAAACTCTAACTTATGCATTTATAACTGCCTTAGTGAATTCCAGGTTATATTTTAATTGCTTTTAATTTTATTGCTAGTTTAATTATATTTTTAACTTTTGCATGATATAATTTTTTAAAGCTGCATCTGTTTTAACATTTGTAAGCCACCTTGGCTGCATCAGCACAGCAGAAATAATTCAGTTTGACACCGCTTTAACTGACATGACTCAATGATATAAAATTTCTGGGAATTGTAGTTTGGTGAGACATTTCACTTTCTCTGTAAGAGAACTCTGGTGCCGCAACAAAGTACAATTCCCAGAATTTCACAGCACTGAGCCATGACAGCTAAAGTGGTGTTACACTGGATTATTTCTGCAGAGTGGATGCAGCCCTTGAGTTCCAGACTGAGAAAAAGGTGTAACAACAACAACAACAACAACAATCATCATCATAGATTTTCATGGACCAAAGTTCATTGCACCTGATGCAGTGGACTCTAGTCCATGGGAATCTCAGCCAAAAAAAAAAAAAAAAGGTTACTCTTTCTCATGCCAATTTGTTGCTTTTTCTCCAGAGATTTAAAACAGTTACATCTCTGGAAGTTACCATGGAAAAGTGCCTGTCATCACACTACAGTAATGGTGAAAAGGCACCCAGGCAGGAAAACTTTTTTTTTTTTGGTAGATGAGGGAAAGGAAAAAAGATGAAGGAGTAAGCAGAGAAGAAAACTAGTACTCTGCTTACTTTGGTGCTTACTGAGGAAAATCAATAAATCAAATCTGATCTCAGGAGAGATTTTGTGTTTTGTTTTGTAGACTGTGGGAGAAATTTGAAAAAGAAGGTAAAGTGAATTATTGTCAGTGATAATATATTTTGCTAGCAATTATATTTCTCTTCTACAGCAAGGTGAAGTTTCCAATAATGATGGCACTATTTCCAACATAAAAGACTGTATTTTGTTGTCAGGGAGATCAGCTTTTCTCTTAGAAGAGGATGCAAAGTGAAGGACAGAGAACCTTGTCTCTCTCTCTTCTTATTCTGAAAGAGAAATGGGTTTTGATCTGTGTATGCAATATCAGATGTTGCCATTCTTGTGTCATTTTCAGTGTTCTTGTGTCATTTCCAATATAAAGTGTGTCCTGTTCTCCACCTAAATGGAAAATGTCTCATTTCCATGTTACATCTGCAAATAGTGTTCAAGAACAGGGCAATCTGCTGAGGCATCTCAATTCATAACAGTATGTGTGTGTGTGGGAGAACCATAAATGAAAGAAAGAAAGAGAGCAAGAGAGCAAGAAAGAAAGAAAGAAAGAAAGAAAGAAAGAAAGAAAGAAAGAAAGAAAGAAAGAAAGAAAGAAAGAAGAGACCTGTGTGAATTAATAAGATATTTTCTGTCCTTTCTAGCAAGCAATAGCAATAGCATTTACTTTTCTATACCACTTCATAGTGAATTCAATGCTCTCTAAGCAGCTTACAATCTGTAATACAAATGAAACACAGAAAGGTCTAAAAAAGAAAACTATACCTAACAAACTTAGGGAATACTATACACAGTAGCAAATATAATATAAAAAAGGAACAAAAAATAACTAAGGAACATACCAAGAGTAACTACCAATTATACAATGAATTCAAATTACACAAAGCAAAAAATATCAAAGTAAATAACAAATATATAATCATATACAGAAAGTAACAGTGTTTTGCAAAATTGACTTTACTGACAAATAGTACTTACAATACCAGTACTTGACTGAATTGCTAAAGTGCAAAATTGAAGTCCATTAAAAAAGGTCTCTATCATAACAACTTCAATTTTTATTTAAACCTGAACACTTAAGCCCAAAATCTAATCTAAAAATCTAAAAACTACTAAATTAACATATCCCCTCACCCCAACCCCCAAATTATTCCCTCTACATAAAAGTTAAAATCATTAACACAATAATCAATAAATACAAACAATTAGATGAAACTAACACCAACTACAATTGACTTCCCACCTCCCAAACCTAAAGATTTTAATGAGCTTTCTCTCTCTCTCCTCAATAATACAAATTTGTTCATAATTCACTTCTGACCAAAAAAGTAAACACAGTTGATTCAAGCCTCTGTTTCTGCAACAATAATCTTCCCTTCTTTCTTCTTGAGATAAAGTAAAATGTTTCCCAGTCTTTAAAGAAATTATTCACAGGCTTTTTAAAATGCAACTGTTTATGTTGACTTGAAATCTAGTCCCGCTTTGTTAATTGGGAATTACCCTCCCTTGTTTGTTTATGCTTTGGTTTGTAGTTGACAATTTAGTTTGACAAAGGAATCAAAGTTAATGTGGTATACCTGCTTCTCCCTCCCTCATCTATTATCTCTGGTCAGATAGTTTTGTCAGTGTTTTGAAATATAAGGACACCAACATTTCTGCTGAATGCTTGGAGCAAAATAGTAATGGGATGAATGTGTGGATGCTCCTCTCTCACACTGCTTTCTCTCACAGCACCAGGAGAGTTATTGACTACTATAAAGACCATTGCTTTTGTTCTTCCTCATTTCCTTCTGTGGTTCTTTTCCATCGTACCTAGAATGCTGTGGGCTAAACTACATGTTACATAATCTGTATAGTGCAGTGGTTCTCAGACTTTTTATCCTTGTGGTACCCTTTACCTCTTATCCAGATAATTTAAAATTGTGAATTGAGATGTTGCATTTTAAATGTAGACTGTTTTAAAATTTGTATGTATTATTTGTCCTTTTAAACTGTTGCATGTTTTACTTAATGTGTTTTAACTGATGTCAATTGCTGATTTGTTGTTGTTCCCCACCTCGATCCATGGGGAGAGAAGGGTAAGAAATAATAATAATGATAATGATAATGATAATACAGTAATAATAATAATAATAATAATAATAATAATAATAATAATAATACCACCATTGGTATTATTATTATTATTATTATTATTATTATTATTAGATGTTAACCTCTCACTCAATATATGAATAAGAATATTTTGTTAGTTTAGTATGCATGTTTTCATTCACATTAATGCATATTCATATTTTAATATTTTATAAGGAAATAGCTCTCCTCATCCTCCCTCTGGCATAGGCTCGAGGTGCCCTCTTTGCCTTTCTTTTCTCCTCCAGGACAGAAAAAGTTTGGGAAGAGGAAGCGGAATAAGGGCTTCCAAGTCTTATGCCCCCTTAAGCAGCTCTCACACTCCCTTGGGGGTCCCATCCCACCATTTGAGAACCACTGGCATGGTGTACAGCTGAGATTTACTTCTCTAAATGCAAGAAGGACTCTTGTGGCTCCTTGAAGACTGACCAATTTTGTTTCAGCATAAACTTTCATGGATTACACAAAAGCTTACAATGAAATAAATTGGCTAGTTCTCAAAATATCACAAGACTCTGTTCTTTAAGACATAGGAACAGACAAATATGATTATTGTCATTATTTTACAAGTATGCATGCAGAAACCTGATTTGGGTTGGACCCACCTAACAAAGTTAAAGGAGATTGAAACTTCTCTTACCAATGTTTTCCCTCTTAAATCCCCACATGGTGTTTCCTCCCTTTTTAGCCTTACAGTCGGGTGTGTGTGTGTGAATTTAAAGGTAGGGAAACAGCTTGGATGTTAGACATCTCTTGCAGTGCTTATTTGTAAGGTTACCTACAGAGCCACCTCCTCGCATATACTCTGCTCTGTATACTCAGGTCATCTGGGGGACTTCTACTTCAGTCGGGCTGACAACTGTTATGCAAAGTACATTTTCTTCGGCTGCCCCCAGATTGTGGAATGACCTACCAGAGGATATGCGGTCTGGATTTGAAACAACAGTAAAGACCAGTCTGTTTCACCAGGCCTATCCAGATGATTTTTAAATTATGAATTATAAAGTATGTATTGATTGTTTTTAATATGTATTTGATATCATAATTCCTTTTAACTTGTGTTATGTGTTTAATCTGTTGTTGTTCTGCACCTTAATCCATAAGAAGAGGCTAGAAATTAATAATAATAATAATAATAATAATAATAATAATAATAATAATAATAATAATATCTATCCCAGTTTCCTCACACCATGCATTGCACATAGCTTAACTCTTGGTTTATCTTGGTTTGTGAACAAAAGCAGTACAGGGAATTTTTGTTGCAATTCCTCCTGTAGATGAAAAAGCAGCAGGATTTGACTGTAAAATGACAGGAGGGGGGAAATTAAGCAGTCTTGTTTTTCCCCCCTTTTACTCCGTGCTGCAGGCAACAACACAAAATGACTAACCATGTTGATGCAGAAGCAAGCTCCACTATGTCTTTGGCCGCAGCCCTGAGCATACTTACTTAGAAATAACAGAACCCAGTGGAGCTTGCTTCTGCATCAAAATGGTTAGTCATTTTATGATAGCCTCATTTCTGAGAATCCAGCAAGCCCAGACTGCTCTTCTTAAACTGACCTGAGGGGAAAAACAGCTCATTTTTCAAGGAAAGCTTCAGGGCATGGAGAGGAGGCCTTCATTACTAGGTAATCTGGTGACTTCTGGATATTTTGGACTTTGTTGTTAGAGGGTGTTGGCTTCAACATGGCAATCTTATGAATGAGAGACTTCCAAATCACCCTGTCATGAACAGCCTTGTTCAGGTTTTGCAAAATAAGGGCTTCAGGTTCCTTTGATTGAATCTATCAACCTGAAATGTGGTCTGCCGCTTTTCCTGATACTTTCTGTCTTACTAAGCGTCATTGTCTTTTCTAATGAGCCTTCTCCTCTCATGATATGTCCAAGCATGACAGTTTCAGTTTAGTCATCTTAGCTTCTAGGGAGAGTTCAGGCTTGATTTGATCTTGGACCTGTTTTTGGCAAATAGCATTACTACATTTGCCCAGTGTCCAGCAATTTTATATGCAAATAGTTTGAAAAGTAGAAATTGGAATTTTATAACAATTCTCATGCTTGCTATGGGGTTCTGAGAGCTCTCATTGGAAAAGGAACATTTAAAAACAGTTGTAATGTGGAAATTTCTAGCTGGCCCAGTATGTTGTGACCAGACAGATGATGTGGTGTTTCTTACAAGGAGAATGGGACTTATTTGTTTAATCAGTTTATTTATATCCTGCCTTCTCTACAAGGAGAACTTCCTTTTTATTACAACTTGTCTTTCCAGGCACAGTTAAAGCATACGTTGTGACCTATAACTCCCCATACAGTATGGGACCAGAGGATCTGAAAGACAATATTCTCCTGTACAAGTCTGCCCACGTTTTAGGACAAGGGTGGAAATCCTATAGTCCTTTGCCATAGACCATGATCATTAAAATTATCAAAGCACTATAATGTATCAATGCATCAATGAAATAGTACTTTTGCTTTATAATACTAATTCTAAGATTTAAAAAAAATCAGAAGAGAAAATTTAGCCTTCAAACCATAGGATACCTCAGCAAACCACATCTCCTGTTTAAAATAAAACTTTTGGAAGAGATTTGCCATAGATCTGAGAAACCACTAAAATGTACCCTCCAACAATTCACAGATGAAAATTCACAATTTGCAGCCAAGCAACATCAGTGTGGTCCAGTGGCATCCCTGGATGGGTGCAGGGGGCACAGCCTGCAGCAGGTGGCACCCCGGAAGAGGGAGGAGGGACACCCAGTTGCCCCCCTCACACCTCATTGCTGTGACCTCATTCTTTATGCGAGGAGAACAATGCCACGGCAATGAAGAAGGCCAAGCATGCCCCTCACAGTTCATTGTTGTAGCCTCCATTCTCCTCTTGAGGAGAACAATGTTGTGGCAACAAGGGAGGCCAAATATGACCCCCTGCACCTCATTGCCACTGCTGTCTCTGGAAGGCCACCACCACCAAGACTGCCCCAGGAAGCCCTTGTCCCCCACACTGGATGACATCAATGTGAAGAACACATAGATAGGACAGGCTGCTGCAGTTTGCTTTTGCCTGAGCCTACTGAGAAGGGCATGATCCTGCCCCATCTTCCTCTCCTCTCCACTGAGCTAACTGAATGCAAACTATTTTTGTCTTTTGAAGTCATTTTGCAGCAACTGAAGTAAGCTGAGAACAAAGGGGAAATGTGGGTGAAGGAGAGGGAAACTGGGACAATTCAAAAGCAGCTGAAAAAAGTGGAACAACAGAGGATCAATTGGGATTGTCCCTCCAAATCAGGATAGTTGGACAGTATGCTACAGACAGTTTTCAAAAGGATGGAATGACTGGATAACAGCCAGCAAAACCAAAACCAAGGAACTACATTGTGAGAATTCATATTTGAAAAATTTTCATTGCATTCATAGATGGTCATGTTTCACATAGGAAAGCAGACAAAGACATTTTATTCAGTCCATACATGTAATTTAGAAATATCTTACAACTACCACCCCTTCAGAATTTGTATTCCAGAATATTCCATTTGCTTATCTTATTCTATTTTTTTTGTGTGTGGGTTTTTTGGGCTGTGTGGCCATGTTCTAGAAGAGTTTCTTTTTGACATTTCGCCAGCATCTGTGCTGGCATCCTCAGAGAAAACTGGAATAGAAGAGCATAGGTCTATATATACTGTGAGACCCTGGGTAGGGAGAAGTGGTTCCCAAGTGAACTGTGTGTTGTTCTGTGTTGAATAGGTATTGTTCTGTTGTTAATGGCATAGCTTCAGGGTATGCAATCAAGGATATTGTCTGCATTCCCATGGAAACTTCAGCTGGTCCAAAGAGCTGCAGCCAGACTGTTAACTGGGGCAGGTTACAGAGACCACACAATGGCCCTGTTGAAACAACTCCACTGGCTGCCAGTTTGTTTCTGGGCACAATTCAAAGTGCTGGTTATGACCTCAGGTCCAGGCTCTTTGGCAGACCATATTTTCCTGTATGAATTGGCCTGGGCTCTGAGATCCTCAGGAGAGGCCCTTCTCTCCATCCCACACCCATCACAAGCACTGTTGGTGGGGACATGAGAGAAAGCCTTTTCCACTGCTGCCCCTAAACTGTGGAACTTCCTTCCCAGGGAGACTAGATTGGCTCCCTCCTTGCTGTCATTCCGCTGGCAGACAGGCATTTAAAACAGGTTTTTAAAGAATGGGATGGGTCCTGTATTCTTTTACATGTATTTTAAACACTTTTATCTTTTTAACTATATTTTATTATTTTATATGCAATCTGTTTTAATATTGTAATAATTTAATTCTGTTTTAATGTAATACTTTTCTAAGTTTTAAATTGTACTGTTTTTAATCTTGTAAGCCGCTCTGAGTCCCAGTTTTGGAAAAGGGTGGGATATAAATAAATATAAAATATAATAATCATGCCTAAGAAATTTTGCCTTGGCCAGCTAATCCCACACTATCTAAAGGAACATATCATCCTATATGGGCCTGCCTGTGCTCCGGGATCTTCAGGTGAGATGCTTCTGTTGGTCACACCATCCTCACAGGCAAGCTTAGTGGGGATGCAAGAGAGGACTTCTTTGTGGCTGATCTCAGGCTCTACATTTCTCAGGAGCTTTGTTTACCTGTTCCATCCAGCTATGACTCTGGAGAGCAGTGTCTAAATCCCTGCTTAGTCATGGAAACTCACTGGATGACCTTAACCAAGTAATTCTCTCTCAGCCTCGGACAATGGCAATGCCAAACTCCCTCTGAAGAAATATGCCAAGAAAACCCCAAAAGCCTTAGGGTTGCCATGAGTTTGAAACAATTTGAACGCACACAACAAACATAGTTCTGTGTTGAATAGCAGCACCCTTGAGACAACAGCCCAGAGACTAACAAGTGTTGTTGTTGCTGTGGTGTGCCTTCAAGTGATTTCATGGTGACCCTATCATGGGGTTTTCTTGTTGAAATTTTGTTGAGAGGAGGTTTGCCATTGCCTTCCCTTGAGGATGAGAGAGTGTGACATCTTCAGTGATGCCTCTGAAGAAGTAGATTGAAGTCTATGAAAGCTTATGCTGCCAATTTCTTTCTTTCAGTTAGTCTCAATGGTACTACAGGATCTCTCCTTCCCATTGGTCATTCCTGTTTAGATTAGTCTCAGTAAAGTTAGGGATATATGTTTGTTTTTTGAAATTTTGGTTTGACCAGCTATAAAGAAAATTTGAGTTTAAGCTTTATTCACAGAAGGAAATTTCACAGCTTACTCAGGGGCATGTTTGTGCCCTGGGGGCAAGGTGGAATGTGTGCACAACAGAAGGGGGGGAATGTATTGCATGTCAGGGGTGGCATAGTTTGGCAAATAGTTTATGCTTACTGATGGGATTGCTTTCCTTGTTGAATGGAATCATGCAAGACCACCAGATATTTTGGGACTGCAAATTTCAGCAGCCCTAGCCAACATAGCCCATGGTGAGGAATGCTGGAAGTCACAGTCCAGCAGTATCTGAAGGGCTACATGAATCCTAGCCCTGGTCTAGACTCACTTTCTATCCACTTTCTGTAGCCCTTCATCACTTCTGAATGTTTCCTCACTTGCTGTTCCTCTTGTTTGTTCTTCAGCTCCTTCCCTCTCTCTCTTGTCCTCCCTCCATGTTTCAGACTGTTAAGGGCTTATTAGAAGATATACCCTGTACTTTCTGGACTGGCTTCCATAGAGTAATCTCTAGTGGCTATTCCAATTTGACTTCTGTAATTGGAGTTGTCAAGGACTACCACACATTGGAAGAAAGGGAACTATATATTCTATAGTTATACACAAGACTATTTGTTTCATATATTGGTGCACTTTCTTGGCCTTCTAGACAGTGTTTGACAAATACTGAAATAATGAAAAATAGGATAAAATATGACCTCTCTTTTGGAAAAGCTTTATATTATAAATAGGTGTCTCTGTAATCAGTTTCATTTTTTGTAATTTACTCTCTTTTTAGTTGTGTTTGTAGCACATTACTGTAAAATTAAGGAATAGTTGATGGCTCAGTAATCTTCAGGGATGGCACCTGACATTGTAAAGAGGTATGAATAAAAGAATACCTATAATTGAAAGAAAGCCAAGGCCATTAATAAATGATAATATTAGAACCTAAGAGGTTGGCATGATTTCTGTGTGTGGTTAGTCCCAGGTCCCTTCATTAGCAAGACCTGCTGCTTTTAGGAATACTCAATTAGGAATGTTTTGAAACATACTGCAAGAAACATGGCCACCCACTATGGTATCAGCTAGCCAACTACTTCCCTTGCCAGATACCAGAGATTTGTGTTTGTTAAAAATTCTCTGCTGCTGTGTAAGCTTTAAACAATTTAGTAAAATAAAGCTTTTGATGTAAATAGAAGCACTTGAAACTAATAAGACCTCCTGTAATGTCTTTGAAGGGACTCTAAAGGAGAAGCCCAAGGCATTATGTTGTCTGAGGCATAGTGCAAGATGTTACTTTGTCATATTCTGTGCATGGAAGTGGAAGAAGCTAAAAAGATCAACACACTGGGGATGGGGAACATTCTTCTGCTGTACCTGAAGCAATTGATCTAGATTAAGGAGTGCGAAGTAGGTCACACAACTCACACAAGTGTTCTTTTTGCCAGCTTTGTGTGGCAGCTGGTTGCTTGGATTCAGTATCAGAGATTGTTATGAATGAATGAAAGCATTTATTAAGGTAAACTACTTGCCTGATAGAAAGAGGGGGCTGGACTCTGCCTGCCAGTGTTGGGTGATGGCTTGCATGTCAAGGGAGCACTGAATCTGCTCTGAATTGTATTCCAGAGAGGAATACAACCCAGAGCTATATAAGGAGCTATCCAAGGTGCTGAACCCATTAAGAGAAATAGGACTTGGAAATACAGTTGGCTCTCTGTAGCCACAGATTTTTTATTCAGGAATTTCACCTTCCATGGCTTGAAAATATATATATAAATTCCAAAAACTAACTTTTGATTTTGCCATTCATATAAGGAATATTATTTTACTACTCCACTGTATAGAATGGAATTTGAGCATCCACAGATTTTGGTATCCCCACAGGGTGGTTCTGGAACCAAATTCCACAAATACCAAGGGAACACTCAGTCCCATGGATAGACAAATCAGTCCCATGGATAGTTCCTTTAAAGTTGGACTAAAACCCAGAGTGCATTCATCAGTCCCCTGGCTACAGAAAGTGCTGAGAATATAGGCAAGGAAGTAATTCATCATTCTACAAGTGAGAAAGCAATAGATCAGTCTGTAGTCTGTAGGCAAAGGAAAAGAGCAATCTATAGGGAAGGAAGCAATATATCAGACAAGAGGAAACACATCAGGGAACTCTAACTAAAATAGTTACAGTCATTTTTTATTTCCCAATGCAAGACAGTGGGAGAAGACTGATAATCCAGAGTCTTGTATCTTGATTGGGATTTAGGCTTCAAACCAAAACAGACTGGATTTAGATTGATTTTATCCAAATTAGACCCAGCTGTGAAGCACCAAATCTGGAACCAAAACCAATGAGATGCTTGCATAGCCCTAACTTCTGTTGTATTTCTCAGTTTATTCTAACTGAGATTTATCACTGCTGTGGGCTCTTGGAACTATTTTCTAGAAATGTTAAGTGCACTATTTTATAGTTGAGTAAAAATTTAAGATACTCAGCATGATTTGCTGGCCAATGCATAAAACAGTAAAATGCACAGTTATACAACCCCATAAATTTCAATAGAAGGAAATTGGTTCAAATCTTTATTCTTATGCTTAATTAAGCTATTAGTCAGAGTGCTTTTCATACAGTTAATGTAACAGAAAACTGTATTTCTACTTAGGATACGGACAATTTTTCCAGGGAAGGAACTGATAAAACCACCTCCAAGTAGTCTTTGCCTAAGAAAACCCTATGAAACTCATGGAGTCACCATAAATTGACATATGACTTGAAGGCATACACACACGCACCAGAAGTATATAGGTTAAAAGATTGGATGAAGATAATGATGGATAAAGGAAAATAAAGGAGAAATTGCAAAGTTCAAAAATAACCTGGTTTAATTGTATTCAGTTGGAACAATGGACAAAAAATTGGAACAGGAAAATTAAAGAACTTAGAGAATATACTAAATTTGAACAAATAAATAGGCAAAGAGATAGTATGGAGGAAAATGAAATTTTGAAAGATATTCCAAGTGAAATATATAAATTGTTATCAAAACATAATGAGAAAGAAGAATATCGTAGGACAATATGGGAGGGTGATTTAGCACAAATGATAAATATTCAAGAATGGGGAAAATTTGGAATCAACGTCATTTAAAAAAATTATCTATATGGATAAAAGATGATTTTACTATGAACTAATTTGGAGGTGGTATTTAACACCAGTAAGGTTAAACCATTTAAATAAGAATTATTCAAGGATATGTTGGAGGGGTTGTCAAGAAATTGGTACTTATATTCATATGTGGTGGGGTTGTAGAGCGGTAAAGAAATGTTGGCAATTAGTAATTAAAGAGATAAAAGAGATAACAGAAATTGAGTTAGAAATATGGACAAAGATAGCTTTATTGTCTATATAAAGATGAACTGCACCCAGGCTATGAAGGACTTAATCACAGATTTATTAACAGCAGCAAGACTAATTATAGCAAGAAAAAGGAATGTTCAGGGAGATCTGCAAATACAAAATTGGTATAAAGAAGTATGGCAAATGGCAATTAATGATAAGTTAACATGTGAAATTAAGGTTAAAAAAAGGAATAATGAAGAGGAATGACTTTGAAGCAATATGGAAGATATTTGTACAAAGGGTTTTAGTAAAAGAGGAAGGTGGTTTACCTCCACAGGACAAATTACAATTTTGGAAGGTAGAATAACAGGAAGATATTAGGATCTGGTGATGAGGAGCACTCAATTATAAAGATAAGTTAACTAGTGATAAATTAATAGTATTACACTTTAGTGGAATTATGAATAGTATATGTCTAAAAGAAGATAGAAATAAGAATGAAGATATCAATAATAATTTCATGTGTTTTTTCTAATTATTGGTTTAGTTAATATTAATGGTTTGATATGAAAAAGATTCAGATAAGGTAATTAAGAATGGGTAATTAATGTGGTTTATTACATATTGTATGTGGAATACTATGTATAAGATATTTTTAAATATTATTTTTTGTTATATTATTATTAATAAAATATTTTTTTTTAAAAAAGGAAGCCAATGTCTTGAGTTTGTAAGACCTGAGCAGGGCTGTTGATGACTGGGGATCATGGAAGTCTCTCATTCATAGGCCACTATAATTCAAACCTAATTTCATGGCAAATAATAACAACACTTTTAGTGGAGCCACCAGCCACAAGGTCAAACTCTGGGATCTTTGGATTAGGAGGGAGAGTGATGTTATCTGCCATCACTCCCTCAAGACCTGTTGTTCCCTCTGAGTTTAGTTGTAATCCTTACAACTGGCGGAAAACAGATATTGCCAGAATTAATACCTTCTGTTGAAGTATAAAATGTCTAATCTTAAATGAGCAGTTAAGCATCATTGCCTTTACACAAGACCTGCACCTGATGGAGGTGAAAACTCCTGTTACTGGCTGCTTGATAGATGAACATATCTGCCTCCATTTTCCAGCTCTCTTTGCAGGTATGCTAAAACTAGGGCCAGCACTTCAGCATTTCTCACCATCACATAATTTATTACTATTGGCAGAAGCTGTGCTATAGGAAACCTGATTGCTGGAAAGGCAATAAAGGAATAAACAGATAAATAAGTAAATAGTCCACATGCAGCCCTTTATCAGGAAAAAAGTCCCCTAAAGTGAAATTGTATTCATGTTTACTTACAAGTAAATCCCACTGTATCTAATCTGGCTTTAATGCAGTGGAAAGAAACAGGAAAGCTGCCAGAGTTCATAGACATGAGTAATGCAGTGACTTCAATGCTGTCTATCTTTTAATGCCTATTTGTAACTACATTTTACACCTTCTGGAGAAGATTGAAACTACTAGGATTCTGATACAGATTAGTTTTAGCCAAACTGGATTCTTCATGCCCCTCAGTTTGCCTTTCTAGAATTCACTGTGAAATCTATAGTGGCTGTTTGGATAAGCAAAGAATTCCCATTAAATGTCATCACTGATGTTTAGGGTTCCCAGGTCCTAAGGCTTGGCCTCTCTTCTCTAGTCCTCAGACTAGCAGGGAGGAATTTCAGGATAAGAGCCTTTCATTGAAACACACACACACACATTTGGGCTCACTCTTGTTGGTAGGCTTACATTGGGCCTATTGAGGCAATGAATTCCATAGCAGCTGTTTGAATAAGATAAGAATTCCTACTAACTCCTGCCCCTCATATTTGGGATTCCCTAGTCCCAGGGCTTGGTCTCTTTTCTCTAGGCCTCAGACTGACAATGGACTTTACCTATGTGTTAACTCATAATTCAGCAATTAATTCAGTGGGTCTCCTCTAGGTAGAAGACTTTAGTACAGTGTGTGTGTGCACAGTAGTCTCTCCTAATTTGCGGAGCCCCCCCTTGTGAAAATGGCGACTCGCATATATTTGAGTCCCATAGGAAATAATGGGATGCATGCCCATGGCAGGTGTGCGCAGTGGCATGCGGGCATGCACCGCCATTATATTAATAGGTGCTTGTCCCTCCTGCGCCCTCCAAGGGTGCCCTGCCCACCAAGTGTGGGAGAGAATTGGGGGGGTATGCATAATGACAGCAATGAATAGTAAGGGGAAACATTTTGGGTCTAGCAAAGGTTGGTAGAAGATCCCAGTCCAGGAAAAAGGGCCAATGTGACTCCCATGTTTTTCAGGACCAAACTAGATAACACCATTATGCATGTAATTAGCAACTGTGCAAATGGCTTTTACAAAACTACAGCAACTGAGGAATTTCTTTCTTTCTATATGCTACATCCATATCATACAAATGACAATTTTACACCACAGTCCATCTAGTCCTTAGAGATTGGGCATAGAAGAATGATGATAGAGACTTCAATTTGACAACAAAGGACTAGAGTATAATATTTGAAAACTTTGAGTATTCATTTATTTATGTATTATTAGTTATATTTATAGCCTTCCCTTCAATAAGCAAAGGTGTTGTATTGATTGCATCTGTAGCAATAATGCAGTTTGACACACTTGGTGCTGTAGCTCCCTTCTAAGAAATACTGGGATTTGTAGTTTTACAAAATATTTAGCCCTCTCTGCCAATGTATGCTGGTGCCACACAAAACTACAAATCTCACAATTCTGTATGATGGAGCCATGACACTTAAAGTGGTGTCAAACTGCATTATTTCTGCATTGTAGATGCATCCCTGGACTCTTGTCCTTCCAATTCATCCTCACAATACCCCTGGGTGCAGTCCAAAATTACTATTGACTGGGTAGGGTCCTGAACCCAGATCTCCCAAATTCTAGGTGAGCATTATTCCCTACCACACCTTGCTGGGTCTTCTGTATCTTCCACAGCCACCTTGCATATCAGATTAATCTCATGAATAATATGCTGTAAAGCTGAACATTAAGTTTCCCATTTCCTCCTAATATCCCTGTCAATGCACCATTCACAATGAACAAGAGCATAAGGTTAACAGGCAGTTTGGCTACAACACATCATTACAGCTCCTTGAATGTGCTCTGAGGCTCAGGAAAGCTGTGGTTTATGCTTGTCTTTATTAGGATCTAACCGAATTCTTACATTTGTTCATAACCTTTTGTCCCCAAAAGCAGATCTTATTATATAAAGAAAAGGGCTGCTGAAGAATGAATGTACCTTGCACGAAATCAAACCTGGCATGGGCTTCAACTGGGGGAAATACAGTTATTAGTAATATGCAGGGCTCTGTAACAAAATATAATATGCAGGGCTCTGTAACATCTGGAATGCTTCTGTGCAGGGTCTGATCCACTCTATTTTGATTCTTCCTTGAACTGTAGAGTCCAATGGCTTCCATGTCAGGGATATAGAAAATTCAATCTGAGTTTTATCACAGACTTTAAAGGAATTATCTAAGTTGCTGAAACTATTTTGGAAACAGGGTTCAGCCCTTTAAAGTTTGGAATAAAACCCAGAGCAGATTCACCAAAACCCCTGACATGGAAGCCACTGGAAGCCAAAGCACTCACAGTGTTCCTCTCCCATTCTAGATGTTATCGACCCCTCATGTCCACTGATCATGGTCTGTGCTCTTTGACCTATTCGGTTTACTATTTTGGGGCTTGTGGACCCTTCTGGTAGACACACCGGGGACCATTCCTAGCTACATTCCATAATTTGGTTCCTCCACTGATATCTATGAACAGCTGTCTATTCCTTCCCTAGGGACATTTTAAAATTGCTTCTCTGTATGAGCTAGATTCTGTTTGTGCAGATAAAGGCAGCTTGCAAAAGAACAGTTCAGTAAAACCTTCTCATCATCCTGAGCTCCTAGTGGCTCCTTTCTACTTGTGCTATAGCAAATAGAATAAATTATGCAAAATAAGTAGCAAAATGCAAATGTAGTTAATTTGCACAATGTGATTGTACTAAAGAATGCTGTTTTTCTTGAATCATCTTTTTGCAGAAATCTGATTTCTGTCTGTCTGTCTTTCCATCTTTCTTTCTTTCATCACAAAGTTTGCATAATTATGTTTTATGCTGCTGCTGCTACTGTTGTTGTTGTGTGCCTTCAAGTCATTTCTGACTTCTGGAGACCCTAAGGCAATCCTATCACAGGGTTTTCTTGGCAAGATCTGTTCAGAGGGTATTTGCCATTGCCTTCTCCTTAGGCTGAGAGCATGTGTCTTCACATAGGTCACCCAGTGGGTTTCATGGCCAAGCCAGATATTGAACCCTGGTCTCTAGAGTCAAAGTTCAACACTCAAGCCACTACACATAATATAGTATATGCTTATAATCTATCTTGAACCACTCAGACTCAAAAAGATTGCATTTCTGTGTTTTTGTTCCACAAAGGTGTTCTGTTTCGATGTTAATCTGTGACTTGGCGGGGGGGAGGGCGGTTGGATGGAAGTTCTCATTTTAATATATATTTCAGTAAACATTTTGAACATTTCTCAAACTACAGCGCACCCACACCAACTGTGGGCTTGACATCCGTGGTTTGAACTTCTGTGAATGGCAAGCCCCGGCTTTTTCAGTGGGTGCATGCCCATTGAAAAGAATGGCACTTAAGGTCCCATGTTTTTTGCTATTCACGGGGTGTGTGTGTCTGGAATGGATCCCCTGCAGACAGCAAGGGTGCACTGTACTAATTTCTACATCTGTTTTTTTCCCTCAGAGTATGCATTTTAATGCATATTTTAAACTAAAATATCCATGATGATGCATTTTTTCCTGCAAGAACTTGTGTTAGAACATTTGTAAAATTGTGCGAAATAGCTATGTTCTCATAGCTATGTTCAGAGTTACATGTTAGAGATTCAGATGAGTTGTAATTATACTGAAGCTTGTAAATGTCAGATTCTTCAACCATCTTTTGATGCCTTTTCCATTTTTGCTTATATGCTAATGTGTGTTTGAGGCTGATTAAACAGGAAAGAAATTTGGGGGGGGGGGTTGCCTCAAAAATGCATAACCTGGTGAAAATGTTGAGCCAGTGAATAGCTGTTGTAAAAACAACAACAAGGCAAATACCTTATTGGACATAACTAGAAAATGGACTGGAAATAAAACTACCAATATTATACTGGTATATACCCTATATAAATCTATGGTGTTACTACACTTGGAAAGTTACTGTGTACAGCTCTGCCCCCCTTTCAAACTACACAGTTATAGCACTTTGATACTGCTTTTATTGGCTACAAAGCCTGGGAGTTGCAGTTTCATGAGATGTTCACATTTCTCTGCCAGGGAGCCCTATTACCTCATCAAATTATGATTTCCAGGGTTCCTTAAGATGCAGTCATTGCAGTTAAAGTGATATTGCACTGTTTTAATTGTATAGTGTGAAAGGACCCCTGGTTCCCACACCTGAAAGGGAAGAAAAGAGCATCCAGAATGGTTAAGGGAATGGAGCACTATCGCTATGAGGAAAGGCTCCAATGCAGTGGCATCATTAAGGTTGTCATCACCTGGTGCACTAACTCATAGGCCTTGTTCCCACTAGGATTTAACCCAAATTGCTGATCGGGTTATATTAACGCCACTGCCACTTGAAACCAGTTCCAGTCCTACTGTGCTCAGTTTAAAGCGCGCTGAAGTGAGGCAAACACAAAAGAACCGCTCTTTCCTGACACTAGTTTTTGGACTGTTCTTTTGAAAAGACCTGAATCTGGTCTGTGTTCAATAAGCGGGAACAATGGGTCAGATTCACTTCAGGGGTTGCACCAGTTCTTGCCGGCTTCTGGTTTAAGCCCAGGTGATATGGGGGCTGCGCTGGCTCTTGCTGGCTTCTTCAAACCAGCCCCTCCTCTAGTTGTTGTTATTGTTGGGTGCCTTCAAGTTCTCTTCATGGCAGCTGTTCTCCTCAAGCGTGAATGACAAAAGGGGATTAAAAGGGGAATAAATGGCCCCGGAGAGATTCGGTCACAAAATAACCTGGGAATGAGTCCATAGTTTCACTCTCCCCATTGCCCTCCTCCCATACCATGCCATACAGAATCTTTAGTAATGTTTTTTTTTACTGTTAGTCATAAATTGTAATTTCCATATATCATTTAATGGCAATAGTTGTGACATAAACATCTAGTAAACTAAATTTTTTAATTACAGTATTATACACACAACCTACATGTATTTACATGTACATAGTTTCATCTGGTTAAAGTGAAAATTTGGTTAGATGTGATGTTTTTAAAGAAAAATTAAAAACAAAAAATTAAAAGTTAAAAATATTTTAAAAATAATTTAAACTTTTAAAAAATTAAAGCTTCTCGTTCCTCCTCCCACTGAACCTTGCCACTCTCATAACATTTCTTCAGCATTTTAAAGGGATGCAGATGCACAAAACAGCCCATTTCTGCTAAAAGGCAGATGTTTGGGGACCAGTGGTGTCACCTAGTGCATCCTGAACCCTACACTTTCCTGATGACAGCCCTGCTCCAATGTTTTGTCTTGTTTACTTTACAAAAATTGGCAAGTAAGCAAGAACATGGTAGAGGAACATGAAGTATACATGGTGAAGAGAAAATGGATCATCTTTTGTACTAAATGAATCACACTTTTATACTAAAACCTGGTGTCATCCACTGAAGCTGAAGGCTGGAGGTTTCAGGGCAGGCAAAAACAAGAACGTCTTCACACAGTGCACTGCTGAACCGTAAAATTCACAGTTGCAAATTGGTGGTTGACAAGTTGGACAAGTTTAAAAGAGGAGTGGAAAAATTCATGCAAGATGAGTGCCAGTGGCTAGTCATGACAGCTATGTCTGACCACCAATATCAGAGGCAGTACGCTTCTAAATATCAGTTACTAAGGAAATAAGGATTTTGATAAAGGTTTTCTAACTTGCAAGCTAGTTGGAATAAACCTCTCCTTTTGCACTAAGCCTTTCCCTGCAGGAAACCCATCCTTCAACTAT
>CM034701.1:273558832-273576260 GCA_020142125.1 Phrynosoma platyrhinos | reverse complement strand
TTGGGGAAGAAAAAGTGCATCTTATATGGCGAAAAATATGGTAACATTGATGTGACTGGTTGCTGTGATATTTAAGGGGTGCTGCCAGCTAGTATGTACCCAGTTTGGAGCCGCAATATTCACCTCATAAAGAATACATATTAGTGAAAGTTGTGCCAGTCTGTATCATAAAATAATCCAATTTTAGGTATATACACCTTTTTTTCATAAAGATTTTTTGGATTCCTTTGTAATTTATTATTTTTGTTTCCTGCCTTATGTAGTATAAGGAAAGATGGGATATTCATTTTTCAGTAAACAGATGTTGGTCATATTCACACTTTATAATCTTTTGTGGACACCTAAAAAAGGCAGTACATGAATGACCTCGAATTGTAGTTAGATAATCGCTGCAGGTTTCTACTTTTCTTTTCTTTTAAAGCTAGCTATTTCATATTGATGGAAAACTGCAAGGTGTGACCAGAGTTGCACTAAACTGTCTAGTATTTGATAACTTGTATCTGTTACTGAAAATAAATGTTTGCTCTTGTGTAGCATCTCATTCTTGGTAGGGTATTTCCATGGTTTCCAGCCATGGTCAAAGCATCCTGTCCTAGCAGGATTTGCTACTGCAGCAAGCCTTAGCATTATCCTGGAAGGTCATTTCCCACATAAAATTATGGCTGTTTTCAATGAGGTTCTTCACATTTATTCAAGAATTTTGATCTTGACCAGTGGCTTGCATTTATTGTTCTTTTTTACTCTGAAAAAGAGGTGCATAGAAGTCCAAAAATGCCACTGCACAAACTGCTTATTCTTCTCAGACCAGAAAGATATGGTCCTTCAGTGAGATGTGGGGAAAGTTGCTGACTGAGAAACACAAATCAAAGTCCCAAGTATGGAATCTTCCAGAATTTGTTTCGTATGACAACCTAAGATGGGTTCATTGAGGGGAAACTAGGGCCTGATTTCATGGTAGCAGTAACTAAGGCAACAAGATGATCTTTGTTCACATAGCTAGGGGAATTTCATCTGATTTCACAACTTCATTTTATAATCTTATATACGAGGGGGTATTTAATTATCACCTTCAAAAAAATTTCACAGAAAGTTTGTTTTGATTTGTAGTTGTTAACTTATCTCTACATAGTCACCATCCAGATTTACACATTTTTCCCAGTGTTTCTTGACCCTCTGAATACCGTTATTATAGAAGTCTTCAGATTGCGCCTGAAACCGCTCTTCCACTGACCCTGCAATGGATTTTTCATTTTTGGGAATAGTAAAAGTCACTTGATGATGATGACACTGACAAAATTTCATCAATATATCATAATAACTTCTGGATGATAATTATTGCTTTACGATAGCCCTTCGTATCTCTCCATCTCACACTTTAGTCACTTTTGGCACAACCTGTAATAAAAATAAAGGACACAGTGAGCTGATTTTCTCCACATCAGGCGCTTAGGGACCAATGATGACACAGACAAAATTTCATCAATATACCATAATAACTTCCAGGTGATAATTATTACTTTACGATACCCACTCATAGCTCTATTTTCATCATGGGGTATTTTATTTTTAATGGGACACAAGGACTGTATCTGTACAAAATATCAGGCTATTGAAGCTGTATTTTTAACTACCAAGGAAGGGGTGTATACTATGATCCAGTTTAAAGACAGTCGGTGTGGAGAGAAGGCAGAGTTTGGCCAGCCCTAGCAACATCCTATAAGGATGGTGCAGGCTCCAGTCAATCAGATTCAAGTTAGAGAGGGGATGAAATGACAGTTAGAATCAGTTAGTGCCAGTTGAAGCTGAGGTTGCAGTTGAAGTGGAGGGTGAGGTTAATGTTGAAGTTAGAGTTGGGGTCTGATAGAAAGGGACTATGTGGACAGGAGGGTTGCTGTTATAAAGTATCTGGAGAGGTACAAATAGCCTTGGTGGCTGGTATAAAAATAGGTAGTAAAGAGTTCCCAGAGAAGGACAGAGAAGGTCCTGGTTAGTGAAGAAGTCTATTGATTCTAAAGAGTGAAATTTGATCTGGAGTTAATGCAACTGTAACCAAGGGGCTAAATAGACCGGCATAAAGAGCCGGCCTGGGGGCAAGTGGAGGCATGGTGACTGCACGCCGGCTGCCCAGACTCTGCCCTCATGCTGGCTTCATGCCACATGCCCCATTGCACAGTGGGAGGCATAGGGCACTCCCTTGGCATAGCGTCCACACACATGGCACCAATGAGTGCTGACAGCTCTAAAAAGAAGCAGCATTTGCCAGCTCTTTTCTGAGTGGCAAAGCACTAGATCGGGGCCACGGCATGCGGTTGCCATGATCCTGATCCAGAAAGCAAAGGGGTGGTTTACTATCGCCCCTCTCGGGCAATCTGTACAGCTCCCAAGTGTAACAAGTAAAGCAAAACTAAGACATATTTACCATCTCATAATAAAGATATGTTGTTCAAGATAACTTTTAAATAAACTTTTAACCCTGTTTGAATACAGGCTTGTCTGACGTTTCAATAAGTTAAGGAAACACACTACCAAAACAACATTTAGGGTTAAGTCCCTTAGAGAGGTAAAATAGTTAATCATTTTCACAGATAAGTAGCAGGTGTGATAAAAAAAAGCCCATGATGCTGCCACCACAGAAAAGCAATTAAAGAGAATAAAGTGGTTGTCACAGTCAGCCCTCCATATCCATGAATTATGTATCCACAGATTCCTCCATCAATGGCTTGAAATGTTTTGAATTTTTTTCCAAAAAATTTTTTTTCCTTGATTTTGCTGTTGTATATAAGGGATACCATTTTACTATGCCATTGTATATAATTGGACTTGGCTGAGGGGCCTTGGACTAACTACAAGAATTGGCTGAGAATTTGAATACCGATTAACTCTATTGCAAGTACTGACTGTGGACTCATTGGAGTATAAGTTCTGTGACAATTTTGTCTCAGTTCCACAGGTACATTCAGACCTGGTTACCAGTTGCACTCGAGGGTCCAGTCCATGACATCAGGCCAGGAGATTTCGTGTAGAAACAGGAGCCATTACAGCCCACTTGGTCGGGTCCAAAGACAGTGCTGCTAATTTTGGATGATGATTTGAAAGTCCAAGGGAATTCCAGTTGGATCCATTACAACAAAGTAAAGAAAGTCAAGGACAATGAGATCACCCCAGTCAGTCCAGAAGCTGACCAGGGGAAGCTGGATGACAGAAACAAGAAGAACTACAAGGCCCATCAGCAGGTGCAAGGAAGGAGTGAAACATGGAACATCTTGAAGGACTGAAATATTTTTCAAAAGGCAAACTTGAGAGGTTTGCTCTTTGAATGTTGTAGATCTATGGGATTGGCTTTGTCACCCTAAACTTTAGACAGGCCCTTCAGAGTGAGGATTTGTGCCCAGCATGCCAGAATCCCAATTCACATGCTGAGAGAGAGATTCTTTATGGCACTTTATTAAATCTTGCAAGACTGAGTACACACAGCTTAGCAGCAAATCACGTGCCCTCCCATTACTGGTGAGAACAGCATTCTTATACAGTTTTACAATTATATTTATGACATCAGAGCAAACTGTGATTGAAAGATAGCGTTTTACATACAACATAACATAGTCTAAGCTTGTGGACACTGCATGGACAGTGACTCATAATTGGTTGCTCAAGCTTTGCTTACTATACCACATATGTTTTTTGCTTATGCATGGCAAAACTGAATTCATCTATTGTCTATTCACCCTTCAGAACATGTTATCTGTTGTAGCTGTACTCCCTAAGTTCCCAGGAAAGGAATGTCAAATGCTACCTCAAAGAACCAGGCCTTAAGGCTCCCGGTTTCTGCTTGCTTGTTTTGCCTTTGCCTTGAACCTACTGTAAGGTTTCAGCCTACTTTCTGTCTTTTGGGCTATCGCTATAATGTTACTTAATCACTGAACTATATGTTTTGGACCTTGAACTAATATGATATATATCACCTTATAATAAAGAACACTGTATTTCATGGAATTTGTATGATTTTTGTTGTGATAGAATAAGACTAATTTTGTAAGCATACTGCTATAGAAAGCTCATATTTGATGATTTTATGTAAAAGAAGTATGTTTCACCACAACATGGAAGGAACGAGGGGATATGACACAAACAATATGGCTGGTCAAGTTTTCAGTTCTCATATTTTCCCAACCACCTAATACTAAATGGTGATATATATTACTGTCAGTTGCAAACCCAGCTAGTCTCTTTCTTCAGTGAAGTTCTCTGTAGCAAGGAAAGAAAACAAAAGGTAGATCCAGCTTATATTCTACCACCAGGAGCGTTCCCTAAGCAAAGTTTGGCTTGGAATGCTCCTGCTGGTGGAAAAGAAGCAGGATGATCTCAGTTTATTCTCCCTTGCCATGTGGTCCTCAGCATTGCCTCCCCTAGTATTCCAGAGACTCTTCCAAACCTTTGCAGCAAATATGGGAGACCACAGGACAGTGTCAGGGATTAGAGAACTGCAAGAGTTAGGGGGCTTTCTCCATTACAGTACAGATATTCTACTGCTGGAGGGGTGGCTTCACACAATCATGGGACCTATGCAGGAACAAGCATTTTAGAAGGGTTTTCATAATCTGCCACAGAATTTTGGTGACAAAACCTCTTAAAACAAGCACATCCTGTTTATTTTTAAGCAATACCTCTGTTCCTGCTGAATTTTGGCCATGGTGGCTTAGGCATGGGGAAGGGTGATGCCACCAGAACACTTTGAAGTTGCCCTCTTCTTTTTTGGCTGGATCGGAGGCTTCCACAGATGGAAGGGTTCATATCTTTGGGAAGAAGATACTGGACCCAGACCACTGTTTTTCAGAGGAAGAATAATTCAGAATAGCAGTTACAGATTCAGAACCTAGAGTTACAGGTCTGTAACTGCTCTGTATTCAGTAAGATTACATAGTCTGTTGTTAACCCGCACAGTTCACCTTAAGAGCCAGCTGTCAAATCAGGCAAAGGAAGTCCATTTAGCTGGACACTTTCACCCACTCCCAGCAATGAATGAGCCTGTGACCATCAGAAGCAGGGACCCTGTCTGAAGTCCTTGTTGCAGCCTTGTTCACTGGTGGAAGTGGGGTGAAAATGTTTTCCTCCTTGTGCCCCGATTGCCAGCTGACTAGTTGTTAAGGTGGGTGGGGGCAGGTAGGCCAGGAAACTTTACTTAGCTATGTCTCCTTAACTAAGTAGCTGATCTAAGATTCCAGCAAAAGTCCTTCACATACAACTTTGTGTAATGCTAACTTGCCAAAAGAATTCATCCTGAGCTACATCTTTAAAAAATACAGCCTTTCCCATTTACCAAATAAATAAATAAATAAATACAGTTTAATAAACTCAGTCTCAATGCAATAGATAACGGGCACTGGTGTTGCTGTGGTATATTTCAAGAAATGTTCACAGAACAGTCTAATTTATTAAAGCTTCTGATATAAAATGCTATAATTAAGGAAGAGTAAGCAGCGGGGGGGGGTTTCAACATTTTGGGAGTAGAGATGAACAGACACATAAAGGGAGACAGAAGAAATGACTCTCACAGAGCATTTGATGTCTACAAAAATAAGAGGTATCTTTTCATTGACATAATTTTTAAAAATAATGGAAGTTTCTTTACCATAACCAATGGTGTAATGCAGCCGATACTTGGATGGTCCAAGTCTCTGGTCATACTGATTAGCAAGAACTATGATATCAGCTGTGACCACCTGCTGTATATTCCCCTGCTTTCTCTGAGTTTAGCTGCAGTCCCCATATTACCCGGAGGGGAAATTGGTTTTCCCAGAAATGATTAACAGTACTGTTGTAAGTTATCACTGTTGACTACCAAAGTCAAATTCAGATCAGGTTTTATGTACAGCTCATTGGAGGGAATGCAGGATTTATAGATGAAGATAGAAACACCACTGCACTTGCTATATGTAATATATGATGGTAATCAGTGGGCAACAATTTTCCTTCCTCTACATTTTTCGGTAAATTGATTGATTCACAATTCTTGGACTAATATCCTTCTCTTGCTTCAAAAGGTGTGTGTATGATGATGATAGCTTCTAGGTGATAGTTTCACCTTTCTAGGGCAGGTTCGCCAGCTATCCTTTGAGTGCTGGATGCTGGGGCAATTGCATTTGCTGATGCTGGTATTGAGAGGGGAAGGAGGGAGGAGCCGGTGGGAGTGGCACTTTCTGGAGGCAATTGCTGGTACTAACACCAGGAGGGGAGAGGAGGAAGTGCTGGCGAGAGTGGCACTTTTTGGAAGCTGGGCTTTGGTTGAGCCTCGAGTGGTGGACTTCGCAACAATTGCACTTGTTGACATCTGCACTGGATGGGGAGAAGGGGAGGTGCCAGTGAGAGTGATACCTTCCAATAGCCGGTCTGTCTAGGAGGGAGATTATTGATATAGGCGCCAGCCATGGCAAGTCAATTGGAGTAGTGTGGGGCAAGGGGAGATATAGCGTTAACAGGGTGGGGATGAAATACAAGGGAAGACCAGATCGCTACTTGAAATCTATCCTGTCTTCCTCTCATCCTGTTAGCCCAAAAGAACTGAGGGTCATCCCAATTATACCACAGACCCTTACCTTGCTCCTTTGCAATGCCAGGTCTGTGAGAAACAAATCCCATATAATCTATGATTTGTTAGAAAAGGAGAATGCCAACCTGGCTTGATTTATGGAAACCTGGCTGGGAGAGGATAGTAGTGTGACCTAGGTTAAGGCTCTCCCAGCTGGATATACTGTCAAGGAGCAGGTTAGGGAAAGTGGTTGAGGGAGACAAGCTGGCTTGGTCCATAAAAGCACTATCACTTTGACCGGGAAACCTATCCGGAAAATGAATCACATTGAGTGTATTTACTTGAAGGCAAGGGACAGTCTGGGGATTCTGTTAGTTTACCATCCACCCCGTTGCTTAATAGACTCCCTGGCTGAGCTGACACAGCTGGTGTTGGAGTCTCCTAGGCTTCTTGTTCTGGGGGACCTCAACATCCCCTTGGAGTCTGGCTCATTAGATTTAAAAGGTGAAGCTTGGGAGTTCATGACTTCCAAGACAGCCATGGGCCTGTCCCAACTAGTCTTGGGTCCAACACATTGTGCTGGTAATACACTCGATGTGGTCTTTAGTACAGATCAGGAATATCCATGGGCTGAGGTAATCCAGACTTCTGCCCTGTCATTTCCTGGTCAAGGTGAGACTGAAGGCTACTACCCATATTCCGCTTGGGGGTGGAAGACCCATTAAAATGGTCCACACTTGAAGGCTGATGGAACCCAAAAGGTTCCAGGAAGCCTTGGAGGGTTTTATGGTTGGAAACGACGGCAATTCTGTCAAAGCCATGGTTGATACTTGGAATAACGATCTTACCAGTGTTATAGACATTATTGCTCTTGAGTGTCCTTTTCAAAAAACCTTGATACACAGGAAATCTTCGCCAAATGAAGCGGGCTGTACAATGACTAGAGCACCGCTGTTGGAAACATCAACATTTATCTGAAAAGATACGTCATAGGATCATGTTAGATTCTTACCGAGTGGCAATAGATGCAGCAAAGAATTCTTTCTATGCTGTATGTATTGCATCTGCAAAGTCTCGTCCAGCAGAGCTGTTCAGGGTGGTTAAAGAATTAACTCAACTACCTCCCACCCTGAACCCAATGTTGAGTTTTTTGTAGATAAAATCTCTCAGATAAGGGTTGATCTGGATGCGGGCATTATAACAGAACCAATAAGAGAGGTGTCCAGAGACTCTGTGGACTGTGTTAAACTGGATCATTTTGAGTTTGTTAATACTGATGAAGTGGACAAGCTTCTTGGAAGTGTAAGGAAGACAACATGCCCTCTTGATCCTTGCCCACCATGGGTGACCGTCCAGGGAGGTGATGCAGTAAAAATATTATTACAACTTATAATTAATGCATTCCTCAGGGAGGGGGAATTTCCATCTAGTTTGAAACTAGTGGCGGTTAAACCACTCTTGAAAAAACCCTCCCTTGATCCCTTGATGAAAAATAATTACAGGCTGGTCTCCCTTCTACCATTCTTGGGTACGGTGATTGAGAGGGCAGTTGCCTTCTAGCTCCAAGTTGACTTGGAAGAAGCAGATTATCTGGACCCATTTCAAACCGGCTTCAGGGTGGGATACGGAGTTGAGACTGCCATGGTTGCCTTAGTCGATGATCTCCGTCTGGGCATCGACAGGGGAAGTGTGACCTTGTTGGGGCTCTTGGACATCTCAGAGGCATTCAATACCATAGACCATGGTATCTTTCTGGAATGCCTGAGGGAGTTAGGCATTGGGGGCACTGTGCTTCAGTGGCTCCGGTCCTACTTCTCGGACAGATTCCAGATGGTGATGCTGGTGGATAGTAGCTCTTCTAAAAGAGAGCTGACATCTGTGTCCCTCAGGGCACCTTTCTATCCCCCATGCTGTTTAACATTTACATGAAGCCACTGGGTGAGATCATCTGGACACATGAGACATGGTGTTATCAGTACGCTGATGATACCCAGTTATGTTTCTCTATGTCTCTGACTGTTGCAATGACTAAGGATGGCATTGCTCCTCTGCATGCCTGTCTTGAGTTGGTAATGGGCTGGATGAGGGAAAACAAACTCAAGCTGAATCCAGAGAAAAGAGAGTTACTCGTGATAGGTACCCCAAGTTTGAGAAGGGAGCTTTGCCAACCAGTCTTGGATGGGGTCACACTTCTCCTAAAGGACAAAATACACAATTTGGGAGTAGTCCTGGACTCATCTCTACAGCTGTCATCTCAAGTGGATGCGATGACCAGGAATGCTTGGTATCAACTTCGGTTGATCCACCAACTGTGTCCCTACCTGGACTGAAAGGACCTTAAAGCAGTAGTACTTGTCCTGGTAATCTCTTGTTTGGATTTGTGTAATGCGCTCTAAATGGGGCTACTTCTGTACCAAGTTTGGAAGCTTCAATTGGTTCAAAATGTGGCAGCCAGACTGGTCACCGGAACATCTAGGTCTCACCATATAACAGCTGTTTTAAAATCTCTTCATTGGCTGCCGATTAGCTTCCAGGTGCAGTACAAAATGTTGGTTATTACCTTTAAAGCCCTACTTGGCTTGGATCCGAGTTACTTGAAGGAATGCCTCTCCCCACATAATCCGCCCCGCACTCTCAGAACATCTGGGAAGAACTTATTAGATCATTATAAAACTAGATTGAGTTCTACTTCCCAAAGATTGTTCACGGCTGCACCCCCAAGTTATGTTATGGAACAGCTTACCAGAAAAGATCTGTGTTATCACTACTATAGACGCCTTTAAGAAGGCACTTAAAATTGACCTCTTCTGGCAGGCCTATCCATCTGATCTCCCTAGCGAATCTCTATAGTACTACTTTAAAACTGACTTTTTGGGTACTGACAATGACTGGCTAGTTTATTTTATTTTATTTTATTTTATTTGTCCTATTTCATTGATTTTATTTATGCTCTGATTGTACTGATTTTACTGATTGTATTTTGTACACTATTGCATATTTTATTGTCTAATCCCGCCTTGATCCATAAGGAGAGGCAGGAAATATAAATAATAATAATAATAATAATAATAATAATAATAATAATAATAATAATAATTGTTATTCTGTGGCAAATGAAATGTTTTATGGTAATGTGGTACATTAACACATGTGGACTTTGGTTTATTTGTTGCTTAATCTTCTAGGGAGAAACTATAAAGTTTTTTCCCCATTCTAGATAGTCTCTTCTAGTTGTAAAAGTCCTTTAATATCCTTTAGCCAGCAAAATGAGAAGAAATTGGAGATTGTGTTTTGTTTGTAATAAGCACATTTTAAGAAATCTGCTCAGTGGGACCTAGCAACAGTTGTTTACAATGAAGCACCACTTTATGCTCTATATACAAACATAAAAATCCATTCCACCATAAAACTCATGCTTATAACAGTAGATGCAGATATTATGGTTGTCAAGAAACACAATAAATATAAATATGCCAAGCTTTGAGTGTTGGACTATGACTCTGCTTGGTCATGAAACCCACTGAGGCAAGTCAGCCTCAGGAGAAGGCAATGGCAAACATCCTCTGAACAAATCTTGCTAAGAAAACCCATGATAGAGTTACCATAAGTCAGAAATGACCAGAAGACACACAACAACAACAACAGAAACAGCAGCAACAGCTTTTACTGCAACAAATAAGTTGCAAGCAAAATCAAGATCTGTTCATGTGCATGAAAAGTTCCTGATTTCTATACCTTTGGGGTGGTGGTAGTCAGAAGCATGTTTCAAAAGCCATCCTCAAAACTTAGATTTATTATCTGATATGAACAGTCACCATTAATCCTGTGCTCCCTTTATTTCAGTTGCTTTTGAAATGTCTCAGTTTTTCTCTCCCCTTTCCACTTTCCTTTTTTGTTCTAGGCTTACTTCCATTGGTACAAACTAAAGCCCTCTACAGACTGGCCAAAAGGCTGGCCTGGGGGTTAAGTCGGGGCATGGCAACTGCTCGCCAGCTGCTGGACTCCGCTCTGATGTCGCACCAGGTGACACCACAGATGGGGGGGGTGACACCCAGTTGGTCCCCTGCCCCCCATGGGAGCTTTGTGGGGCCTTGGGCCCACTCTCTGGGCCTTCCTGGGCCTTGGGCCTGCTTTCTGCGTCTTCCCAGTGCCACAGGCCTGCTCCCTGGGGCTGTACGCATGATTTTCTAGTATGTACATGAGTATGCGTTCCCATGTGGCCTCCACACTAGAAGTTCCACCCTCATAAGTCCCCAGATTCCCTGTTTCAAAGTTCCACTAAATCTCTCATATTTCCCAATAACTCTGTGTATTGGTGTAGAGACATCTAAAGCTTTTTCCCCCCCACTAATTGACTGTACAGACCAGCTAAAAGGGCCAGCATTGGGGTGGAATGGGGATGTGAGGGCCAAATACCACATGCCTCGACTCTGCCCCAATTCACTGTCACGCTGCCTGTCTGACCAGATGGCGGGTGGCGTGAGAATGGTCCTGCAGCACAGCATTTATACACACTGTGCCAAAGAAACAGAGAAAAACCACTGCTGCGATGGCAAGGGCAGCTTTTTGCCAGCTCAAAAAGGAGTGGCATTTTGCTTCTTTTTGAGCCAGCAAGGGGTCATGGCATGTGGTTGCCACGGCTCCAATCCAGCAAGCCAGGGGACAGCATTAAGCTGCCCCTTATCTGCTGTCTGTTCACCCCAGTTAAAAAGCTTTCTTCACTTTTATTTCACTGAGAATTTTACTATGGGCCTTTACAGACTGCCAGAAATAATGCAACTTGAGTTCACTTTAACTGCCCTGGCTCAGTGCTAGGGAATTATGGGAACTGTAGTTTATTATGGCACCAGGGCTCTCTGACAGAGAAGGCTAAATACCTAAAAAAACTACAGTTCCCATGATTCCCTAGCACTGAACCAGGGCAGTTAAAGTGGACTCAAACTGCATTATTTCTGGCAATCTGTAAAGGCCCTATGGTTCCCATTTCTCCTTCAGCTTCTCCTTTTCTAGAATTAATGTCCTTGTATTTAGAGCTTACTTTTGCACAGATGTTTGAAATAGCATATCCAATCCTCTGAGTTTTTAGTTTAAATCCCTCTTGATCAGATTTGCCATATTTTTGCCAAAGACATACTTCCCAGTCTTTGTGAGATACAACCCATATATCTAAAAACTGCAGCCAAACCTCTCTCATCAACACCATCTGCATTGCTTGTCATTCATTTGCAGTATCTTCCTGTCAATATGTGGTCTTCTCTCTTTCACTGGTAGGACTGGTGAGAATACTACCTACACCCTTAACCTTCCTTTGCAGGACTTTATAGTCTGAGGTGTTCTGGTCAAAAGTGTCTTTTGCATTGTTTTTGGTGCCCACATGAATAGGAAGAAAGGGGTACTGGTCTGTGTTAGTGATGAGCTTTGATAAGTTGTCAACCCCAAATGCGTGTGCCAGGGAGGCAGTTCACTTCCTAAGTCATCTTGTTAGGCTGGCACAGGTGTTCCTCTCTACCTCTGGGCAATAGGTCCCCTACCACCAGTATGAAGACACACCCAACTAAAGGTGGTGGCAAATATGGGTGTGCAATGCTAGTACCCTGGTGAGATCAAACTCTTTTACCCAAAAAGGCTCCAAAGCTGAATGTAAAGTCCAAAAGGGGGAAATTTACTCTGAAGAACAAAAGAAAAAGGTTTCTCCTCCCCAGCTCTAACAGGCTTAAAATAAAAGGTACTTTACAGTTTAGGTTTCTGCAATCTTCAGTGTTGTCATCTCTCTGGATTTGATCTTGGTTTGAACTCCTTCTCAATGAAGCTGGCTAATGTGGCAACTGAATTGGCTAAATGGTAACTGAATTGGCTAAATAGTAAATAAATTGGCTGAATGGTAAATAAATTGGCTAAATGGTAAATAAATTGGCTGAGTGGTAAATAAATTGGCTAAATGGTGTAAGAAATGCCCTTTCCCTCTGTCTGAGCCTGTTTGCCACCAAACAGATAAAGCCAAGCCTGCCTAAGAAAAACTAAAAATCCCAAGCTGAAGCAGAGCTTGCTGGGAAGGGGCAAACCAAAAACTAGAAAAATACGGGGATTCTTACAGCTCCTCCCACAAACTAATACAGTGGAATATTCCTATGCTCAAACTGAACTGAAAATAAAGGAAAATGCAGGGGAGAATTTAAACAGTCCAGGCTGGACATCACAACCAGCATCTTCCTTTTCTTCTTGCTGCAGTTAATGATTAAGTTGATTCATTCCTTAGCTGTAGTTGTAGCATCTCTTGTTGCTGGTCTCCTGTTTGGGCATCTTCACCATCATTATCTTCAGGAAGATGTAGGGAGTGATGGTTGCTTAGCTGGAGTAGTTCTGAAGGCCTAGTGAATGGTCTGCTAGTGACTGTCCTCCAGGGTGCTTCCTCTATATTAAAGTCACCTTCATTTTCCTTGGCAGTTTCTTCCTGTTGATTCTGTAAAATCAATTCTCCCTCTGTTCTCTCTAGGAAGTTCTTGTGTTCTCTGATGCATTAAAAAGTGTCAATACATTGTTGAAGTGTACCGACCTTCTCTTTCAAAAGAGTCACTAGTTTGTACTTGCTGAAAGGGTAGCCAGAGAGGTTTTAGAGCAATAAAACACACATTGCACAAACACTGCAGCATATGACTACAGATCCTTTTGCCTCCATCTCTGCAGTTAATTTCCCCCTCTTTTAGATTGTAGTATGTCTTGGAATATAACTGCACATTGTTACCCAAAGAGTCCCAGAAGGGGAACCACAAATTAATGCATTTATAGCGGAATTTTAACAATAGCTCAAATGAAATAATATTTTGGCCAGGGCAACAGCAGCCTTAGGGACCAACCACTGTCCAAATCATCCAGAACTCCATAAGCAAATTCAAATGGGTTTTTGTATTTTTATTATGAGAATAATTGATACACACACTCACAACATACACACAAACTAAGAAGCAAAGTTGGAGAGATGGAATAGGTTGAGGCTTTGCTAATAGCAATACTTATCAATGTTGAGGCTTGCTTCTAATTGAAGGCACAGAAATAGATTCAGTAGCCACCTGGAAACATGGGGTGCAGCTGGCTACTGAGGGAATCTAGATGCAAACTGGCAGCATGGATGCCTGCTTGTAAACTAGACCCAGGGAACTGCTGTTTACTACCTATACTTATACTCAGAACCTCATCTTGGAGGAAGAAACCAAGGCATGAAATAATTAGATTCTTGCTAAATGGTTTTCCAGGAGGAAAAGAATGGTATGTCATAGAAGTGAATAGTCAGGTGATTGGTGTGAACATATTGGACAAAAGAGATTAACATTCCTTGCCAGAATGTCCCTGTCCAAGGGAATCACAGACAATCATCTTCTTTGGCCACGATCCCCTTATTGCCCTCTAACAACAAAGGGGTGATGCTGGAGACTCAGGGAATCCCATCAGGATGGGTCCCCTCTAACTACCTTGCTAGCACAAACTAATTTTTATAAGTGTAAAGAGGTCAGGCATACAAAGTGGGGTCATTCCTAGGTCACCCTCCAGCATCCCTTTTTAATATTAACTTGATATTAAATATGAAGGACAATCAGAGGCCTGGTCTTAGGGTATCAACATGATGTAATTTCAACAGAATTGTAGTCAAGCTAAAAGATTAAAGGAAGAAAGAAACATTGCTAGGTTGGCATGATTAGGGTTGTGCATTTTCCACACCACCAAGACTTTCCACAATTGTGTGCATGCCTGCCTTGGATCTATAACTTTTGTCAGTCAGCAATGTAACTGTATTCCTTTCTTTTCACTCTACATATCAATTCTGTTGAAGAATATCATTTTTAATTTTGAAACCCTTCATAAGGAAAAATAGTGGCCCATATTTAGCAGAGAAATTAGAAGAGGGATTCACACTGCAGCAAAGGTTAAAAATCACTGCTGCATTTCTTATTTCTTCTGCCCACTTTGTTTGCAAAATGATTTTGTGGTCTTTGCTCCTGTTCAGAATATTGGACTGGAATAATTATATTTCAAATGCAAGTCTGCACAGGAGTATATGTGCAAAAGAGAGACAGAGACAGAGAGAAATCACCATAAAATCTTCTCTTGAATTAATTTGTCAGGAATGGGAGATAGTTATATTAAGAATGTGATGCCAGACATTGATTTTGACTGCCACATCAGTATACATTACATTACAAATCACTTGATACAAATAGCAAATCGTTCATGTGATGATGTTTATTGGACAAGATGAAAACACTGACTATCCATTAGTGTTCCAGAGATCAAACTCAGAAGTGAGAAACTGTGATGAACTCTCTTTTTCTCTCTTTGTGTGAGTGTGTTTGGTTGTATCAGTATGTATCTGCCTGCTGTAGACCTAAGCAGATGGGCAGAATAGCACAGACCAAGCCCATGCTATCCTGCCGTGGGTCAGTCTCTGGACCAGCATGGTGATAGGTGGGTGTTTACACACATGGCTACCACTGCACCATGGACTCACTACTGCTGCATGCTCCATATTTGCTTCTGCCATTGGATCTGCTGAGAAGACACCTGTCCCAACCTGTAAGGGTGGAGATGGTGTGCAGCCTGTAAGAGTGGAAATGTATGCTGAGATGCCCAAATGGCTAGCCATCTCCATCTGATATCACAGGCCACAACAGGGGTCATCTGAGCAGATGTGATGGCAGAGGCAGGTACAGGGTGTGTGTGGCTGTCCAGTCTGCAAGGATTTTCCTAGAAACTTGATGGCAAACAGCTGTTCTTTTTAGACCAGGTTAAGACCCCTTGGGGCCAGTATCGGGCCAGAGCCACACTGGATCTGTATCTGGTCTGCCTGGTCCTGGACTAGAGCTAATGCCCTGCTTTGTCCAGACAGGAGAATGTGAGACCAGGTAGAGCACGGGCTTTTTGGCCCATATGTACAGGCTCATAGATTCAATTTGGAAAAATGTCTGCTGATTTAACATCATAGTCTGTTACCTGTTACATGGTCTAATTACACCCAATAAATAAATAAATAAATCACCACTTTATAAGTTCTTAAGGCAGAAAATAAATTATTATATATGATGATATACATGATAGGTATGATAGGTTATTATGTATTTAAGGCTAGATAAATCAGTCCATATACACCATACTATACACTATATATACTATATATACACAAAAGTCAGAATCATACAAGCCATTGTATTCCCTATGTATGGATGTGAGAGCTGGACAGTCAAGAAAGAAGATAGGAGGAAAATTAATGCATTTGAGATAATGTGGTGCTGGAGAAGAGTGCTGAGGATTCCCAAAAGGACAAACAAATGGGTCCTAGAGCTGATCAAGCCAGAGATATCCTAGAAGCCAAGATGACAAGACTTAGGAGTTTATCACATGTGGAGCCCCGTGCAGAAACGGTACTTTAAAGAGAAAAAAACCCGCAAAAGTGGAAGCAATTTATCAATGGGATTTCTCTGTGTGATAAACTCCAGCGCTGTTAAAAGGAGGTTAATCTGAATGGAAATTAGACAAAAACTGTTTCTTTTTACTTTCGGGATCTTCCAAAAGTAAAAAGAAACAGTTTTTGTCTAATTTTCGTTCGGATTAACCTCCTTTTAACAGCAACGTTATCTGACAAAACACCCATTTTTGCAGGTTTTGTTTAATTTAAAGCCCCGTTTCCACACAGGATTTCCCCTGTGTGAAATACTCCTTAGACTGTTGTACTTTGGACACATTATGAGAAGGCATTAATTGTTGGAAAAGATAATAATGTTAGGAAAGGTGGAGGGAAGTAGAAAGAGAGGAAGGCCACATGCTAGATGGATGATTTTATTAAAGAGACAATGAATATGAGTTTATAGGAGCTGGACAGAGCAGTAGAGGACAGAGGGGCCTGGAGATGTCTCATCCATAGGGTTGCCATGGGTCGAGACCAACAGGAAGGCTGTTAACAACAACAAAATACACTATATTACTTTTGAATTTATGTTCTACCTTATTTATATTCTACCACAAGGTGGCCCAAGTTACATCTGTGGGGATGTGCTTTAACCTTTGTTTTGGAATATCTGCAGTGATGTGAAGAAAATCCCTCAATCCATGGGATATGGGGGATACCTATGAATGGCTTTGATTCAAACAGACAGAAGCCAATGTGAAAAACCTAAGTTTCTCATGTGGTGGCTCCTATGACTGCTCCAAATCTGATATAATGCAATTGCTCAACCAAAGGCTGGTTTTGTATGTATTACTTGATAGCTGTGATCGTATAAAATACCTGTCAACAAGAATAGAACGTTCTTACTTCACACCAACCCAGAGGCCAGCTTAGCAGGTAAAGATACTTATGTCTTGTTAACCACCTTCTCAAGTCATGATGTGGATTGAATAGCATGCTTAAGCTTCTTGGTTGGTTTAATTCTTGTTGCTTCTCAGATGTACTTGCTGTCATTCAGAAATGAGACAGTCAGGTTACACTTGAAGTGTTTCTGAATTGCAAGACTGCACCAATTTACCAATTTGATTCCCAGCTTGGCCATGAAACCTACTGGGTGACCTTGGGCAAGTCACATGCTCTCAGTTCAGCCTCAGGGGAAGGCAACACCCATGATAGGTTCACCTTAGGCTCACCACAAGTTAGAAATGACTTGAAGGTGCACAACATACCCAAATGTTTTTTAAAATTAAATTAAATTTAAATTTAAAAATTCTTAAAATTAAAATTCTGCTTTAATGCCAATTTTGGGTGGTCCTTGGGTGATCAGTGGACATGTTTTGAGCACTTCAGGTATGGCTTAGATGCCCTAGTGATCAGGTGAGAAGGAGAAAGGGTGGAAATTTCCATTTGGTTTGCTTTCAGTTGCCAAAGTAACTGAGAAATTTTAAATGCTTTTTTCTATATATTAA
>CM034701.1:273529733-273547674 GCA_020142125.1 Phrynosoma platyrhinos | reverse complement strand
GTCCTCCATATGACACCTATGGCTGATGCATCCCAGGGGAGAGTCCTCGATATGACAGCCAAAGCTGAGGCATCCCAGGGGAGAGTCCTCCATATGACACCCATATGACACCCATGCATGAGGCACCCCAGGGGAGAGTCCTCCATATAACACCCTTGCCTAAGGCATCCCAGGGAAGAATCCTCCATATGACACTCACGTCTGAGGAATCCCAAGGGAGAGTCCTCCATATGACACCCACTGTTGATGCATCATCCCAGGGCAAAGTCCTCCATATGACATCCACAGCTGAGGCACCACAGAGAGTCCTCCATATGACACCCAAGGCTGAGGCATCCCAGGGGAGGGTCCTCCATATGACACCCATGCTTAAGGCATCCCAGGGGACTTGGAGGAACAGGGGGAGTTGAAATGGTGCCCTCCCAGCCTTGCAGGACTTGGAAGACATGCTTCGTAGTCAAGCTCAGAATGGAGGACATTTTGGAATTCCTCCTGGACAGAAGGTTGAAATATAGAATGGGTCCTGGGAAAGGGGAGGGGGGGAAATGGCAGATTTCCACAAAAACTAGTGAGGGATGGGATTCTGGCCATGGCACCCATGACTCCCTCCTGTTTTTCTTGAATGTGTTGTCAGTTGCATCACGATGATGCATAGATGATTGACAGACATTTTGAAGGGGCACAAACTAGTGGGAATGACAATCGTGCCAAAAAGAAGTGAATAAAGAAAAGACCCACTTCCATAGTGGGAATGATGCATGGACTGGAATCGATTCACCAGCCCGGAGTGAAAGTGAATCGAAAACGGGGTTACATGTAAGTGCGAATGAGCCCTAGGAGTGCATTTCCACAGTTCACGTTAGTATATCAGCTGCATCCCTTCCTTCAGACATCAGATCTGTCCACAGTGGCACATGCCTTATAAGCTTATTGCACTGTGGTCTCGGAACGTAATGAGTATGTGATGAGAACGTAACATAACGTATTTTATCGCACGATATGATCCTCATTGAGTTCCCATTCTGTGCTCTGACAGTCCCTAGCCCATCCCAGCAGGAGAACTGTAAAAATGCACCCTCAGCCAGCAAGAACGCTTTCAGACCATTCCAGATGATGTGTGTGCGATAATCCTACCCGTTCTCAATCTGTTCCCGTGTTCTGATTAGCTAAGACAACCTCCTCCCCTCCCATCCTAGAACATCCACAAACTCAACTCAACTTTTCCGGTGTTGATGCAAAGAAGGTGCCACAGGCAATTTAAAAAATATATTTTTATTTTTGTAGATTGAATTGCGTTGTGTTTACAAGAAAAAACAATGAATGCTCATTACCTAAACCTCTCGGTAGCATTCTTTCCAATGCAGACATAGGGGTTTTCGCAACAGGGAGCATGCGCCAATGAGAGATGGCTGAGGAACTGCTTTAGTGCCAGTACTGGTACAACAGTAAATGCTGTGAGATAATATGTGTTCTCATAATGTTACTATCGCGTTATCAATAGTCTAATGTGGTAACACCCATTACCATATCGTTATGTTCCAGGGACTTGATGGGAACGTTACAGGTACTATTGCAATAAGATTAGTAGTTACAGCATGGTTAGATTACTGTACTGTAATATGCTCTACATGGGGCTGCTTCTGAAAAGTGTTCAGAAAGCTCAGCTGGTCCAAAGAGCTGTAGCCAGATTACTAATGGTGCTGGCTACAGAGAGCATACAACTACCTTGTTGCAACAGCTCCACTGGCTGACTGTTGTGTTTCCTAGCACAATCCATAGTGCTAGTTTTGACCTATAAAATACTGTACTGCTCAGATCCAGGTTGTTTGAAGGACCATATTCTCTCTTATGAATCTGCCTGTGTTTTGAGATCTGCTGGAGAGGCCCTTCTCTCTGTCCCACCACCCTCACAGATACATCTGATGGGAACACTGGAGAGGGCCTTATCAGTGGCTGCGGAACTCCCTTCTCAGAGAAACTAGGGGCCTTTGCAGACTGCTAGAAATAGTGCAAATTGAGTCCACTTTAAGGGTTAGGGTTAAGGATCATGGGAACTGTATTTTATTGTGGCACCAGAGCTCTCTGACAGAGAAGGCTCAATGTCTCAGAAAAAAAATAATCCCATGATTCCCTAGCACTAGCCCTAACCCTAAAAGTGGACTCAATTTGTACTATTTCTGGCAGTCTGCAAAGGCCCTAGATTGGCACCCTTCCTACTTTATTTTTGCAGATAAGTAAAGACTTTTCTGTTTTGGCAGGAAGTATCTATGGTTTGCAATCTGAGGTTCATTTTAGGCAAAGAGTAGAAGATCTCTTATAATGAACTATGGAATATTATTTTGAATTGAAACTGAACTGAATTCAGAGAGAAGTTTTACTCCAGCCTAATCTTCTTACTAGCAAAGCAAAGCAAAGCAAAGCAAAGCAAAGCAAAGCAAAGCAGCTTCATTTATATACCGCTTCATATCGTGCTATGGGATGTCTAATCGGTTTACAACTGTAAGGTCATTGCCCCCCAACAGTTGGGTACTCATTTTAGCGACCTCGGAAGGATGCAGGCCTGAGTCTAGCCTGAGCCCTGGCTAGTATTGAACTCACAACCTTGTGGTCTATGAGTGGGTGGCTGCAGTACAGGCATTTAACCACTGCGCCACCAGGGCTCCTAGCTGTTTAAGGGGACTATTATTATTTTAAATATAAGAGAATGTTAGAAAGTGAGCCCTGTTCTACCATGTCAGAATTTTACCACTGCATGTATTCCAGTCCCATTCTATTGCATGTATATAAGCATGTTAGCTATGGATGGAGCTTCCCTTTTTAAGTGAACTTTATGTGAGAAAAATATACCTGTGACACTGTTGCTTGAATATATTCTTTCAAGCTAATATGTGTCACAAATGGGACAGCATAAATATCTCCCAAGGATTTTGGTATATGAATAAAACTGCTGTAATCAATTAGCAGTAGAGTTCTATGCACATTTACTCAGAAGCTGAATTCAACAGGGTTCACTCTAAAGTTGTTTAGAATAATTATATCCTAGATTTAAAAGATGTCACTGAAATTCAGTGTTCAAAGTAGACAGTGTTCCAGAGAAGGCTTGCTAAGACATTCATTGATTCCTTTTGAGCAGGCTGCTTCGCAATATAAAATGATTCATATGAGAAAGCAAATAACTATGTTCTTTCCTATCTTCCTATAATTTTTTTTGCTGATGGAGGAGATGTGTATGCGTTTGTGTGTGTGCACGCGTGTGTGCGGGGGGGGAAGAGTTAAAGATTTTCATCAACCGAGCAATGAACAGGAAATAAATGATTCTCTGAAATGACTGAGTCTATTAAAAAAACAAAAACCCAACCCATCAATGAAGCCTAAAAACCCCTAAAAGAAAACCATGGGATGAAATCAATATAATACATTGTTTAGTAAATGCAAATGGCAAAGGTAGTATAGGAAGTCACATGCAGGAAAAGAGGTTTTAATATGTCATATAAAATATGTGGTGTACCGTTCTATCTTTCTCCAGGGCTGCACCTAATATGGGTGCTGCTTAAAGAGAAAGGTAAAGATTTACGTATATCAAGTTTTGGCACTGCACAATTGGGATAGGCTTCATCCTAAAAAACATGCTACTGTTCCTTTGCATAGTTCAGAACTTCAGCTGTATTTACTCGGAAAGCAAATGAACATGCTTAGATGTATTCACCCTCTTCATACTGATTTGTGCAAATTACCTTTTTTGTCTCACATCAGCTGGAGCTTTGTCTCTCTGTCTCTCTGGGCTGACATTATTGTACATAGCAGGTTTATTCAGGCATTCTTCTAATTGCATTAGCACTGCAGGACTGTTTCAGCTTATTTCAGTTGCACAACGAGCAGTTCACAAAGTAAACTTAATGTATGCTTGAAAGCCCCAATGTTCTTTGTAAAAAATGACATTATGCTTATTAAAATAAATTGTCAATGCACTTAGTTGTGTTCCCTGTTGTGCTGTGTAAATGAAAAATGAAAGTCAAATGAAAACCTGCTGTCCTGAAAGAAGCAATAACAAAAAGGTCATGCTTAAGGTCATCAACGGAGGCCAATGCGAGCAGCCATTTTCCTTCTATTGATAATGACACTACCTTATTAAACCCATCAGGTCTTTATATACAAAATAGGACCATTTCTGGACTGCTCTGGTTTTGTTTCATTGAAAGCTGCTGTGGAGGAAGAAGGTAAAAGGGGGAAGTGTAGAAAATACTATGCCACCTTGCCTGAAATAACGGTAAATAAACTCCTACAACTAAAAAGCGATAATATTCACCTACTCCCAGAAGACTATTACAGTTCAACTCTTTTTGCTCTAGGAGGAAGGCAGTGGCAAACCCATTCTGAACAAATCTTGCCAAGAAAACACCATAATAGGTTTGCCTTAGGATTGCCATATGCCAGAAATGACTTGAAGGCACACAACAACAACAGCAAAGACAAAAACAACAGAACATCTACACCTACTAGAAGTACTGGGACAAATATTTCAAGTGAGTTCAATAAATTTGTCTGCCAAGTAGACTGTGAATTAACTCCATGCTAAATCAGCACATCATTCAGTCTCGGCTAATAGGTGTTTAAATTGGAATACCTATTATGATTTATTATAATAGCTATCTGTATTTCATAGGGTCAGAGTGGGTTAAAATAAATTGTAACCAACAAACAAAAATAGATGAAGACTTCAGTGCAAATATGTTTCAGCAGAAAATATTATACTCTCCCTAAGCTTGAGGGGAAAAAGTATTTCAAACAGAAAAGTGTTTCTAGAAGATATGCAAACATGAGTCTTGGCAAATATCTAAGGGAAGAATGATCAGATAGGGTCCCACTGGCTAAATACAGCCCTCTGGGTGTTACTGTCATCCTCCACCATGTTATCAGTCTGACCCAGAGGCAAGATAATGGTTTGGAAAATCTAATTTTCAGTGATAGAACATAAGAGCATGTAGAGGAAGTGGGAAGGTATGCCAAAATCCCACTCAGACATGTGAACTAGCTCTGATGGAAAAATAATTTCTATAGTACAATATTAAAATCCATTAAACATAAAAAACAAAAACATCAGTTGTGAGGTGTTTCCATTTTTTAAATACTTCATAAACTGCATTGCATCTTATACATATCTATGTCAATTGAGCCAATGAGGTGCTCACTCCAGCATTCATAATGATCAGCCCACATTTCTATAATCCCTTGGGTTTGTGGTGGTAGTGACAGGGAATTTAGACAATCAAGTTGTTTTCCTTCTCTCTTTAAAATATGAATGGAAGAATGTTCTTTGAAAGTTCAGAGATGGGATATTGTGAGGTTGTTCCTGTTTCACTCACTTGCCATCAACACCCACAAGATTCTCAAGACTTCTTTCAATGACAAAGACACCACCATCTGCTGTAACATCACCAAAATTAAATTACAGGCTCTGTTCATGGTTTAGAAAAAATACTTCTTCTAACATGATTGTCAAACTGATATGGCTGTGCAGTTTTCAAGGATCAATAGGAAAAAGAACATGTGCTACTGATTAAAAAAGAAAGAACATCATAATGTTACAACAAAAATAATACTATTTTTAACAGATTAATCAATACAATCGATTAGCCTTCTTTTCTTTTTCTGCCCAAGGCAATCAAAGCAACCAAAAAGATGGATAATATGTTAAGGTTTTTCTGAGGAATGGGTTCCTGTTTGTTTGTTGTGTGCCTTCAAGTCATTTCCAATGTATGGTGATCCTAAGGTGACCCTATCATGGGGTTTTCTTGGAAAGATTGGTTCAAAGAATGTTTGTCTTTATCTTCCCCCTGAGGCTGAGAGAGTGTGACTTGCCCAAGGTCATCCAGTGGGTTTCTATGGCCAAGCTGGGAACGGAAACCTAGTCTTCAGAGTCACAGTCCAACATTCAAACCACTATGCCATGCTGGCTCTCAACAATGGGTTCTAGGCTCCTACAAAAAAAAGGCCATATTGGTTTTATACAGAGACTGATGAAGACAAAGCTAGAAGTAATGCATACATGTGTGTTATGCTTTTGTAGAAAGAAAAGTTGCTTCTGGAGAGTGGATTGGATTAAAACAAACATCAGGACATATGCTTGTTGATATGTGCTTTTGAGTTGACTCTGACTTACAGTGACCCTATCATAAGGTTTTCTTGACAAGATTTATTCAAAGGAGGTTTGCCATTGCCTTCCTCTAAGGCTGGAAGAGTGTGATTTGTCCAAAATCACCCAGTAGCTTTTAGTGGCCAAGTGTGGATTCAATCCTAGGGCCAGAACAGACAGCCCATTAAAGCCATCTTCTGGAAGCCAGTCAGCCACTCAGATGTGGGCAGCTTCAACATGCTACGGTGGTGTGGTGTTTATATACCACACGCTATTGAAGCACCCATAAGCCACCTTGGGGCGGCAGTGAAGCTGCCAAAGGCAGCTCTTTCCCAGCCCAAATAAGAGAGGATCTTTTCCGCTCCTATTTGAGCTGGGTTCAGGGTGGATTGGGGCCATGACGTGTGATTGCCATGATCCCAATGTGTTTTCGGCAGGGGCGGCTTCAAGCTGCCCCTTCATGGCCATCTATTTTGGCACCTAATCTCCTGGAGTCCTGGTCCAACATTCAAACTACTATACTACAGTGATTTATCAGGGCATAAAGTATCTTCCTTATTAAGAGACTACAAAGGCAATATTGCACACTAATGTCCCAATTGACAGGCATAGTCCCAATTAATCTTCTGCCATCCCACTTTTTAACTTGCTTTTAAAACATCCCAGTTACTTTCTCCTCCTCCCACCCCGCTTTGTTCTCAGCTTACTTCAGTTGCTGCAAACTGAATTAAAAGTGCAAAAGTAGTTCCAGATAATTCAGCAGGGGGAGATGAGAAGAGGGAGCAGAATCTTGACCTTCCTTGTGGACTCAGGGAAAAGTAAACTGTGGCAGCCTCTCCTGGCTGGTGTCTTCTTCCTCATTAATAGCTAGAGCTGTTGATGCAGCGTCCCAGTGCCCTCGCCACCTGGCAGGCTCTGCTGCCCACTGGCTACCAGTGCTGCTTCAATGCTATTGCTGTTGCAACCACCACTTCTGCTCAGCTCTACTGGCACTGCACTTCCAGCTCCATGCTCCTGCCTTCTCAACACTCAGACTGTCACAGAGACAAACAGGGAGCTGGATGTCATGTCCTGCTTCCAGGACTCTGGGATGGACTCTGAGTCTGAGAATGAAGGTTCTGAAATAGAGTCTGACAGTCTAGAAGACACAACAGGTCTGCAGCCACAAGTGAGAGCCTCCAGCAGCCACAGGAGCAGTTTCCAGCAGCCACCACCCTCTGAGGAAGAGCCAGACCTATCAATACCTACCCCTGCAGACAGACGTCAGGCCAGAGAAAGATGCAGATGCTTGCAGAGTTTATATAGGAAGCCCACTACAATTAGGGAGTACCTGCAATACCTGGGTGAGCTATAAGTTACCCTTGGACAAGCGTGGCTGACAACCAACCTTTTCTTCCAAAAAAGCTACACTGGTACCATGTTCTGTGACTAATTACATGCTTGCCTTGAACTCTGCCTGGAGTTCTGACTACTCTTTGGACAACCCTTTGGACTGCCTGCCTGTCCAAATGACCTGGACCATACATGACATGGACCAGACTGGACTACCTCTGTTTCTCAGCTGACATTTTGGTGAGCTTGGACACACTCTTCTTACAATCTCTGGGAATGCTAAGCCTACTGGTTTGCTTCCCAAGGGCAAAACAGAACACTGACTATATACCTCCCCATGCCTGACCAGAGTGAAGACTTTAGCAGTTCATTCCCATAAGGCACCTTCAGTCTGTGAGCTTGAAACAAATTTAAGCTCAATGACTGAAGCCTCTTGCTCCTTCTCAGCCGGTGTAGTGGCCACACTGCCCTCTGGGAAGAAGAAGCCAGCTCTGACATGGAGGGGACCACTGGCACTCCACTCCACCCTGGACAGCAAATGCTCTGCACACTCGTGCAGCCTACTAATAACTGTTGCCATCATAACCACATTCTAATGTTTAACCACCATGTGTCACAGTTTTTATCTGTGAAATGTTGGAGGGTAAGCATCTTTTTTAAAAAAAGTTTCTCTCAGACTTGTTTTGTTTACAGTTTAGTTTGCTTGTCCCCTGTCATCCCTGAATGTCTATGCTCTTAGTGTTATGCACAAACCTCTCTGCTTTATACTTGATACTTGATACACATTATTTAGGCTTCAGTGATTTAAATTTTGCAGAATAGAACACCAAATTAGCATTCAGTCTATAACAGTTCCCCATGTTTCACTAACATTGAGGCTCTGAAGCATTGGCTTTCAAACATATGATACAGCAGTCTCTATTTGAAGAAATGTTTGGTTCCTCTCTTGTCATCAGATGCATTTGTCACCTGCAATTCTGTTGTAACTAAGGCAGTTGCTGCTTCTCTTGCTTGTTTTCATCTCTCCTGGCTTAGAATTTCTGGTGTAAGGCTTCTTCTTTTCTCTGCAGTCATCACCTGAAACAAGTATAGTCTAACAGTGGAGCAATGTTCAGACATTTCACAATCTTCTTGGATTTCACAATCTTCATTGCCTTCTTTCTGAGGTCAGGGATCATTTTCCTAAATTCTCCTGGGTACCAGAGGTTCTACTTTATCTAGGTGTAAGTTTGAATTTATGCTGCTTTCAGAGGATGCCAGCATTGCCATGTCCTTCTCCACATTAAGCCTTGTGGGTCTCTTCTTTCTTGTTGTCCTTTTTAGTCATCTTTTTAGTCATCTTGACTTTCAGCACATTCCTGTCATCCTCCTTTGAGATTGATAGTATATGTACTGTTACGACCCATGTAGAGGACAAAAGGTTTCTGAACCTTGCTTTGCTTTTCCTTTTGCTCCAAGATAGGCTTTATCTGTAAATCGTAGCCAGTGACTTCCTTTGCACAGCAATCAATAATGGAAGTGGCCTCTCCTTGCAATTACATTTTTGCAATACAATGTCAAAGATTACTGGATCAATGAATTTCACAAACAACAAACTTGGAATTAAGCATTGGGTCTGCTAGGTACGCCTAGCAGCTTTACAGGGAGAATGCTTTACAGCATATTTCAAGCTGTAGACTATATAAACTTACATAGACTTCATCTGTGGAGTTCATCACATGTGGGAAATCAGGGGGAAATCAAGGATTCAAAGAGTCATTTTCCTGGGAAAGTTGCTTGATCGTATTGAAGATTTTCACACATATAACGATTAAAGAGGACTTATCCCGGGAATAACCAGGGAATAACCAGCAACAAATCATTTACGTAATTTCCCCATGAATTATTTGTTGCTTATTATTCCCTGATTATTCCCAGGATCAGTCCTCTAATCATGACATTGTGTGAAAATCTTCACCGCGATTGCTCAACTTCTCAGGATAATGACTCTTTAACCCCCGATATTCCCCATATGATAAAGTCCTATGAGATTATTCATACCCATTTCCTTACTCATGCTGTATTTTCTTTTTGTATGGAATCTTTTAGCACAGGATCTTGGATTTTAAAGGTTGCTCCTATTTTAATTGTACCTATTATATGGTGTAGTGGTTTGAGCATTGGACTCTGGATACCAGGTTTCAATTCTCCACTTGGCCACAGAAACCAACTGGGTGACCTTGGACAAATCACACTATCTCAAGCCCAGAATATCCATAATAGCTTTGCCTTAGGATTGCTATAAATTAGAATTGACTTGAAGGCACAAAAACAACATTATGGCTGTTATTAGTTGTTTTGCTGTGCTAGTGCTATCCATCATTCAGTGTGGTTCTCACCGTGACATACAGACACCTTTTTGCAGGCATTTTTGCAAGCTATTCAGGCTTTAGTTAGTGACTTAAAGTTTGCAGAACACAACACCAAATTAATGCTCAGCCAGTAACAAGGGCTTTAAAAAAGGTATGAGCTATGCCAGTGGGAGGATTGCAGTTACAAAAAAATAAAATTTTAAAGCTCTGCCTGAACATGAAACACCGTGTTTCTTAAAATATCTGGTAGTTGTTTTATTATCTCCACAGACAGACTGATATAGCAGTCTCAAAAGAAGAGTGTTGATGTCTTTTCTACTAATATTAGGCACAACTATTACTGAACATACTGTTTTAATGAGAATTACAAATGCATTTTGTTACTGTAGACTCAGGACATTAAGCTTTTTTAAAAAGCATCTTTTGTCATTTTCTATGAGTCATAACATTTATTGCATGGCTGTTAAGGGATTTAACTATCATTGATTTGGGTTTTTTTTAAAAACAAAACAAAACACCAAACTTTAAACGCACTTGGAGACTGTATATTTATTGAAAGAAAGAAAAAACCTTTCAGGAATGTCTAATTATATATTCTCCATTATTTCACAAAAATTGCCTGCTGTAAAAGTTAACACCAGGAAACAAAGCAGATTTTTGAACATACAGTTTATTAAAATATCTTGTTAATAACACATCTGAACTATTAGTTTAGGAAGCAGAATATCAATAAGATGAAAATGAATTTGTTCTCAGAAATGCATGAAAGCTACATTAGGATTAATTCTACAGTTGTTTTGCATCTGAATAATTCTGGAAAGTGTTAATACAAAAAGCTTGTGCTATAATATCTTTGGGGATGGGGAGAGGAGCTTGGTTTGCACAGGCAAGCTGATCCATAGTCTCGTTATACTGAATGGTCACTCTGCCAAAACCAGTGCTAGCATAAGAGAATTACAATCACATAAGCTCATGTAACTCATACTACAAGTTACCGCTTTGGCCCAGTACAGTGGCAAATCCTAAGGAAAGGGCTGCTTGTTGTTGTTGCTAACTGCCTTTAAGTCAACTTAGAGCTATGGTGAACCTATGAATGAGAGACCTCCAAATCATTCTGTCATCTTGCAGATTCATGGCCATGGCTTCTCTGATTGAGCCAATCCATCTGGAATATGGTCTTCCTCTTTTTCTATTGCACTCCACTTTACCAAGCAATACAGTCTTTTCTAGTGAGTCCTGTCTTCTCATAATATAGTTAAAAACAGGACAACCTCAGTTTAGTCATCTTTGCTTCCAGGGAGAATTGGGGCCTGATCTGTTCCAGGACCTATCCATAGTCAAGAATTTCAGTGTTTTCAAATAGCATTTTGTGCTCAAGTTGGTTTAGGACAGGGGTTGGCAACCTATGGCTTGCGGAGGCCTTGGGCCCGGCCCATGGCCAGTCCCACCGCCGCCACCCTATGTGTGCTGCCACCCCGTGCGTGAGTGCGAGCACATTTTTGCATCCAAAATGGTACCTGCGCTTGCGCACGCATGCTCATGGCTGCAGGCACCATTTTGGAACGCCCAACGCGCCGGCGTTGTGTGCATGACACATGATGCTGGCATGTTGGGCATTCCAAAATGGTGCCCGCTGCCGTGCGCATGCATGCGCAAGCGTGCACAAGCGCAGGTGCCATTTTGGACGTAAAAATGGCTCCCATGCTTGTGGGCGCCATTTTGGAAGGCCCCACAGTGGCTGCGCCATGCAAATTTGCATGGCACAGCTTCTGTGGAGCTTTCCCTGGCCCTTGGGAATGCCCCCCCATCCGTGCGCTGGGAGAATTGGCATGGCACACGTGCGGGGTGGTATTCCCAAGGCCCCCTCACCCATGTGCCGGGCGAATTGGCATGGCGCACACACATTCCCAAGGCCCAGGGAAGCCCCCCTGCCTGTGCACTGGGCGAATTCACCCGGCGCACGGGCGAGGGTGTTCCAAAATGGCACTCCCCACATGCGCACGCATGCATATGACTGCAGGGGTCGCGCGCATACATGCGTGGAGGGCAGCGCGTGTGCATGCAATTGCATGAGCACCCACCCGGCCCTGGCACTATTCCCCCCCTCCCGGCCCCCCCGCAACAAAAGTTGCCAACCCCTGGTTTAGGACCACAAAACACAGTGTTCAAATGCCAATTAAGGAACACAACTGGCCCAGCCAGAAAAATCAGCAGTAGCAAAACACATCATAAACCAACCTGGGCACAAAATGCCATTTGAAAACACTGAAATTCTGGACCATGCCAATAACTATCAGATCCAAATGCCCAGGGAAGCTATCAAAATCCACAAACACCTGGACAATTTCAACAGGAAAGAAGAAACCCTGAAAATAAACAAAGTTTGGCTATCAGTCCTCAAAATCATCAAAATCAGGATTCAACAAATGCAAATTAACTTCACTCAGGGTCAGGGGGTTTCCCAGCAGACAATGGACCATTAATTAAATAGACACTAATCCTCCTTGCAGATCCTCCCACCCGCCTTGCCTCAACAGAACAATACACAGATTTACATGCTAATCCTTTCAACCAAGGGTCACACAGTATATATACCCCACACACCTCCATGCCAGCATTCTCTGAAAATGTGAGCCACAGATGCAGACAAAATGTCAGGAATACATTCTTCTAGAACATGGCCTCACAGCCCGAAAAACTCACGAAAAGCTTGTTTTGTTTCTTCATAACTGCTCTTCCAAGTCCTAATCTTCTACTGATTTCATAACTGCAATTTCTGTTCTGATTGATGACTGAGCCCAAGTATGGGAAATCTTGGACTATTTCAATCTCTTCATCATCTACTTTAAAATTATGTAGATTGTGGGTGCAGCAGCAGCAGCGGTGCTGGAAGGAGGCCCAGGCGGAGAGTACAAAACTGCTCCTCCAACACCAGCGTGGCAGTGCAGCAGCAGCAGCAGCAGCAGCAGCAGCGGGGCCGGGAGGAGGCCTGGGCGGAGAGTACAAAACCACCCCTCCAACACCAGTGTGGTGACACAGCAGCAGCAGCAGGGCTGGGAGGAGGCCTGGGTGGAGAGTACAAAACTGCCCCTCCAACACCAGAGTGGTGGCGCAGCAGCAGCAGCGGGGCCTGGAGGAGGTCTGGGCGGAGAGTATATAACTGCCCCTGCAAACACCAGCATGGTGGCACAGAGGCATAAAGCAGACTTCCAGTGAGACAACACTGTGAGAGGTTGGATAAGGCAGAATCTCCCAACCACTCTAGCGTCACTGGGCTGGAGACGGGGATATATGGGATACAACATTACTGTCTAACTCTACCCTCTGGGATGATGGTAAGCATGGAGCTCGACGGGGGCCTGGAAAAGTCCCCCTCAGCAGTTGCAAAGAGTAACTCTTGAGTAAACTAGCCAAGAGAACTCGGGGGGCCAAAGAGCTTCCACAGTCCTCTAACGCCACTGTCTGTAGACAGTCCAGCAAGACTCTCACTCTAATCTCGAAGACTAAAGCTATTTACATATATAGTTTAGTATCAAAGAGGAAATTAGGAGGTTTAATTTTAGACCTTCTTTGGCTCTCCTGCATGAAGGAGCACCTAGATGTAGCAAACCTGGAGGAGTTCACAGAGGCAAGGAAAGGAGAGAAAATAAGCCACAAAGTAGAGTGATAGCAAAACAGTGAGATAACTTTGTTAAAATATCTTAGATTCTTTTGGATTGTACTCAATAGATATTAATAAGATTGATTTTTTTTCTATGTAGGGATGACTCTGGAATATAAATAAGGGTGTACCATAGTCACTGAGTTTATAATTAAGCTTATTGCAAGATTTAAGATTTTCTTTATTTTGTACACTAGTGGATAATTGTAAACTATCTTGGCAAAATTGTCTTACTGTCTAACCAGTTTTTACAGTTATAGCTCTTTCTTTTGGGTTATCATAAAGATAAAAACTAAAATATACATCAGCCGATTGAAGTTTAAAGAAATTTGATTGACAAATCTAAGATAGTACTTGTTGATTAGAAAATCTCAACTTTGGAATTGTTGCTATACAGCAGGGGTAGGCAACCTTTCCCCTTTAAGGGCCAAGGGACTTCAGCTCCCAGAAGCCTCAGCCATGTTGGCCAAAAGTCCCATGTTGGCCAATAGCTCCTGGGATTCTGGGAGCTGAAGTCCCTCGGCTCTTAAAGGGGAAAGGTTGCCTATCCCTGCTATACAGCATTATAGGTCTCTTTAATAGATTCGGAATATTCAAAATGGCTTCAGGAAAAAAGGGATGGACCCAACCACAGATCCAAGCATTGGTGCAGAGAAGAAATTCAACAGATGAAGTGACTAAAACTATGGATACCAACACAATTTTGCTGGAAGAAATTTGAAAACTAAGACAAAAAATCAAGGAAATACGACCGGAAATGAAGAATGAATCCAAAGAGACGAGACAGGAACTAAAAGAAGAGATTAAGGAAACAAGGACAGAAATAAGAAGAGACTTGAAAAAAGAATTGGACAATTTCAGAAAAAAAGATGGAAAAACTATCTTCTTATGTAACTAATACACAAAAGGAAGTGGAAGAATGGAAGGAACAAACTAAAACTCTAGAAAAGACATCCAAAGAATTAATACAAAAACAGGAGCAGCAAAGAATAAGTGAGTTGATGAACGAATTAAGACACAGGGAGAGATGCGTGAAGATCAGAGGACTTTCTGAAATGCCAAATGAAGATTTATTTAACAGAATCGTAACCCCTTTAGGCGAATTTATAGGCTATTCTCAAACAAAGATGGAGGCAATTCAAGCTATGCTAGAGAAAAGAAAGCAGCAAGAGATATTGCAATATGTCTTACATGAACTAAGAGACTTAATCATTCAAAGAAGCTATGAAACAAACTTGGTGATAGACAATGATGAATTGAAAATCTTTAAAGACATTCTGCCATTGATTATGATGGAAAGGCAAAAGTACAAATCTCTGATCCAGACTCTAAAAAGAAGAAAAATAGAATATAGATGGGAGAGAACAGAAGGACTTTCTTTCACCTGGAACCAGAAAAGATATAAAATAGACAGTCTGACTAAGGCTATGGAATGGGAGAAGAAGCTAAATAAAATTGGAAAACCAGAAGAAAGCACAGGACCGTGACAACTAACTCGTGCTAGAACTCAACAAAGAAAAGAAGAAGAGGAACAAAAGGAAAATAATATCACAAAGCCAAGAAATAGGAAAGATGAATCAGCTGCAGGAAAAAGAGAACACATCAAAACAGGATTTATCAAAGAGTGATATCGATGTAGATACAGAAGATTTAGAAGATGGGAAGGAAAGTGAACCAGAGGGAGAGGACTTTTACAGAGGAGAAAGAAGACAAAACAGACCTCACCAGATTTAAAGATTAAAAAGGACTTTGTGCATACGAAAGAATTTAAATAAATAAAGATTTAATAAACTTTTATGGGGTAGAAGGGGTGGAACAATCAATCAAAATCCAATAACAACCAAAATCATATCAGAAAGTTCAGATTTATAGCTAAAAATGACAATAAAAGTGTAGTCATGGAACATAAAAGGATTGAACTCTAAGTACATGAGAAATATGGTGTTTCATTAATTGGAAAAAATAAAGAGTGACATTATCTGTTTACAGGAAATTAAGATTAGAGAAAAAGACATCAAATACTTAAGGAACCCTAAATTAGGAAACTGCTTCACATCGGTAACAGAAAAGAGGAAAAAGGGAGTGGCTCTTTATATCAATAAGAAATTTGCAGTAAAAGAAATCTTCAAAGACACTAAGGGATCTTACATCGCAGTTGAATTAAAACTTAGAGAAATGCAGTTATTAGCCATCGGTGTATACACTCTCTTAGAAGGTAGAGACAAATTTTATGATTTAATAAAAATGGAATTAAGGAAGGTAGATTATGCCAACACTTTAATAATGGGAGATTACGCAGTAATTGAACCACGACTAGATAGGTTGTCACACACAAACAAAACAATTAAAAAACATCAAGGTAAATTATCTAAATCCTTTTTCAAACTGATAGAGGAATTCAAGCTAGCTGATGTGTGGCGCTGGAAATATGGAAACTCAAATGGGTATACATTCTTTTCAGATTCACATAAATCTATGTCCAGGATAGATATGTTCCTAGCCTCCAAATCACTCCAATATAAAATAAATAAAATGGCTATACTGCGTATGATCTTCTCAGATCATTATCCAATTGCATTGGAAATAAGAGAAAGCAGAAGTGATATTAGATAGAGACTAAAAGGTCATATATTAAAGAATGATGAATATGTGGACAAACTCAAGAGCGAGCTTACAGCATATTTTAAAGATAATATGTCACCAGAAATCATGCAAAAAACAATTTGGGATGCAAGTAAAGCTGTTGCAAGAGGGATTCTAATTGGATTAAATGCAGAAGATAATAGAAGATCTAGAGAAGAAGAGAAAAGAATAATGGTACAGCTGAGTCATAAAGAATCAGAATGGAAAAACGGAGGTGATAAAAACCTACTATATGAAATAAAAAAACTACAACATCAATTGGAAAATTTGACTTTGAAGGAATGGGAAAGGAAGCTAAAAAGAGTCAAACAACAACATTTTTAATGGGGAAAATAAACCCAGTAAAATCCTGGCAAATAAATTAAGGAAAGTAAAGAACAGTAAGATTATAACTGAAATAATAGAAAAAGACATGACTTACACAAATCAAGAAAACATCAAATAAACCTTCCAAAAATATTATGAAGCTATATAGAAACACCAACAAGGATTCTAATAGGAGAATGAAGATAAAAGATTATTTGGGAATTAAACCAAAATATCACTCAGAAAGAAATTTCAAAAGCAATAAGAAAAATGAAACCGGACAAAGCTCCAGGACCGGACAGCTTTACAGTCCTCTATTATAAAAAAATGGAAGAAATAATACTTTCTCCTTTGGAAAAAACATTCAAGTAGATACATAAGAAAGGCATCCTGGATACATGAAGGAATTCATATATAACTCTGATCCCAAAAGAAAATAAAGACTCCAGGTTAGCAATGAACTATAGACCAATTTTGCTAATTAATGTTGATTATAAAATCTTCACATCAATCCTGGCAATGAGATTTAAAAAAAAATATCTTACAATATCTAGTCCAAGAAGATCAAAATGGATTCCTGCCAGGGAGGTATGTCAAGAACAATACAAGAACTGTCCTGAATGCCATTGAAATTTTTGAAAAACACAAGAAACAGCTTGTGATGATATTCTTAGATGCTGAAAAGGCTTTTGATAAAGTAGATTGGACTTTCTTGTTGGATGTAATTGCAAATTGGAACATGGGGGAAAATTTGTCAAATGGATCTCATCAATATATATACAATATATAACGACAAAAAACAGAAACAATAAAAATAGAAAAAGATACTAGACAGGGATGTCCCATCTCCCCATTACTATTTATAACCTCCCTAGAGATCCTATTGATCAAGATTAACACTGATAAGGATATACAAGGTATCAGAGTAAAAGGTCACCTCCATAAACAAGGCCTTTGTGGACAATGTGGTATTCTTCTTAGAAGATCCATTGAAAAGTATTGATAAATTGTTATCTAAACTAAAGCAATATAGTCAGCTGCCTGGTCTTTCTATTAATCAAGATAAAACGGTAATGTTGACCATGAATCTATCAAAGAAAGAAGAACTTTTAAAAGGAAAATCAGGGTTTAAAACTGAGAAAAAAGTAAAATATTTGGGCATAACTGCCAACCTATTCGAGAACAACTATACTAAAACTTGGAAAGAAATATAAAAGATCTGTAAAGGTGGTCCAAGCTACAGATGTCCCTTATGGGAAGAGTATTACTAATCAAATGAATGTCTTGCCAAAATTTATGTATATTTTTCAAAATATACCAATAATCCATAATGAAAAATGCTTTACATTACGGAAAAATGTAATAACAAAATTCTTATGGCAGGGCAAAAGATCAAGAATTAGGTGGACTACCATGACTGATTCAAAGGAAAGAGGAGGTTTGACCCTACCGGACTTACAAAAATATTATTATGCTTGTTCTTTGACTTGGCTAGAGGACTGGATTGATTTGAAG
>CM034701.1:273503262-273519371 GCA_020142125.1 Phrynosoma platyrhinos | reverse complement strand
CCCCCCCCCCCCGGTCTATTAGCTGTGTAAGATGGATCAGACTGTGGACTGTGTCATTTTGCCGTCAGCTATATGCCGTCAGCTATCTGGTACTGTTTGGAGGGGAAAGAATGTATATCTTTAGAGTTTAGCTTTCTTGATCATGGTGAGCAAACTTATCACTTGGCAACTGATGGGTTGCCAGGGAAGGGCTTAACAAAAGAATGTAAACATTCCTTGATGGACTAGAAATTTATCTTCCTGGACTTTGGGAAGGTGACATCCAACACAGTTCAGAAGCACAACAAATTACAGTGGTCCCTTGGGATCTACTGGGGTTTGGTTTTCGGATCCCTCTGTGGGTACCAAATTGTGTGAATGCTCAAGTTTTATTAAATACAATGTCACAGTAAAACTGTGTCCCTTATATGAAATGGTGAAAGCAAGGTTTGCTTTTAGAATGTATATATTTTAAAAACATTTTCAAGCCTTGAATGGTTGAATCCATGGATAAAGAATCCATGGTTATGGAGGGCCAACTGTAAATTTATACTGGACTTAGGATAATAGAATCTTAGCATTGAGACAGACCACAAGGACTATCTAGTCCAGTCCCCTACTGTATAGGAATACACAACTACAGCACTCCTGACCTAGAAAATATACTTATATTTTAGAATAGTCTGTTTACCCATGCTGTCTGAATGTTCATAAATTATGTACCTCTGTATAATTACCAATTGCTAGAAGGCAGACAAGAGTAGAAGGATCAGAATGTCTCTTGTGTTTGGGGTATCTCTGAGGTGTCTGGTTGCCATCTTTGCATACAAGATGTAATATGAAATTGATTCTTTGAAGATTATCCCATTAGGTCAGGGGTAGGAAACCTAAGGCCTGGGGGATGGATGCAATCCCCCGAGGCCTTTGGACCAGCCCCATGCCGGTCCTGCTGCCGCTGCCCCCCCGCCGCCCGCCATGATGATATTGATTATTGTTGTTATTACTTGTTCTTGGGGTTTCTTGGCAAAATCTCCACAGGGGGGTTGCCATGGCTTTTCTGGGGCTGAGAGAGTGTGCATGCATATTTTTATATATATATTTTTATTTTTTATTTTTTATTTTTTATTTTATTTAGTTGTTTGTTTTTGGTGCTTTGGCCCCCCAATTGTCTGAGGGACAGCAATCTGGCCCCCAGCTCAAAAAGGTTGCCTACCCCTGCATTAGGTTATAATGTGTCTTACCTGAGCCAGCTTAAAATTAGAAGTGGGTGGCATCCTGATATTATCAGATGCATTTAGCTGCCAAAATTGCTGCCCAGGTGCAGCCCAGCTCCATCACTGGTCAGAAGAGCGCTCCGGCAGCCATTTTTTCAAGCCGGAAAACTCCCAGCTTTGACAAGAGGTGCAAGGAGCACCCCATGGAGCAGCGATGGTGCCAGGTTGCACCCTAAATGTATCTGATAACATCAGGATGCTCCCTGCTTCTAATTTTAAGCCAGCTCAAGTAAACCACATTATAACCTAATGTGATATTCTCCAGGTCTGGGGAAAAGGTATGGTGCCTCTTTGCTTTTAAAAACATATTTTATGTTTAAACCTAAAACAAAATCTTTTTTTAAAAAAATTGAATATGTTGCAGCATATGCATGGACTGTAGTGGGAAAAAGCCCCTCAAAAATAAACATGAAATTTAATCATCATGGCTGGAATCCCATTGGTTAATCCCAACTAGAGTAAACCCATTAATACAATAGGATTTACCTATATGTTGACTCACCATTCAGCAGTTGTTTCAATGGGTCTGCTCTAGTTTGGACTAACCAGCAGCATTCCAGTCATAAAAAATAATTATGATGGCATCTGTGATTGCATCATCAGATGTAACTGTGATAATGGGGCCACATTGTTTTCTAGTTATACCTGATTATGCCCTCCCCAACACCCCATATTTTCAACCTGGCAGCATCCTAGCAAAAGGATTTCTAAGGCACAGCAGATCATGGCAGTCAAAGTGGAATCACAGGCATATGGAAGGCAGATAAATGGGAATATTCCACAAGTATTTCTGGATTTGATTTTCTGAGAAAATATACACAATCAAACAGGTACAAAGTCTTTATCCTCTGTTGGTACACTGACTAGACAGAAAAATGTTTAATATACTGGTAGGCTTGTGGATGCCAGTTTGCCAGCTCTGGGACTGTTGGTGAGCTTTTGCCACAAGGGAAAGGCACTTCAAGTTGAGCTGCTTAATTAGTTTAAATGCTTCTGTGCAATAATATGGGAGCATTATTAATGGCTATTAGGAATGTCTTATAGCTATGGGACTGTCAGAAGATAACGGTCCTGCGTGATGAGCTTCTTCTAAAGCAGTGAGCTGGGGAGAAAAAAATAATCTGCCACATACTAAAATGTATTGGTCTCAAGCTTGGATTTCTCATTTACAGCAGTTATTTAATGAGGATTTCTGAGAAATAAGGAAAAAAATTAAATGGGCATCATAAATTATTTAAGTGACAGGTCCAGAGCTCTTCTTATCTGCTAAACTGAATTAATAGCAGGCAGAATTATACACAACTCTTTCAGGAAAATGTTTTTGTCATTTTGTATTCCTTCGTTCCTGGCTTTGCTGGTGTTTACTCAATGGCAGAACAGTTCAAAATAAAAGCACCACATCAGTGAGCCTGTGAATCTGTTTTAATCCAGTTTTTCAAGAAGCTAACTAAGATGCAGAACCTGCTTGGAGGATAAGGCTCAGCATCTTGGGCTCCATATGCACTGCAGAAATAATGCAGCTTGATACCACTTTATCTGCCATGGCTGAATGCTATGGAATTCTGGGATTTGTAGTTTTGTGAGATATTTAGCCTTCTGTGCCAGAGAGCTGTGGTACCACAAAAAACTACAAATCCCAGGATTTCATAGCATTGACCCATGGCAGTTAAAGTGGTGTAACTTTAACTGCATTATTTCCACAGCACAGATGCAGCCTTGGTTATTGCCTTTACATTCAGAGCAGATTCACCCCCTCACTGATATGGAATCCACTAGCCGTCACTGGTTACCACCATGACAACCGTTGTGAGTCATCATCCTCAGACCTATTGAACAGCAATGTGTTGTTATCTTAAATAAATGATGAAATGTACATGTGTTGATTTTCTAGCTACTTTATGTGGACAAGTAGAAAGGAATTAGGCATACATTCACACTATGAGTATTATTAGAAAAGAATGGGTGGATTATATTGTATTCCAGTAGTATCTTGTGGTAAAGCTTCTAACAGCAGGCTAAATGTGTTCTATAGTATGAGGTTGAAGGATGAAGTCTCAGGGCTCTAGGAGCTTATTCCCTTTAAGCAAAACCAATAGTTTTGTTTTATACAAGTTCCTCACATTTTGTACTTTTCTGCTTTTTTCTATGATTTTCCCATAAGTTATCTCAACACCTTGTGGAGATCTTTGGTCATTTGGAACCAGCTGGGGCCCAAACTGGGCAAAATGAGAAATAATTAGAACATCATCTGCTTACACTGACCTGGTACAAAATTCAGTCCTAGGGCTGATCTTTTGTATCTGTCATATGGGGTGAAAACTGCAGGGCATTTATGTGAATAATTATTAAACCTAAATCCACAGCATGATTGCCAGCAAAGCAGAAGCAGAACGAAAAGAAAAGAAAAAAGGGAAGACAAGACAAGACAAGAGAGAAATGCCCTGCAGAGTTAACTTTGTCCCCATAGAGCTGCACTGAAACCAGATATAATTGTTCTCATTTCATGCTGAACGGTACAGAGAGCTTGCATTCATTTCTGGCAAAAACTGACATTTCAGTGCTGAGTTCTCTCTCTCTCTCCCTGTGTGTGTGTGTGTGTGTGTGTGTGTAAGTTACAAAATTTGAATAGAGAAAACTGCTGGCATCCTATTAGTGACATACTGTTAATGACTGAGTTATTTCTGCATGTTGAACTGCTGTGGTTCATGCAGAGGAAGGAATTCACTATCTTCATTATGTAATGCCCCCCTGCCTGCCCCCCAAGACTCACCTTCCTCCTCCATTCAGCCAGACAAAGAATGCCAAAGGCATCAAGATCTTCCACAGGTCCCAGAGGATTGCATTGTCATTGCACATCTGGCTACTGGGACATAACCAGACAGATTTCCAATGCTCTCCACTGGCCACTAAATGATTGTGGAAGGGTGGGGGGCTGCAGAAGGGAAGATAAGACCTATTGAAGTCCTGCCTTGGCAGAATATACATAAATCATAGTTTCACCATATTAATGAAACAGCTCTCAGTCCTTGGTAAAACATGTCTCATATAATATATGTATGAAGGGAGTTGTTTGAAAGAACTAATCAGGCTACAGAGTTATTATTAATTAATTAGTTGTCCCATTCTTAAAAGATACCTTATTTATCAAAGGATACTTTTTGGAAGTTTTCTCCCTTCTTCTTTAAGGGGTCATCTACTAAAAGAAGAAGCTTTTTCAGATAAACACAGTTATTACATTTTACATTGTCATTTTTTTTTCATATTAAAGAGGCATATTAAAATATTCCCTCACATTTGCACTAGATTCTGACAATATTTATCACATATGCATCTGAATGTATCTGGGAAAACAGCTGACTTAATCTTCCCTGCAGGTTTCATGCCAGCATCAAAGGACATGATGGCACCCTGTCCACCTCTCCCCATTCCATATACAAAGTAGCAATTGAAACTTTATTCAGCAGTTGCAATGAGATAGCCTCTTGTCACTTGCTTGAGACAGCAGTTTAATTTAAGAGCCTAGGACAGACTGTGTGTCACATAAAGGTTTTTTCTCAAACAAAGGAGAACAAGTGGGGAGTTCAAAAGGTTAAAAGTTCTGGCTCCCAGCACCTGCTACCTGAAATGATCATCTCAGATGACTTAATAGCTCTGATTTCTTGGGATGCGCTTTTAGTTCAATTATCCTCTAGATCAGGGGTAGGCAACCTTTCCCCTTTAAGGGCCGAGGGACTTCAGCTCCCAGAAGCCTCAGCCATGTTGGCCAATAGTCCCATGTTGGCCAATAGCTCCTGGGATTCTGGGAGCTGAAGTCCCTCGGCCCTTAAAGGGGAAAGGTTGCCTACCCCTGCTCTAGATATTTCTTTGGTCATCTTAGAAATACATGAAATTGTACCATGGGACTTTATCACACCAGGCTAAAATGCAAAATTTTAACAAGATCAAAGCATCTTTGACAGCTAATTATCACACAATGTTGTGTCCGTCCTGCTGCCGCCGTGCATTCCATTTGTTATTGTAGTGCACCTTTTCATTGATGGGCATAACCTGTCAATAGGCTCTCAATCTTTCTGCTCTTCTAGTACTGCCTTTGTGCAATAGGTCCCTTCTGCCTCCACTTCTTGGGCAGTCATGTGGTGTGATGGGCATGATTCTGCTCCTCTCTTCCTTTCCCCCTCCCCTTCATAATGATCACAGCCACCAACAGCTTCCCAAAGCCAGCTGCCATGTGCACATTCACATAGCAATCAGCTTCAGGAGGTATTTGGCAACCCAGATCACTCATTCCCCTCCTTCCTCCAGAAGGTGGCATTTGACAGTGTAGAAAATGGGTCATGGGACCATGGATTGCCAAAGTGCTATTGTGGGCGAAAGTGTGATTATGCCAAACTGGTATGCCTCCATTCTTAAGCCAGCACAATTGTGGTGGGACAGCAGGCTGCTGTGATAATCTCCAGAGAGATAGATGAGGAGATGGGTGCATTTATTGAAATACCTAATTAATTTAGTTCCTATATCTTATTTTGTTGGTGGGGGTAATTATTGCATTTTTTTTCATATTTCCATAAGATAGTGGTGGGAGATTGTAGCTACATTTCAAAATGATACAGTGTATTTAACTGAAATCATACAAAGTTTGTTTTACATAGGCAAACAGGATTATCTTCCTTAGCTAATTTAAATGATAGACATTTTGGTGCAGACAACATTTCATTTAAAACCAAAGCACAAGGAACATAATTTCATTAATTATGATGCCTATTCTAGGTGGAACACCATCTATTGAAGAGCAGTGATTAGTTCTCAAATGCATTGAAGCAATTTTTTCCCCCAAGTCTAATTGCTAAAATTTTATGTGCAGAGCATCTGGCACATGGCAAATCAACATGCACAACACAACAGCTTTTTCATTGAATAGTACTTTATTTTACATTAAAGATTATCTCCTCTTCTCAGCTCCAGCATAACTGTTGGCAGTCTAGCTGTATTTAATAAAATCATAAAATGCCCATGATTATGTTGGCTTGGATGCGTATAAGAGATAAGAGAAACATATTTCCTATGCAATGGAACAATAGCTGAAATTCAGTACCACACTTACAGAAGTATAACCTGGAGTTATACATCTATAACTGATCTGTTTTCATGATAACATAGTCACGATTGAAGTGCTATTGCCACAATTATAACTGTCCCACCAAACCTACTTTATGGGGTATTAGCCACACTAAGAGAAGGTGGTCCATTTTGCTGGGGACTAGGGGGACAACCTTTCTACCCCTCTCCCACAGGCAGGACGCCTGTTGCCAAGTCCTTGTTGCAGCCTCACTTGCTGGCAAGAGGGGGTAAAAATGTCATTCACCTGCTGCTTGATTACTAGCAGAATAGACTTCCTTCTCTTGGTGTGGCTGATGCCCGGTTAAGTAGTTTGGGAGAGAGGATGGATCAGGCTGAAAGATGTTACTTAGGGCCTTTGCAGTCTGCCAGAAATAGTGCAAATTGAGTCCACTTTAAGGGGTTAGGGTTAGTGCTAGGGAGTCATGGGAATTGTTCCCCCCCCCCCCGAGACATTGAACCTTCTCTGTCAGATTGCTCTGGTGCCACAATAAAATACAGTTCCCATGATTCCCTAACCCTAACCCTAACCCTTAAAGTGGACTCAATTTGCACTATTTCTGGCAGTCTGCAAAGGCCCATAGTAATACAAACATAACTAAGTAGGCCATGTGGCATTCCATCCAATGAGTACAAGGTTGGTCATATTTTCTCCAGCTTATGTCAATAAACCTTTATGAATAAAACCAGTCACATACTGTATATGTGTTGATTTTTGGCAGCATTGTTAGGCATATGATTATATATATTTAAGGTGGATGTACAGGATGCCATCTGCAGTACATAGGGAAAACTACTACAGAGCTACATACATACTTCAGAAATCACAAATCTACAATCCTGACCAGGAAGCCTGAGTGACCAGAGCCAAACATTTACATCACAGCCTCTCTGAATTGTCACCATATGGAAATGAGGTGCCATCTCACTCAAGCATTTTAGACAAAAGGGAAATTTTCTGGATCCATCGGCTCAAGACTTTAATACCACAAGGCCTCCAACCTGCAGAACATTGTTATCTTGGCTACAAGCTTACTTTTCTTTTAACTGAAGAGAGCAGAAGTTGAAATGTTATGCTTTTTTATTGAACTATTATATTCAGGCAATGAACTGGCTCACAGTGTAGACAGAATATTGGACTAGACAGAGCTTTGGTTCTATCCACAAAAATGCTATAATGGCCATAGAAATAAATGCTATGAGTTGCAGCATGGCATTTGAGTGCTGGGCAATGACTTTGGAGACCAAGGTTCAAATCCTGGCTCAGACATGGAAACTCAGTGGGTAACCTTGGGCAAGTCACATGCTCTCAGCCTCAGGGTAAGGCAATGCCAAACCTCCTCTGAACAAATCTTGCCAAGAAACCGCTATGTCAAGCCTTAGGGTTGTCGTAAGTCAAAAATGAGTTGAAGGCACACAACAACAACAACAACAACAAACAATGCTATATTGCAATATTAAGGCTAGCATTCTGTTCAGTAGTTGACAATCTCATAACCACCAGAAATTCAACTTTATGGTCATTAACAACCAAATGTGACACACACACACACTGCCACAAAACCCATCTTTTCAGCCTGAAGTGCCCCAACCAAAGAGTTTCTCAGGCACTAAGAAATGAGGACTGCAGCATCCTTCCAGTCATAGGGCACACTGAGTTGTTGTGAGACCCTGAGGGGGTCTCTCCAGCTGCCCTTTCAACCCACCCTGCAAGTGGGAGATCACTACAGACATCATTTCCCAGTGCCTTGATATATAGTGCCACAGAAGCTGGGATGCTGTTGACTCACTGTAGCTACATCCAATGATGCAGGATTTGGGCCAATTTCTACAGAGGAGATGAAATGCTTAGTATTGCCTAAGATCCTATACATGTCTTGATGGAGAGTAAAGCTCTTGCAACTATACTTCTGCTTCCTTCCCTGAATGAGCACAGCCTACCCCTGAGAGGTCCAAGAAGGTGCCATTTTGTTTTTGAATTTGCCTGTAGAAACACTCTCTTGATGTTTCCTACACTCCTCTTACCACTAAAAGCCCATAGACGGGGCATGTCACAGTAGAACAGTAGATCACACAAACACGTAGGATGTTATTGTGCAAAGGGCAATATCTCCTTTGTGTACCTCCTTTGGCAATGACTCTAAAAAAACATACACAGGCATAATGCCTGCATGTGTCACTGAGGAAATTGCTGCCATTATATTGTGAATGAAAAATCAACATATTTATAGATTTATAAACAAACCCTTACAAAAATGAAAAATGTTAAACACATTGACAGAAAACCAATTAATGGTAACAATGTTAATTTACAATAAATTATCTGAAAATGTCTATTTCTAGAAAGTTAACAGAGACAGACTAATTAAGATGGCAAAACATTGGCAAAAATACAGGATTTTCAGATATTCTCCTGTTTTGACATGTCTCCTACAGATTAGACATAAACATCTAACATCTTGCTTCAGCTTTTACCTTGAATATCAGAATAAGGAGGAGGAATATTTTACTCACTTTCTTCAGATCCTGGACTAAATCCTACTATTCATGCCAACTAGAACAGAGTGATTGAATCAATGGGATTTAACCTATGTGTTGATTCTCCATTCAACAGTTGATTCAGTTGGTCTAAAGTAGTTAGGACTAACCAACAGGATCCTATCCAATGCCCACGATCCTACCAGGTAGAGTGTAATGTTCCACCTATACAGTTCAGTGCCCTCTCTTCATCCATACCCTGGAAGTAGCCACTGCTGCTGGTGGTGGTTACTTCTTCTGAAGAGAAGATACAGAGGGGAGGCAATTCTGATGGTGAAGAAGTGATAGTCTGGTTTCCAGGTGGAAGGATCAGGAGGTTGTACTCACCCTTCTTCTGGTGACCAGACCAGCTACATCTTCATTGTCTGAATTAGCTCTGGGTGCATCTACACTGTAGAAATATTGCAGTTTTATTCCACTTTACATGCTCTAGCTCCATCCTATGGAATCCTGGGATTTGTAGTTTTACAAGATCTTTTGGCACCTCACAGAAACACACATCCCAGGATTATGTAGGACACAGCCATGGCAATGAAAGTGGTGTCATACTGTATTATTTTTATAGTTAAGAAGCACCCTCTGTCTCTTTTCCACTTGTAAACAGCAGTGTCCCCTTCCAAAAGCTGAAAGGTACTAATGGGTGCAAAGGGCTACAGAACAGTTCCCTGCACCCCATCAAAAAACAGACATATGTGTGCATAAGCCACACTTACATCTGCATATGTTACTAGCAGGATTCTGGTCAATATCTCCAAAACAAAACTAGAGTGTCTGAGGACAGGATTAATTCCATAAAGATTCCAAATTAGGCTACCAATTCACAACATGGGCATGGGTTTGTTTTCAATGGCTGCCCTTTAGTGTGACTCTGGTCTTGTCCAGCAGGGCTCGTCTTATGTTCTTAATAATTTATATTTGCTGAATTGCCATTTTGTAATGTGAGATTTCAATGAGCAGAGCAGTTTCCAGTAAATAGAACTGATGTGCTATTGTAAAAGAAAAGAAAGTAGATTCTGCATTTTTTTGCCCCAGATCTCAACTCCGTTGAAAACAATTAGAAACTTCCATAAGCTTATAAGTGGTAATATAAAACACATAAATTATTAATTCATCGATTTTGAACTAAGGGATGTTGGATTTTGTTTTGAACTACTATTACCAAACCTAATGTAGTCATTTCAATAGCATTATAGTACAGTGAAAATGAAATCCAACAATGGACATGCATTCATACAGCCAGAATAGATATTTGAACAAAATTTTGGTCCCCCTGCTTGTGCAAGCAGCTCTGAAAAACCACAGCAAGAAATCAATTCTAACCTTTGTCCTTTCCAGCAAGAATAGGACCTTTGTAAAGCTAATGGCTCTTGATTGCACATACAAGACCACCATTAGCCTACTTGGGATTGCAGCAGTCATAAGTCAGAACAATATATTGTAGGTATGAAAATCTATATCTCCCAGGTACTGTGAGGAATGCAGATATATTCAGAGGGGGCAGGGAAGTTTGAACAGCATGGCAAATAATGTCATCAGTTTGCTAATCAAAAAACCTCAATGCTTTTACCTTGTGAGCTCTAGTTCAACTTCTTCAGTGTTAAGAAACACAGTGCTCTGAGCAGCCAGCCTGAGTTGCATTGTAGTGGTTAGTCTGCCCTTGGAATATTTCTTGCTTTAGAAAATGAGTTGGCATTTGTGTAGTCACAGTACATATGAATCACAAAAGGGAAGCATAAACCTGAAATAAGGATATAATTATGGGGTTTACCTTGTTTTTTATAGATCATAAATTGAGAGGGCATGTCATTTAGAAATATTACAACAACCAAATATCCATGTGGAATTACAGCAAGTTAGTGCACCAAGTTATTAATTTGAAGGATGTAGAGAATATTTCTCTAGTGGTATAGTTAACATACACACGTAAGCTTCCATTGTTCCAGCAGGGTTTTCAAAGCTGAAGTATTATAGTAAGGAAAATTATAGCCTGTTGGTGTCTGAATTGGACAAAAGGTTTAACAGATAACCACATCTAGGACTAAAAATGAGTGTGGGAGAGCATTGATGTCACTAGAGTTGGCATCACCCAATGTGGTGCCTTATGGCGTCACCTCCTCATTGACCTCCCACATCATACAGAATCCTTAGTAATTTTTTTTGTATTAATGTCACTCATCAACTGTAATTCTTGTAAACCAGTCTATGTAATGGTAATAGTTGTGATGTACACAACTATCAAAATTAAAATTATACCTTTAAATTACAATATCATACACACAGCCTAAATGTATTTATTTGTAAATAGTTTCATGTGGTTAAAGTGAAAATTTTGCAAGATGTGATATTTTTAAAGAAAATGTAAAAAGAACCACATTTCTAAATCTTTTAAAATTTAATTTTTTTAAAAATTAAATTAAATTTTAATAAAAAACAACAACGCCAGGGCCTCTGCTTTCTCCTCTCGCTGAGCCTTCCATATTCACGTAATCTCTTCAGCATTTTAAAGGGATGCAGGCAAATGCCACAACTCATTTCTGCCAAAAGACAATTTTTGGGGAGCAATCATGTCACCTCCCCTTAGTCACAAACACATCCCTAGTGACACCCCTTTTGGGAGATCAGTGTCTTATCCAGAGAGGATCTGCTTTATTCAAGAATCCAGGAGAACTGACATAGGGGGGTTGCAGACTGCCAGAAATAGTGCAAATTGAGTCCACTTTAAGGGTTAGGGTTAGTGCTAGGGAATCATGGGAATTGTTTGTTCCCCGAGACATTAAGCCTTCTCTCTCAGAGAGGTCTGGTGCCACAATAAAATACAGTTCCCATGATTCCCTAACCCTAACTCTAACCCTAAAAGTGGACTCAATTTGCACTATTTCTGGCAGTCTGCAACCCCCCATAGTTAGATTCCATCATAAGTTGATTCAAGTTGATTCAAGTAACACAATATTACAGAATAACCTTATGAGTATCCAGTATAATTGTATTGAAATTACTGTAGCATTACAGAACTGAAGGAAAAGGCACATAATGGGTTCTGCCACTTGCCAGGGCTGCTGGGAGACTACTCTTGCATCTCTAGAACATCAGAGCAAGAAGATGACCAGCCTGAACCCCATCCACTGACCAGGGATGAAGCTGCTGCAGAAAGGGAAGCTTCCTGGCAGGCAGAGCTGGTTTTCCTCTTCCTTCCTTTTTCCTTTCAGATTGTGTTTATTAGGCTGTGAGCCTGAGAGTTCAGGCTGTGGTGGCTAATGGCTTCTGTGGCACTGAGACAGTGAATCCATGCTGAGTTTTAGCCTGACGTAAGAATCTATTCAAGCTGCTCACTGTAGTGTTATTTGCCATCAAGTTGACTTCTGCTAATGCAACCCTATGAATGAGAGACTACCAAGAGCACTGATCATTAATAGCCCTGGTCAGGTCTTGTAAATTCAGGGCTGTGGGATGTTTGGTTGAATAAATCCACCTGCACAGTGATCTTCCCCCTTTCCTACTGCCTTTCACTTTGCCAAGAACAGGAGGTGGTAAAACCTTATTTTAGATATAGGATTCAGCACCTTGGACAGCTCCTATAAAATTCTAGCACCAGAGTAGGTTCACTCACATCCTAATGTGGAGGCCACCCAGCCACCACTAACAGCAGACTGTCTTACTTGTTAACATTTGTGTGGTGCTTAGTGAATGTGAATTTCATTATAAACATCATCATCAAAGTAATAATAGTCATTGGAGTAAGACTGTATTTTATAAATAATATCCAAAGAGTATTAGCCTTGCTAATATGCTGCAAGAAAATCAACAAAGAATCCCATGACACCTTAAAAAACTTACTTTAAAAAAAAAAGTTACAGCATGAGCTTTCATAGACTTATGGTCGATTTCATCAGATACATTAAGTATGATGTAGAAATTCAGGTGTACAGACAGTATACATGGTTAGGGTTGTAGATGGTGAGGTGGTAGGCAAATAAAATATCAAAAAGCCTGACAGTAACAATTATATTATTAACACTACCTGTTCACCAAACTTCCTGATAACACAAGCACCCTATCTTTGGGTAAGCCAGTTAATATGTGTAGTGTGGTAAGACATTGGGCCTTTGCAGACTGCCAGAAATAGTGCAAATTGAGTCCACTTTAACTGCCCTGGCTCAGTTCTAGGGAATCATGGGAACTGTAGTTTATTGTGGCACCAGAGCTCTCTGACAGAGAAGGCTCAATGTCTCAGAAAAAATACACTTCCCATGATTCCTTAGCACTGAGCCAGGGCAGTTAAAGTGGACTCAATTGGCACTATTTCTAGCAGTCTGCAAAGGCCCTCAGTCTCTGGTGATAGTGTTGAACATCCTAACGAATTGCAATTCAGCAGTTTTGGGGTTACTGTTTTTCATTTGTACTTTTAAAAAAAAGTCTTTTAAAACTTTTTTTTTAAAAAGTGCACTATGGTCTAAAACACACTGCAGAAATAATCCAGTTTGAGACTGCACTGGTTTAACTGCCCTGGCTCAATGCTAGGGAATTCTGGGAACTGTACTTTTGTGGGACCTTCAGCATTCATCCTACCCTCTCACAGAGCTCTGGTGCCACAATAAACTACAATTTATTCTCTAGCACTGAGCCAGGGCAATTAAAGTGGTCTCAAATTGGATTGTTTCTGCATCATGTTTTGGACCTAAGTTAGAATGTGAAATTGTGCACAGTTAGCTTTACAGAGAGTATAAAGTAGTCCAGTTCAAGCACATTGAAATGCCAGGTTTCCACCACTCTCTAACTACTTAATCCTTCACACCTGGCCACTCCTCCTTCCCGATAATCTTCTCATAAAGATTGTGAGTCTCTCCAGAATAGAATGAGATAAGATGTCAAGAGACCAAAGAGGATGGGCAAAGCACTTGTGTGAATGGAAGCCATTTACCCTTGGTGGAAGCCATCATTGGATACAAGGTATGGTTGCAAGGAAGCTTCTTCCTAGTAGCAGAAGATACTTTTCAAAGCACAGCCCTATCAAATCCAATACATTTTTTTTCAATCCAATACATCCTTCTGAGTCTTGACAGGGCACTGAAAGTCTGTCAGAGATTTCAGAAGCAGATTCAATTTCAATTCCCAACATTCCCAGCCTAGCTGTGCTCCTGTCCATACAGCTGCGATTAAAAAAAGATATGATCTGATTAGCCAGCAGTGAAAGGAACAGCTTTGCTTATAACTTGACACACCAGTGCTTGGCAAGATATCATGTGAGCATGTCTGCATAGCATCTAAAAGTATTGGAAATACAGTGCTTTCTACAGTGAAGGAAGTAGGGAGGAACATTGCTTATTGTTAGGTGTATGAAAGATGATGCGATTTTTGAATTAAACAGATCTATTAGTGCAAGTAATGGAAGACTGAGACTTTGGCTTACAGTATTGGTTTCTGGTGCTAATATGATTCAGATGGCTTTATTTCGCTGATTTTGACCTTTTTCTTTCAAAAGATTGAGTTGTATTGTCAACACAATAAACTAGACTGAAACATAACTAATAGAATAAAAGAGATGTCATACAATTCCTAGAAATGACTGAATATAGTACATTCAATAGACACTTCCTTGTCTCCTTTCCCTTTGTTTTCTTCCTTTCTCCTTCCTTTTTCCTTTCAACAGCTTTAAATATATATTGATATTTTTTTTTACAATCAGGAGTTGTTGTATAGTGTTTTCTTCTCATCCTTTGTGTATTATTTAAGATTTGATGAAGCTTTAATCACAGTCGATTTTTGCAGTGCATTTGGGACCTGAATGCATTCCACATACATTTTTATTCAATGTCAAAAATAGAACTTCAAACAAAGAAGACTTTACATATGTGAGCAAACAGGTTGGAGTTGGGTGTATTTTTATTATTTCTATTCATTACTGTCAAGTCAACTGTAATTGGTTTGGTAGTGTACATAAAGGGTGGAAATAGATAAAACTGGGACAGTGTTTATAGCTCAAAGGAAGGTAATAAAGGTATACTTTCATATAATGATAAAGAACTAGATGGAGGGGGGAAACCAATCAGGATAGATAAATATTTAATTATTATTTTAAAACAACTTAAATTGGGCTCTAAATACAGCTCTAGAGAAACCTAAAAGTTATCAATCAATAAGCTTCCTGTAGACATTCCAATACTTAATTCTGTACTTAAAACCTTTAGTTCAAGGGTCCCCAAACTATGGCCCACGGGCCGAACCTGGCCTGTTGAGGCCTTTCAACCAGACTGCGGCCGGCCATGCCACCGCTGCTGTCACTGCTGGGCACGCGACACAGGGTGTCATTTTGGAATACAAAACAGCACCGAAGTAGTGTGCATACGCGCGCGATGCAGGGTGCCATTTTGTGTTTCAAAATGGCGCCTGGAGTCATGCGTATGCGCAAATGATGCCAAGTACATGCGCATGACTCCGGGCACCATTTTGGAACACAAAATGGCACCCGGCATTGAGCATGCATGCGCACTACTTGGACACCATTTTGTGTTCCAAAATGGCACCTGGAGTCATGCGCATGCATGCATAACACTGGGCACATGCACACGACTCCGGGTGCCATTTTGGAACACAAAATGGTGTACGAGTAGTGTGCATGCACGCACACCTCAGACCGCAATTTTTTTTTTCTTCAGCCCTCCAAAGATCTGGGGGACAGTAAACCGGCCCCCAGCTGAAAAAGTGTGGGGACCCCTGCTTTAGCTGTTAATATAGACTCATTTGATAGTTCATACCTGTCTGTGAAGATTTAAAAGGTGCCTTGATTATAATCTGATATAGAAGGCTGGGCATTAGTACAATTCAAATTAAATTTTAAAAAGAAAGTTTGTTTTATTGTACTTTGCTTATGCTAATTTTAATACAATTACTAATTTTAGTACAATAAAATTAAAACTTTGACATATATTATCAGGAAGTATAGCACTGGTGGTATAAAAACTAATTATCATTTTAATAAATAGGCAAAGGGAGCATTAGCTGAGTACATTTGGAAGGAACTCAGTTGCGGAGTCTCTCTGTAACATTTCTGACCTCTAGAGTAAAAGGCAGAAATGTGTAAGCAGCAAAAAAACTACTCAAAAGGCAAGACATCCTCTTATTATAGGCATATCAGGAAAGAGTAGGAGGAAGGTGACATGGGGCCTCAGCAGACGGAGGCCCTGGAGCCGCCGCCAGACGGAGCGC